>VYXB01000582.1:338047-425401 GCA_013397135.1 Pachyramphus minor
CGCCCCCTGGCGGCGGCGCGGCCGCTGTGCCGGTGCCGGGCGGGAGCGGCGGCCCCGCGGAGCGCCCGAGGTGAGCGGGATCGGGAGCGGGGAGCGGGGATGGATCAGTCCCCTGGGGAAACCACAGCTTGCTTTGCTGCCTTGGCTTGGCGTAGACCTGAATTTAAACGGTTGCTGCTGTCCTGTGCAGTCAGCGCTGCATTCATGTTTTCTGTGTCGTTTTGCCTTTCGCTTAGGCTTTCTCATTATTTTTGCAATTACAATTAACTGATAGCTAAAGGTCAGACTGCGGGGTTTGGGTGGTTTTTTTCTTTCGTATTATTTTTGTTTTACAAACTTATCAAAATGCTTGGTACCTTTTCCCAGTCACTGTCTTTTGCTAAATGCTATTTCTATCTAATATTTTACACAAATAAAGCTCCTGCAGCTTTTAGGAGATTTTTTTTTTGTCTGGGTGTTGACAGAAAAACTTCACAATTATGTAATCTCACAGCAGACTTACCTGATATGTGACCCAAAGGTAAAGCTGTCTGTTGGTATTTAATTTCAGATACCCCAGTGTTTTCTTATTGAAATCACTAATTTCCTCTTAAAGATCCTTCATTATGAAAGCTATGTATTACAGGCTACAGCTAATGTTACTAATATAATTTTTAAATGTTTTTGCAAGAATGAAATTGTTCCATTATGAATGAAGACCCCAAACCTTGCAGATTAATCTATTTTGCCCTGGCATATAAGTGTAATACTTTACCAGGTCAGCTTGAAAAACCAAGGTGCTGTAGCCAGGAGGATGTGTCTCCAAAGCATTAGCTTTTAGCTATGGATAAAGATTAAAACCAACTCGGCTTAGTTGGATCATTTCTCCTGTATTTTTAGATTCTATTGAGGTAGCTTCCTCAAAGACTTGTCTCATTTCCCTGGAGTATTACCAATGTCCTAAAATGCCCATTGCCCTTTTTTTCAAAGCTAGATTAACTGTTTTGCTGATATTAATAACTGTGAAAGTAGAGCAGCTATTTTGTATGTTGATGGCTTCTTGATGTATAGTGGTACATGATAGGTTACCACATACTCATTTGTATCTATCTTGTGGTAGTATTTTCAGGACAATGTATCTTTCCATGTATCCAGAAAAAATTTTTACTTCCCAGTTCATAGAACCATACAAGGAAAAATCCAGCTGAAACTCAGAAATAATTTCACTGTTTGCAAAAACATTGAAACTGGTATCAGTAACATTTTTGGGGAACATTGTGAAGAAAGCTTGATGTAGGAATCAAGTATTGCATTTCCTCCTCTTATTCCTTAGAATCTCTCTAGAGTTTAAAGAATCTTGAATTTAGTCCTTGAGAAACTAGTTTTCCTTTGAAAAAGAAATGAGAGGCCACTTGTCTAGGGCTGTGCATTAGATATGCACAAGCATCCCAAAATAGAGATGCTTTGTCTTGAGTGATGCTGCTTATGGTGTTTGAGAGGATCTACTTCTCAGTGGTTCCTACACACTTCCTCTGCATTCCATTTTGATCCTTGTTTGTAAATAACTACTTGGCAATTTCCAGATGTTGGAGTGAGTGTCAATGACACGAGTTGGGTTTGTTGCCTTTTGTCCCTGGATATGCTTGTGGGAATCTTGTCAAAAAGGCAGCTCGTTATTTTGTTTATACCTCTGCCTTCCCGTTACCTAGCGCAGGTAAGATGCTCCTTCCTCATTTTAGGATCAAAACATACCATTAATTTTTTAAATTACTGTAGAAAAGACAAGTTTCGGGTGTTTCTGCACTTGAAAGAGTTGGAACTTGAACTGCTCCACAGCCAGGACTAAGTACATAGCAGAAGCCCTTCAAGTTCGTAATGCTGAAGTTTCCTGTCTCCAGAGGAGACTCAGGAAGGCAAACCCAGGCACTGGTGCTTGAAAGTGTTTGTGCCTCATCTTCTTTGCCTGTCTCAGGCTTTCTTAAGATAGTTTGATTGTTACTATAACCATTGAATTTATAATTAAATAGTAATGAGTCATGATGACTTAGTATTTGTTTCTTTTCAGTTACCCATGGATGTATAGTCTCCACAATCAAACTGTTCCTTCCAGATGGAATGGAAGCTCGATTGCGATCAGAGTAAGAATAAATATTCATATGTAGCAAAACTCAGCTATGGTATAATGAGGATTTGATTCATATTGTGTTTAAAAATCACTGTAGGAACAGTTTGTTTTCCCATGACTGTGCAAAGAAAGTGTAAGGAGAGCATGGTTCTTTTGCAGGCATTATGGAAAAGAAATCTCATATGCTTGTAGCTTTTAGAAATTAACTATGAAAAATGAAAAGGTTTTCCAGAAGAAGAAACAATTTCTTATGAAGTTGGGCTTTTCTGACTGTTTGTGGTTTAGTCTAATGAAATGAGTATTAGAAGCAGAAAAATATAGGGGAAAAAGAAAGCAAATGAGCAAATTCTCCTTCCTTCTTTCTTTATTTGGGATTATTATTTTTGCTTCTTTAAATGCACATAGACTCTACTAAAGTGAAGTTCATGGAAGCTCAGCTGAATATTGTCAGGGTTTTCTGTGCATATGTGCCCATTTTGCCAGAATTTTCAGAGTAGTAGAAACCAAAACCTTAAACTTTTTGTTTGCTCTGAGTGCCAGTTACAAATGACATCGTTTTAATCATCTCTCATTATCGACAACTGTATGTTTTATATTGCTTATTTAAATATTCTTTTATCATTACTATCCAGAAACACTTGCATGAAGCTTTAGGGTGTCTTGTCTTCTGGGAAGATTGGTAAAAATAAATTGTTATGGGAAATTTTCCATATAATTTCATGTCCATGAATAATAGTAGAAATGTATAGTGTTAAACTTTAAGTTCTTCTGAAAATGTGCAAGTATAACATTTACTCTAGTGAGAATGTACAAAATTCTGTTAAGTTACCAAGTATTATTTTACTCAGTTTGTTGAATTTGTAAACGAGAGTAGTATATCCAGTCCTTTAATATTTATTGCTTTGTTTAAATTGGTTAAATCTTAATAAACTAATTTTTAAAGAATCAATTTATGTGAATAATAAAGTAAAAGTTGGTAAAGAGAGCTTTTAGAATAGATCCTGTATTTATAATAGGAAGTAGTTCTGTAACTTTGAAAGAGTCTCACAGCATAGTATTAACTGGTTTTACATGTTTGTGTATTAACTCTTCAACTTTGTCTGAAGAATGGACTTAAAAATATAAAACATCTTGATTAAATGTGCAGGACTAGGGATCTTCTGGATTTTTGAACTGCTATTCTGCACTTTGTATTCACTTTCTTTAATTTATTTTTTTTAGTGTTATCCATGCTCCATTACCAAGTCCCGTTGACAAGGTAATTCAGTAATTTACTGGTTTATGCCTTATTCAACCACATGCTGGTTTCGGACTTGTTATAAAGATGAAGAAGTGGTGGAGTCCAGTTACATTTAGATATGTTTTCCACTGGCTGTTTTTACCTAGTTTAATATTTTGAGTGACACTTAAGGTAGAGAAGATAATGCAGTTATTACAGGGTATATTTGAAGGTAGTTGGACTTTTTACATTATGGCACCTGAAACTTGTCTCTGGAACAAAACTGTTGATGTTAAGATAATTAATTTCAAGGTACCAGGTTTGCTTAATTTAATGTTGTGAAGACATAAACACAGTGGGGTCTCATTCCAGAGTTGGGAAGTTCTATGATAAAACAAAGCAGAAATAGTAACAGAACAGTAAATGAATGAAAATGCTATGATTAGATAATTGTAAGTTTACCTTCATGGCTAGATTTAAATGAATTTTGCATTATTTGATTTTAATGAGAAATCCAAAGCCATTCTGATTCTTACTTATCTTCTTTTTCAGGTTGCTGCTAACACTCCCAGTATGTATTCTCAGGAATTGTTTCAGCTTTCACAGTATCTACAAGTAGGTTTTCTTTTAAAGGCATTTAGTTTAATTTATGTTCAAGACAAACCTTATGCCTTGTCTTTGGACCTGTGTTTTGTAAACAAGAACACCATAAACATTTAACTATCTTTTCTGTAGTAAAACAATGGAATTGCACATGGTATAGTTGTGTGTAAACTTTCAGGGGTTTGCATAAGCAGTGTAAACTATGTCTTTTTTAGAGGAAACGTGAAAGTTTCCTATAAAGAAACTCCATGAATGCTGTGTACCTGCTTTTCCTGGCCTTTCTTCCCTCCTACCCTGCAGTCCCCAATATTCCTTTGCTCACAATATTTTTGTCATCCATTGCTGTGGATGTGCTGTGTATGTGTAGAAAAGTTTTGGTAGAACAAAAAAAAAAGGCAACACAAGAGGTCATTTTGTGTGTCAAGAACTAGTTTGTTTCTGGGAATGTAAAATCTTAATGTGAATATTTCTGACCCTGTATCTATTGGAAACTGTAAAGGAGAGAACAGTGCTGGCAGCTCTTCTTCCTCATTGGCATCACCAGCCTTTCTGTGCCTGCTTCTGTGTTTTAGTGGGTGTGTTCTTTCCCCCAAAAGATGTCACGTCACAAAAGGGTTAGACTGCAAAATGGCAACATGTTAAAGGTGTGGTGATAAATAATAAGTATACTCTTTAGAAAGGATCATAAAATCAGCTTTTTGCAAAAGATAAAAAACCATCTTTACTGGTAAATTCTATCTAGGTTTAATTTATATGTAGTTCTACTGATTTATTTTGCCTGGTTTTGTTAGATAATGACAATTTGTATTTGCTCACATAAATACTGAGGCTTTTGAGATAGATACTATCTTTGAATGTATATGCTGACATAGCAGGAAGCAGCTAAGGCAGATGCTCTTTCTTGGGAAGCCAAATACATACTCACTCCCCAATCTGTTCACTCTCCATATCCTGGAATTGTTAACGAAGATGCTCTTCTATCTCACTGTCATAAACCAAAAAAGAAACAGAAATAGTAGTTCTTGCTTGGCATTTTTCTTTGGTGACCTGATTTGAGGATGAACAGCTCATTCCATGGGAGTTGCCAAGCTGCTTTTGGGTGTCTGCAGCTTTGTTACTCAAATTATTGACAAAAGACAAAGTGTTTTCAAGTCTTGGAAAGAACAACGATGTGTCCTCAGCATGTGCAACAAATACATGAAAAATGAAGGTTTTCAGGAACCTGAGGTTACAGGTTATCATTTTCTGCTTAAACTATCCAAATAAATGTGTGGATGGATGAAATGAAATGGGACTATTATGGTTTTGGATATGTGACAGTGCTTGCCACTCACATTTCCTTTTTTTTCTCTTGTATTTTGTGATCTCTTCTGTTGCTTCTGATTTTCTGAATTGTTCTAGCTGAACTGACTGGTGCCCTGCTCTCTTCACAGGAAGCCTTACATCGGGAACAAATGTTGGAACAGAAGCTGGCAACCCTTCAGCGATTACTTGCTGTCACACAAGAGGCTTCAGATACTAGTTGGCAGGTATCTGCAGGCATCCTGTTCCTTATGGACTGAACTATGCAGTGGCATATGAATTTTTAGCTACTAATTTACAAGCAGTGTCGGGGGGAAGCGGCAGAAATAATAAAAGCTTTGTGGTGTTTCTTTAAAACTGTGCAAAAGATAATGATTAATAAGTTTAGTGATTATGTGCCAGTTTGAAATAGCTATTAGTAGTGAACACTCCAACAGAATTCAGGTCTTTAAAGCAGAACTCTACTGGCACTACATAAAGCGCATGTTAATACTAAGGTGATGCTTCTTTTCTGCTAGGCTTTAATAGATGAAGACAGGCTGCTATCAAGACTAGAGGTTATGGGAAATCAGTTACAGGCTTGTTCAAAGGTAAGTAGTTCACCTAAAGTTGAATGTTACGAATTCTGAAAGATCCCTCTTTTGGAGTGTTTTTTGAAATTAACTGGTTGTTGGAAAGCAGTTAGAACTTAAACTTTCAGAGTAGCTCTGTTCTATATTTCATGGAATCTGGGTAAGTGGCTGCTGTTTCATTGTCAATGTGCTGTTTGATATTCAGAGAAACAAGTATGCACTGCCTTGATTGTTGTTTAAGCCCCCTATGCCTGCTTGAATTTCAATTTTTGTTTCTATTTCCTCTCAACTACCTATGTTACAAGAAATTTTTCCGCAGGTCCCATTTAAGGTATTTTGTGTGGGACCTCCTAGGTCTCCTAGGCTTGACATTGTCTTAACAGTGTCCAGTGAAAGCCCCATAATTTCCTGTAATCAAATCCGACCATTGAATGTGTGCTGCTGTACATACACTTTAAATAAAATTGGTTTACACCCAGTTAAGTCAAGCATCTTTGATCACTGATTTGTAGATAGCATATTCCCATCTATCAGAAATTGCTCCTACTTTTAATACACAGAGCTTTACCATGGTCTATTTTATTTAATCAGCAAAATACTAATTTACATTCTATCTTTGAATTATCTTACATTGACAGAATCAAACAGAAGACAGTATACGAAAAGAGCTTATAGCATTACAGGAAGACAAACACAACTATGAGACAACAGCCAAAGAGTCCCTGAGGCGGGTCCTCCAGGAGAAAATTGAAGTGGTCAGAAAATTATCTGAAGTGGAGGTATGGCAGTTTCATGTCAAGTCTTTAGGAAATGCTGAAATAGTTGTAACTGCTGGTACTTAGATCCCCTGTTGCCTGTGGTATGCCAGAATCTGTTGTACCCTGACGCTTGCAGGGTATTAAGTAGTACTGTTTATTTCTCCTGTTGGACAATATTAAGATTGCTAAGCAGTTAGAGAAGCTATTATTGCAGCTCCTCCCTGTTCTGCCAGGTTTCAAAATTCGTGAAGCTGTCTTACAGAAGTTACTGTGTGTGGGGTCCAAGTGAGGGCAAAATGACATACATGCTTTAAAAAAATGCTGTCAGATCTTGTTTAAAATGTAAAATTTATGGAAACGTACACTTAACTTCTTGTATGAAGTACACTTAAGAAGGAGCTTTTATGATTACAAAGTGATGGATGCTTTCTTCAAATAAGATTTCTGCCCCTATAATCTCTCTCATCACTATCTTTTTCCTTTATTTTCTTTTTCCTTTATAATTATTTTTGCTAAGTTCCCTTAGATCAAGAAGTCTGATAAGACTTATGTGCACAAAGTCTCTATTCTCTTCATGGTTCTTAGAGAATGCAATGCAGTAATAAATAACCTTAGGAGATTTTACTTAAATACACCTTCTTATGTTGTAATAGTTTTTGGCAGGTTTGTTAATGACTGGAGTTTTATGTTTATTTCTAGCTTTCTTCTCCTTCACATTGAATTACTAAGAGAAGAATGTGCTGACTTTGATTCTACTTGTTCCTCTTTACTTTGACTTACGAGGGAGAAATAGGAATTTAACTTGAGTAAGAGATTTGCTTGAGTGCTTCCTGCCACATACTTCTCTCTCCACACAGAAGAGTCATCAGCTCCCCGTTGAGAGTTGTCCTTTAATAATTATTATGTAATGTAGTTTTTAATGCACTTTTGTTTAAAGGTGTTTGGGTTGTGGAGGAGAACTAGGTCAGAGCTTGTTAAATCCCCAGAAAACCCTAAACCCAAAATGAATCCCCCCCTCCAAAGGCCAAAAACCAGTTGATGGTCAAAGAAACAAACCTTGAGCTATGAGGAGGCAACTCTACACCATTTAGTTGTGCTGCTGTCACCAAGCTTCAGGAGCATTCCTTGCCTCCTGGAGACCCAGCTGCCTCTTGAGTAAGGGGATCTGAGTTCAGATGCTTTTCCACATTATGAAGTACAAAAAAAGATTTAGGATGCTTCCTTGGAGCCATTTGGCTTTTACAGTGTGTTAAATCATCTTCTTTTGCTGAGTGAAAGGTATGATGAAATCATTTGATCACATTGAATTAAAAATATTATAGGACTTTCACAGTTTACCGTAAAAGAATGGTCAAGATGGATCACACAGTTCAGTCCTTTATTCACAATTATGTAGCCCACTATGGGATATTGGTTTGGGGGTTTTTTTCCACATACATAAACCAGTATATTTTTCACATAATTTGTTTTTTAGGTAGAACATTAAAGGTTTGTATAGATAATGTTTTTGCCAAGACCTGATCTGTTTGTTTAGCCTTAATGACTAGGAACAAAGCAGCTAAACATGATTAGTTACATATACTCTTTGGAAAAAGTAGATAATTTTTAGTGTTTGGTAATTAATTGTGTCTTTTTTTGTTATTTATTGCATAATAATTCTGTGTTACAGCGGAGTTTAAGTAATACAGAAGATGAATGTACACACCTGAAAGAAATGAATGAGCGGACTCAGGAAGAATTAAGGGAATTAGCTAATAAATACAATGGAGCTGTAAATGAAATTAAGGATCTTTCTGACAAACTAAAGGTAATGACAGAATTTAATCTGATTTACAATGAAACTGTGATGAATGGAACAAATAAATACAGTTTTATTTCTAATGTAGTAATCAAAAAAGGTTAAGAAGCTTTTTAAACAACAGGTGAATAATAGAAAGATGCATATCATTTTTTACTTATTCTTTTGGTTTGATTTTAATGTACTTGAAGCTGTTATCAGTTCAGTCACTTCCTAAAAAGGTTTCTTTTTCATTCACTTTGAAAATTATCATATTTTTAGAGCTAAAATATGTTTTAGTAGAAAATTACATAAGGTGTGATACTTTATATTCAGCTGCTTTTATGTGGACAAATAACTTTCAACCTAAACATCTTACAGGTAATGGGACTCGAAACTAGAGTTAAAAATAAATTTGTGTTTTGTCTTGTCTCTTTGTTCAGTTACCCACATAGCAATAATATGGCTCAGCTGCCAGGGGAATAGGAGCATGCTGTTAGGTTTGTGATTAAACTAAATGTCCAAGTATATATTTAAAGGTCCTTTATGCTGGAGAACAGAATAAACACTTCATGATAAATCCTGTTCCTCAAGAGTTTCCAATCTAGATAAACAGAAGCTGTGGAGGAGGAAGGTAGTGGTGTTATCTCTGGAGATCTGAGACAGTTGTTGCATTTGTCTTGGGTGAATACTGATATTGAAACTTGGGTTCTTTGTGTCCTAGTTCAGGACCTCAGACAGAAGATTTTTCTTTCTGAATTAAAAGGTTCAATTGCTGCTCTTAAAGCAGTTATGAGTTAATGATGATGCTGAGTATACACAGAAGGGTTAAAACTGAAACTTATTACTGAGCTTTGAGGGAGAAGAGTCTTCAAAACTTGTCATGAGATCCAGCAAGGAAAAAGATGTGGCTTTAATCAAGTTTAATCCAGGTCTGTGCAGTCAGTGTGCATTCAGTTCAAAAGGGCTCTTGAGTTTTGATTGATTTGAGATGCTGGGTGACAGTTACTTAGGTCCATTTAGCTATACAAAAATCAAGGAGACATACTCTTTCACGTGTGAAGTTTGATTTGTTTGGGGATTTTTTCACCTTTTTTGAGCAGGTAGCAGAAGGAAGACAAGAAGAAATCCAACAGAAAGGACTGGCTGAGAAAAAGGAATTGCAGCATAAAATAGATGAAATGGAAGAAAGGGAGCAAGAGCTTCAAGCAAAAATAGAAGCTTTGCAGGCCGACAATGACTTCACCAACGAGCGCCTGACAGCTTTACAAGGTTAGTCACTAGCGGGGGAGAAACTTCGGTTATTTATTTTCCTTTTAATCTGTGAAATATCTTTTTCTTGGACTTCTGTTTACAGTACGGTTAGAACACCTTCAGGAGAAAACTCTTAAAGAACACAACAGCTTAGGTAGGTGTGATCACTTTCTTGTTTCAAGCCGGTTTCCGGATTTTCTGTTCCTTTACTTTGGTTACGGCAGTCTCGAAGTCCCGGTGTCTGGCAGAGGAGTTGTGTTTCCCAGTTATCCCAGTAGGGAGCTCTCCCGGGCACGGACAGGGGGCAGGGACCGGCAGAGGGCGCTGGTGCTGCGGGTGTTCGGTGCCGGCCCAGGGCCCGATGCCGAGCTGGGGCTTGGAGGGGTTTGACATCCGTGTACATTTTACAGTACTTTTTTATATATATAAAAGGAGATAGATATGGATATATGTATATATGTAATAGGCAGTCATTCTTTGGGTGTTAGTAACCTTTCATACGTTTGAACAATCAGGAACGTGGTCTGTAGTGCAGAAAAAACCCATCACACTTTGCCTGCTTGGTTTGATTAGGTGCTTAGTAGGAGGAGGTAGCATGAAAAGCCAGATACATTCACAATGCTGTATTTATAAAGAAACAAACCCAGAACAAAATCTTGCTTGGTTCCAAAAATAATACCATTTCTTGATCCTAGGCATACAAGTTGACGACTTCATACCTAAAATTAATGGGAGCACAGAGAAAGGTAGTGTATCTTAAGGCTACCTTTTTTCTTATGGTTGATGTTTGAAGTTGAACAAATTCAAAATGTTCTTGAAAGTTTTGCTTTGAATAATATTCTCTTTAAAAATTAAATTGAATTTGTCCACTCCACTGACCAGCATTTTTTTGCTTAGACTTTCAGTCTGGTTGTTTTTAGAAGGTTCTGTAAAATGTAACAAAACAACTTGGAAGTCGTCTTTTTCTTTTTTTTCTTTTTTTCTTTTTTTTTTTTTTTTTTTTTGATGGGCTGTTGCTGGAATCAGTAGGAGTTTACTGAATCATATCAGGCTTGTGACACAAGAAAGTGGAAAACTCACTGACTGCTTTTCCTCATGATTTTATTTTCTCTTGCAACACACAGACAATACACCATTTTTCTAGTAAATTTGGTATGGTAAGTAAATTTTGAACAGCAAACCCTACTTTTTTATAAGTAACTTGAAAAATGTGAGTATATAAATAGTGGAAACTAACTTTTTAATCCTCAGGACTGTCTTTGTGTGAAACAGGAATTAATATAGATTGAACTAAATGATAGGGTTTCTTAAAGATCAGTTAGTTAGAGCCAGCTATTTTAGCTTATGTGTCTTAATATGCCTGAACTTTTCTTGAATGAAGTTATCCACTAAGAATATGCCCTATATCATGTAGAGTAAAGAGTATTCCTGTTTGATTCCAAATTCACTAAATTGTTTGATTGGCTGATACATATTTGTCCTCCTGTGTTTTTTTTCCTTGATGTAACTCTCTCCTACAGTCTGAGGAATGGCAGTGTTAGTTGAAAGGCTGAGGCACCTGTATAGAGAGCTCATACTTTTAACTAATATTCACAGTGTTGAAGGATTATTATGTGTGTTTGAAATGCAATTTTAAAGCTCTTTATGCATAATCATAAGGTAAGAGATTTTTAACTAGGGAGACCAATAGCAAAATAAAAGATTTAATCATGACATAACCTCATGGTTGTGGAGCAGGAGGAAAAATCTGTTAAACACCCACAGGAGCAGTACCTAAACCTCCTCTTACATCAAAAGTGCTGTTTATCCGTTAGTGCCTCAGCATGGTTGTCACTTAGCTGTGGTGCACACTGAGATTAGCAAGCAGGACATTCAATATCTGTTCCCAGTTCTCTGGACTGCCATGAGATTTGATTTTTATATAGATTGATCTATATAACTGATGCATAATTTTAGGTTGGTAATGCTTGTAATGTTTGAGAGAGTGGTTAAGAAATAAATCTGCCTTTATTTTTTTTTTTTTTTTAAACTTTCCATCCCACAGAAGTTAACTTCTTTACGAAGCAAAACTGAGGAATATAAAGATTGGGATTCTTCATTCGAATCATATAAACCATAAAAAAGGTGTTGAAAGTGAGGTTGCTGGAGGTTATTAGAAAAACAGGCAATACTATGAACAACAGTAGCCTAGAACTAATTTGAAACTTTTAGTAAAAACTGTTGAGCTCAAATGCAAATTGTTTTATAGAGAAATAATTTATAACATCATATTAGATACGATTTTTTTGAAGAAACACTTTGTGTTTGTTTAAAATTGTTGGTAGGAATGTCCTGTTAGGTTGTTTTTTTTAATACTGATACTTCTTACCAGTCCAGATTTAAAAGTTGCTCATTTAAAAATCATTATGTAATTATAACAAATATATTTGCATTACTAATACTTTTTTGTCAAAGTTAAAGAAATAATCTATTTTTGACTTACATTGGGTTGCATAAGAGTTGATGTCATCTGGATGGATAGATGACAAAATGGATTCCTCCGTCCTACGAATAACAGTGGAACTTGTGCTTAAACCTGGAAGTTTTAGGAAGCTGTTTGCCAATTTATTTGTCTTTATTAATACAGACAACATGTAACTGCTCATTCAAGTTGTCTTTCTGTGTTTATACAGTCTATCACCTTTTTTGTCCTGCACATACCATGCTATTTTATTATTCTGTGTTTTAACATAGCCTTCCATTATTCTGCCAGTTGTACCACATTCTTCTGCATCTCTGCCATACTTGGTCCTTCCACATTTCTCTGGCATTTTGCAGCTTTCTGCCCTGTGTTCTCTTCATGACAGTCTGTGCCTTTCTGGATCTTCCGGGCCTTGAGCCCTTGTATGACAGATGGGCAGTCATTTGCTCTGCCAGATTTTGGATTTCATTCTCTTAAAAGCAGCAGGAGACAGTTACTGTTGGTTGTTTTTTGAGATTATAATGCAGATTGAGCAACTTTGGTAACAAAAGAGAAAAACTGTAAAACGATGTAAAATCAGTATGTCTTTTAAGATGCCTTTTGTCTCTCTCAAAACTTCAGATCAAGTCCTCAAGGTGTGTGTACAGACACACTCCCTGTCCATGGCAAGAACAGAATGCTGTGGCTGCCCACAGCATTCAAGNTTGGCCATGGCAAGAACAAGGGGTTTGCACTGATTTTTTTCTGTGGCTGCCCACAGCATTCAAGAGCTCTATTCAGACTGGAGAAACTAAAGCTCACATTATAGCCTTTGTAGAGGCTTTTTATAACCAGGTGTATTCAGATGATGATGGTTGGGCATTCCTTTTCTCTCACCATGTGTGGAAAAGCTGGTGCAGAAGAGAGGAACTTGCTTATGCATCAAGCCCCTGATAACAGTTGTGTAGAACTGAGTTGTTTAAAAAAATGGTGTTTTTCTCAGTGAGTTGCACCACACCCAGCTTTCATCTTTAAATTTTGTGAGCCATGCATTACATAAGAGAAGTATGAGAAATTTGCATACAGTCCCTTAGAGGATCATGTAAAAAGGAAAAAAAAAGTTTGAATACAGAAAATAAATACTTTTTTGAGTAACTTTGAAGTATAGTAAGGCTTAGTATTGCATCAGAGCTTCTGATGTCAGAGCTAGTGATTGAACAGTTTGGTTAGAATGTCCCACATTCTGCATGTTTTATATTAAAAGCAGCATTTTCAGACTGCTGGACTCTTGGTCAAATGGTTTTTGAGATTCTCCAGGAAAGAAGTGTTGGCAGCTTCTCACTTGAAGAGGTGCAGGAGTATGATGGAGCTGAACGAAGTCACATGGAGCAACTTGAGTAAACCTGGAAACTGAGCCCAGTTTTAGGTTCTCCACTATAGAACTGTCCTTTCAAAAATTTTTTCTGTGCAGTGAAAGTGTTGAAAAAGTAAAGGGAGATATTCAACAACACTTCTAAAATAAATGTATTTCATTTCAAGAGGGTATTAGAGATGAAGAATCAACATGAAGACTAATGAAAAACTTAAATACCCTTTTAATGCTGATAAAAATGCTGAAGAACATAGGTTAAATACACGTCTTTTGAAAAGGCAATTGAAGCACTTTCTTCTCATCAGTTCAAAAAAGTAATCTTATTTCCTAGTATCACTCAGACATCATTTCAATTTCATGTCTTGTGTGCTTGCATATTAACTCAGATTTCAAAAGGTCACTGTGAATACACAATTACAAATATTGTTAATATGCCTTTCAAATTTTTTGTTGCATCAATTTGAAAATGATAAGAAGGTGTAAACTTAAGTGTTTCTTTCTCTACTAGAGCACTTTCTTTCAAAGAGTGGAGGGGACTGCACTTTTATTCATCAGTTCATAGAATGTCAGAGTGAGTACAAGAGTGTTCACATTTGCTTTAAAAACAACAGAAAACCCAGAAAAGGTGGATGAAAACCAGAATTGTCACTACTATTTAATCTTTCTGTAGAATTGTGACATTGTGATATCAAGCAGGGTCTGTAGGAGCAGTGAGGGTGTCTTTGCTCTTGCAAAGCAATGGTCACATCATCTCTTCATAGCAGTTAATCCATTATTGTGCCCTGACCAACAAAAGGGTGGTGGTGTTGCCACATAGTGTTTAAAACTGGGTGTAATTTTTCACCTGTTACAAATTAAGTTGAAAGCCTAACTCAGTCAGTTTAAGTGAACAGAAGTAGGATATGAAAGGTAATGATGCCTTTTTACATATTGACAGTTTATCTGATAATTAAAGGCCTTACCCATTCTTCAAATTATTTGTTACAAAGAATAAAAAGAAAAACAAGTCAGTAGTTTTTATGTGGAAATGCAAGAGATTGTTTAAAAAACACTAGAAAATAAATTTGCAATACGAGTCTTTAGAAAGATGTGTTGTTTTGGAATGTGAAATATGTTTTTCAAAGCAAGTGGATTTGAAATGCATAATGAAATAGCACTCTCTGCAGGTCTAAATTAAATAAAAACTGAAGATGTTAATAGTTTTTGTCTGCTGAGACAAAAATACCATTAGAATGAAAAGAGTACTGTTAAACTTCAAATAAAACTGGTTTGTAGCATGAAGAATTAATCTTTTATTTAAGAGTTTATAGAAATTATGTACCTGAAGTTGAGCAGAGAGAAGCCTTTAGAAGAAGAAATAAGAGAATGGTTTTTTCTGACATTATGCCTGTTGGACTCTTCCTTCCTAAATTTCCATGGGGAAGTGAAACAGACTTGTCTGACTTCACTGCTGCTGCTGAGGGTTGCAGTGCTATAAACCGAATGATGTGGTACTGCCAGTGTTTGTCTAAGAAAACTTAAACTATTTATTTGAAAACTGTTTATGTTTAAAAATTACTGGTAGCTATCTTATGTCAGGCTGCTGTTTAAAATAATTCTAAATTTTGCAAAGACCACATGTGAATCATCTTTATTCAGTACATAAAAATGAAGTTAAATGTTTGAGTAAACATTTATTATTTTTTTTTTTGGTCTAGACTGAACATGCAGAGCACACTGAATGATGTTCAAATACAGATTGGTTGCCTGTTTGGATCCATTATTTGGATGTTAGCTTAACCTATGTTAGCAGAACCTAGATTAGTATCACTTCTGCAAATTAAATGTGACCAATCTTGTAACTATTGAGAAGGAAGAGTAATTCTCAGTATCTTGTAAAAGATTCTAGGGTGTAATCGAAGCAGTAGTAAGAGTAAAATAAAGTTCCATGTGTTTATGCCCTACCCTATTCTTGAGAGATGGAAAGCTGCAGGGTGAACACACTCTAAGGCCTTGATTGCCTCACTTTGAAAAGAATGAATATGAGTACAAAGGGTTCAGGATTTTGCATTTTTTTACAACAGCTTTTATTTTCCCATCTAGAGCAAAAAAGAAGATTCCTCATCAGCAATTCATACTTGGGCTGAAAGTTTTTGCCTTTTCCAAATTCAAGTATGTTTAATCAGACCTCACAATATCATGAGGTTGCAAACTGCAAACTGCAGGATCTGTTATTTTCCTTTTGTATGTAAATGCTACCCTTCAGTCTTACTCCTGTTCTTTGCTCTGTGTAGCATTGAGGGTTAGGAGCTCCTGGGGAGAAAAATTACAGTTCCAGAGGTTGTCAGGAACTTGAGTTTTAAGGTATGCAGCAGATACTGAAGTGTAGAACAGTGTGACAGGGACTGGCAATATAAAGAAAGAATATATAGTTCATCATGTGGCACTGTGTTGGGATTTTGCCCAAAGGATTAGGTATAGAGAGAGGAGCAGGTTTATTACTTAAAACATAATAGTACAATAAAAATCCCAGAAACAGGAGTCACTCACTGAAGTTGAGTTATGTAGGGCTTACTGTTTTGTAATAGAAGCAGAGGAACTGAAACTAGAATCTGCAAACCATAAGAGAAATCTCAAACCAAGGAGAGTTGAGACAACTGTCCAGTTTATCAGGAAGGGAAGGTTCTGAGTTGATATGCTTGTACTGCGTGGGAAGTGTGCATCTCCATTGTTCTGGGAAAGCACTTAAACTGGGAAAGCACAAGAAGAGAAATTAGGAAACCAGCTTGAGTAAAGGAATTGGAGTATGGAGGATAGGACAAGAAGGAAAATGAGCTGATCAAGCAGACTGGTGTTCTATGCAAACAGTGGCTGTCGAGGTATAAGGCAGTTGACAGTCCTCATCAGTTAAGAGCAGTTAAGACCTTCTGAGGTACTAAAGCTGGAATAATTTGGTGAGGCAGAAATAACAGGACAGTGAAGTCTTAGTTGCAGTGCAGCTTGACTGCTTTATTTTGGTAGTATTGTTTGTAAAATCCAGCTTCTGTAGGCTTCTAAAGGGATTTTTAAATTATTTTGATTTATTTTTTTTAAGGCCAATACACTCACAATTTCATTCAGTAACGTGTCCTGATTTGCAACATCTGCACACTATTATGAGATCTGGCTGTGAATGATCTGGAAAGTCTGTTACTTTCTGATCATTGCATCCAGTTCACTTGTTGCTCATTCCATAGCTTTTTTTGTTTCAATAACCACTGGTGAAAATCAGTGATAGCAACAGCAAAAGTCATGGTGCTTCTTTTTGATTAGTTCATAATGTGAATTACTACCAAAAATGGTGATGATGTATAGACAAAAGTGAGATTTGCCCTGTTAGCTTCCTGTCTTTCACTCCAGTCCAACCCTTCTTTGTGGCCTTATTTTTTCTCTTTATTTTGTGATTTTTGCATTTATGGTTTGAAATGAAAGTCAATGTTTTGCCTTTTTACCAAGCTGATGTTTAAGAAGTTGTTATTAGTAGTTTTTGGATGGATTGAAAGGTTATTTTGAACTTTTCCATTTGACCTGCATGTGGCAAGTAAAGTTAAAGTTCTTTAGTATCACTTTTTTCAGATGGTTGGAAATTTGTGTGTTGAGGGCCAAGTTTTCTTTTATTTTGATTTTCAAAACTAGCCTCCTTCAAAGACTATTTTGGTACAAAACCATGAATATATCAGGGCCGTGTTACTTCAGTGGTAATTTTAATGTTAACAGATCTTAGCTATTCTATTGCACACAGTGATAGGCAACCCAAATCTGAAAGGGAGTTCTTAAATTGAAAATATAGGAAATGACTAAAAACCTAAAGGGAAGTTGCCTATGAACTGCATTCATCAGCAAAAAGGAATATAGGCTATGTGAAAGATGAACTGAAAGCTTAACTTCACAGCAAAATGTTTCAGTAAAAACATTTATTTATTATATGTATCTCTCTGCTACTTTGTTAAGCAGTGAATGGATAGCGTGAAAGATAAAATTTATTTTTGTGCCAGAAATTAAAGATAGGATCCTCACCCAAGTTTATATTTTGGTAGCCAAAATTGCATGTCTTGATTCAGGGAAAACATTTAAAAATAAATCATGTTTGTGACATTTTCTGAAATAGCAATATGAAAAGATGCAGGGATTTGAAAGAGATGTTCTAAAGAAGATGTATTTGTATCTTTTACTCTCTGATTGTTGTCTGGCTTCTGCCATTTTTAGTGACTAAGGTGGTAACAGAGTGGAAAATAAGATCCTGTATAGTTCAGTGATACCAGCATCTAATGTCCTGTGTATTATGTAAATACATGCCAGCATGCTGAAATAAAGTATTTTTTGTTGGCTTCAAAATACCCTAATGGTAACATTCTTTAAACACAGAGAATGCCCACTTGTTCTGTAAGTTAGGAGAGATGTCAGTCCCCAAGTGAAAAGTACTGGCTGTGCCAGCTTTGGGTCACACTGGGCAAGGGACTCCTGTGCTGCTGCTTGAGGTCTTGGCTGAAGAAACAGTGTTAAGGAGAAACCTTGTGTACAAATGGTGAAATCTATGATGGACACCAGAAAACAGCCACTGTGGAAATGCAAAAAAAAAAAAAAGATATATGGAGTTTCTTTTAGCCGTGGGAACTGAGTGGAAAGAGATGCTGCAAAAGGTTCAGTTTGGAAAACATTTGCCTTGAGACGGTTTGTTTTGTTGTTTTGTGCTGTAACTGTTCTGGGTTTAGCAGTTACTGCATTCAAAAAACTACAAGATCCATCATTTCATAATGTTAAGTTTTGCTCTGTAAACTCATTATAGAAGCCTATTTTAAGCTGGCAGTCAAGCATAGATGAGATGTTACCCCTTCAGATTAAGCAGTTGGTCGCTGCTTGGTTTTTTCATTCAGCTGTTTTTTTCAGATCTATAGGGAGAATTCCTTGGCTGTTTTTTTACTGCCTTTCTCTCCACCCGACTTTCAGCCTCAGATGAGTCCTGGACTTATGAAGAATTTGATTAGATTTATTTTATTTTTAAATGGAAGAGGGCTCATGATATCACTCAAACTCCTGACTTGTGGCTTTAGTAACTTGATTCCCTCCACGGTGCCTTCCTCTGCCTGGGGACAGTCATTCTCTCCAGCTCTAAGGAACTCGAGGCTGTCCTGAACTTGGATGATGAGTGATTTCCTACAGTTGCTTGAGATCTGAAGCCAATCCTGAAAATCCAGTGTGCTGTTCAATGTATTTCTGAAGCAGTATTAGTAAAATGTTACAGGAATGCTGGACAATATTTGTGGATAAAAGTAGTTGGAGGGAACATCTCTTTTACCTGGCAGTGGGAGAGGGAAGAGGACAGGACAAGGTTTCAGCCATGGAAACCCTTCTTCAAACCTCAGGATTTTTTTTCTGTCTGGAAGCTTGTCTATCACCTAGGCTTGAAAAAAGTACCTCCTCACAAATCCTGTCCTGCATCTATCCTTAGATTGTCATGGTTACAACAACATGCCATTGGAGGAGTACAGGAACAGACTAATCTTCAGAGCTGCTTGAAGCTGGAAATGCTGACTAAAGCTCACTGTTTTGGTTTTTTTAACTAAAATTTTGAAAATTATTTACTGTCATCCAGCTTTCTGAATCTGAACACTGCTGTTCATCCAGTCTTCTCCGTGTCTGTTACCTGTTAACAGCAGCAAACTCAGTTCCCTGCCTGGTGATCAAGGATCTGTCAGGAAAAGCACAGAGGGAAGACAGAGGCAGCTTCAAGCCTGATGTCTCGGGGTGTTAACAGCTTTCAACAGGGTCTTAATAGAAAGATGTAGTGCATAGAAATTGAGAATGTGATCTGCAAGATGTGACCCTTGATAATTTTGTATGTTGCAATTTCTAGTTGCTTCTTATGGAATTTGCAATAATGAAATCTCACCTGAAAAAAGAAATTACGTAATGATACAATAGTTATTTTAGTGTGTTTGGTTAATCCAAAGCTGTTCTTCCCTTGGTCCTCCTGTTTGCCTTCATGTACTAGCTGGAGTTAGGATGAATTTTGCAATGTAATCTCAAATTGAACTTTTAGGTTTTTGTGCACCTGACATACACAAGTAGAGTTGGAAAAAGTAGACTTTATATAAAAACTCAGTTTTTGTGAACTTGAATGTGATGCAGCCCTAGTTTTTGGAAGTTTACACAGCTCTCTTGAAAGATTTAAGCTAAGAAAGGCTGTTTCTGTGTGCCTTTCACAGGCAGTGTTAAAGCAGCTGTGATGTCAAGGGGGCTTCTCTATTGCTGTTTCACTGTGCTGTATTTCTAGATTTTTGCTATATTGGGTGGCCATCTATTTCAGGGAACCAGCTCTTAGAATTATTTTTTTTTTTTTGATAACTAGAACTTGAGAAACATATTCATTATTTATTACTTTTCAGTTAGGTTTTTAAAAAGTACATAAAATTAATTTTCCTAAATTCTCATTAGTGAACTGAAGCATTATGTAAGTTAATAAGGAGAAATAATTATGCACTGTATCACAAAGTTCCGGTAGACTTGTGTGCTCTGTTCTGTTGTTCTGTGCCAGAATAAAGTTTTTGTTCAAGCCTGAGTAGGAAGTAATATTATCAGCTTTTAATTTGGTCATGGAATGTGCTCTACGTAGATGCGTACAGGGAAAAGCTTGTTAAATTTGAGCTTGGAAAGTAACACTTATTTTGTTTGGCAGACAAGATCATAGATGAAGGACATCTAACCAAAGTGGAAGAAACAAAGCTTTTGAAAGGTTAGACTTCTGGATTATTTCACTGTTTTTGAAGCATGCTTTTTATGTCACTTAGTGCATGTTCTGTGTTAAGCCAGCAGTTTGAGTTTTGATTAAATGCGCATTTGAGAAGAAATTCAATAAAAGGGAGGTAAATTGTTTGCTGAACTCTGCTCCAAATACTGTTGCAGGGTAAAAAGATTTCATGGAATCAATTTTGGAAGATTGAGTGCATGAAATGGTCATCTCAGGATTGACTGAATTCTGACCTTAATATGCTTTAAAAAAAAAAATAAAATACAATAAGTTTTGTAAAATATGAATTCAAGCTTTAATGTCTGCATAAATTTCAAACAGGATCTTGGTTTTGTTATAGGGCTAAATAAAAATAATGTTTGGTCTCATTTTAAGTTTTAAATAAAATTATATTTTAATGTGACTATTTTCTAACTTAGACCCTCATAACTGTAAAATAAGCATTAACCTCCTAAATGTGCTTTTTCAAAGTAAAACATATCTGTGCATCTCTAACTCAGCTCTCTAACATATAAAGCAAGTTAAATTAAAGGAGCTAATTAGAAAAGACTTATCTTGTCAAGGAACAGTCATCCTTATCTTGCAGTGCCAGTCAGGAATGCTACAAAGTGTGGAGGTCAATATTTCCCATGTGTCCAATAATAGGAGATTGTTTGGACTTGTAGGCTGGCTCCTCTCTTGTAGCTTTTTATTGCTGTCTAGACATACTAACTCATTTCTTTACCCTTTGTCCTTCTGCAAAGTGTTGTTTTGTTGAATAAGAGTGAGCATGTTAGAAGTTCCACTCTTCTAGAGACATTTTAATTTCTTATCTTCCTTTAGTGCACGGAATTGCACCTTTAACTTCTTTCTGTATGTGGGGAAGCTATAGACAGGGTGCCATATTTGGCAAAGAATGCATACAATAACTGTAATGTAACACTTGCATGCCACTTATTGCAGAGCTGGGAGCTATTTTTAGTGTTGGGTCATATATTCTAACTCATCAAGTAAGTATGATGTCAACACATTTCAATATACTTCATCACTTTTGCTATATTTGTTCAGCTCAGTTTTATTATGGGAAATAGGAACAACTGCTGTGAAGTAATATAGTACAGGAAGGAGTTCTGTGTTTATGACTCTGGTTCCAGAATAGGAAGGAGGTTCCTAAATCATTTCTCTTTTTGACTTCTGCTGTTTCACATGTAGATGCATCTTTTCTCTGGTGCCTGATCTTTTGTGCCTTGTTTCAGAGGGAGGAGGGTAGGAAGGAGGAAGAAGCTGGTGTACCCGAGGTGGGAGGGAGGGAAGTCTGAGGGGGAGGTGGGGGAGAGAGCATTAATTCAGTGGTTGGAGCTCGCACAGTTCCTCCCATTTTGCACAGAGCAGGAAAGCTGTGTTTCCATGGATGCCCAGATATGGTAAAGTTAGTTGGATACAGATCTTGCTCAGCTTAGCGCTTCTGGATCGGCCACTAATATAACTGACATGGGTGAGGCTTTTAGGTTATACTTTGCTTAATATTTTAAAAAGGATGTATTACTTTGAGTAATTATTACAGTTTTAATGTCAATCCTTTGAGCTTGGTTCTGTGTGATACATGTAAAATGCTTGATTTATAACATCTTTAGATATTAGTTAAAAACCTTATTCCTAGAAATAGGGAAGTATCCTTTATTTTTGGGGTGGTTATTTGCTAAAGTGACAAATTTTTAACTAGTCCAATCATGATGAACTCTGAAGTCTACTAAAGTCATGGGAGTTGTTTGAAATAGCTGCCAGGTCTGAACCCCTGATGTGCTTTAACTGTACAGGTGTTTTCCCTTCTTCCTCTCCAGCTATTTTGATTATATTAGGATGGGAAGAGTCTGGCTCTTCATCAGCTGCATTGTTTGTAGTTGCTGCCTGCTGTTTCGTGTACAAGTGGATGTTATTCTGGCAGAGAGAGAGAGAGAATTTTTCATGTTAGATGAAGAAAACAATTTTTTTTATTTCTGTTAACCTGTCTGTGTTTTGTCATCTTGCTGATTTTCCCATGGAGGTGCACAGGTTGTCTTCAGTTTCAACTTAACTTCTTCCATTTTGGGGGGGAATTTAGTTCTGTTTGTTCTCTTGTTATTTTAAAAAGCATTCTCATGTCTCCTTTGTTTTTTATTTAATTTTATATACTAACCCTGTTGGTATAACACACTTGATTTATTTCTTGATGTCCTTTCTTCCTGTGTCCTGGTACTTCTTTCTTGCATGTACATTATCTGTATGTGATGAAATGATTTGTGTTCAGCATGCTTTTCTGCATGTATGGTACAAGTAAAGTCTGTGTACTGGGAATGTTGTATTGACCCCTTTTTGTATGTATCTCTGCCTGGAGCTTGAGACTCAGAGGAAACCTCTTTTAATCTGCAAGTGGGGAGCAATGCTGTGAAAGCAAGGCTCTGAACAGTCAGCCTAAAAGATTTCACTATGTGTAGCCTCACCTGCATGTTGGTTCCTCACTGAGAGACCTCCTGGGTTACCCACACCAGAGATGGTGTGTTGTTCTTTAATGGACCCATCAGAACCAAACCAGAATTATTAGTTAAGAAAAATTAAAAAGAAAATATTTCAGTCATATGAAATATTCAGACTTTGAGTCAGAGATGGTTCTGTGTGGGGAAAAGATGCACTGGTATGATTAAGTCCCCTCATCTTTTGAAAATGTGTGGTCTCCTTGAAAACCTAGACCTGGGAAAGTAAAAAAAAGGAACAGCAAACAAAACCAAGAAGAATTGTGTGGCTTGACAAAGTTACATGTAATAATGTGGTGAATTACGTGTGAACAGATACTTCATGATGATATTTTTTTGGTGGAAAGGACATACACTGCTTTCTTTTAATACAATTTGAACTGAAAATTCTTTCTAGAAATTCCTGTATTATTTTATATCTCTGTGGTTCTTTAATTGTTCACGCCACACTTCTTTTTAACAGTACAATATGTACAAGACTTGTTGCTATTATTTTATTTGTCCTAAATACCGAAGCACAGTTTAATTCTTAACAGCACTTTCTTTCTGACTTGCTACAGTATCTGCATTGTTTTAGTTTCCTTTTCTTATTTGTTTGCTGGTTGAATCAGCTTTTGCAGAGTTCCAGCTGGCAGAAACGCAGCGTTAACTCAAGTCCAAGCTGTGCACGAGGCAGTTGCATCCCCCATTAGAGGCAAGGGTGGATTAATGATCCAGGGATGCGGAATCCATTTTAGCCCAGACTTGCAAAGAAATTAGCTACCACCAGGTTTTTAACTGTTTCTTGAACTGGGTCATTTTCTACTTACAATTAGCTGTACTTGGGTGTACAGGAGAAATTATGAACAAAGTGTTTACTGATTGTAGTTGCCTTTCCTTGTCTCTTGCAGAGAATCAAGCACGAGTCAAAGAATCCAACGATTTGTCGGACACTCTCAGCCCAAGCAAGGAAAAAAGCAGCGACGACACTACAGGTGAGAGTTTAACTGAGGTTGAACCTTGAATTAAATCATTTCATTAATCATGAGTATTTCCTTACAAGACTGGGGTGTATTATGCAGAGTCGGATACAAGCTTAGAGCAGTATTGTCTGTTCTGCAGCTTCATAATTAACTCTTGTAAATTGAGAAGAACATAAAAGCTTCTCTCCATGTAAAAAAATGAAACCTGTCTGCAGTCTGCCTGTTCTCTGAAAGGTCTGGGATTTGGTTTTGTTTTTTTTTTTAGATGCTCAAATGGATGACCAAGATCTAAATGAACCTATTGCTAAAGTAGCTCTTCTAAAAGGTAAATAACCTTATTTTTGTAACTTTAGGTGCATAATCAGTATATATCATCTTATCTAACTGTTTTTTATCAAATGTGCATTGAAGTAGAGTGCTGAAATTCAAAGGTTTTTAATCATGTAGTATGCAAGAGTTAAATTTAAGTATCAATAATGACTCCTTTGGGTGATATAATATAAAAGCACACTTCTGAGTGTTAGTATAGAAATAATCTGTGTATAAAGGAAGTCTCTGCACTCACCAACACCGTTCTAGGAATTTACATGTCATGACTTCAAGCAGAGTTGAGAATTAGTCAGCATGCACTGAAGTTGGGGCTAATAGCTGTGGGGAGGAGGGATTCTTCCATCCCTGATATGTTTTAAGCATTGTCTAATTTTACTTGCATAGCTTCCATCACTGTCAGAAATGCTACTGTTGGTTTGTAGCTGATGGATTAGCCAAAACAAGACTTTAGCTTTTCTTTTTAACACAATCAAGAATTGAATTTCCTGTTGTAGCTGTATTTAGAATGATTGCTGAGCTGTAGCTTTGAGCTTTATAGCTATAAAATTAAAATTTTTTTACTGTTCTTTGCACTGAAGGCATGTGCTTAAAACCTAGTTAGCAAGGTAATATTTACATATTCATGAGCTGGAAAATGTGGCATAGTAATTAGTTGTTACATTTAGCCTACTGAAAATTAATTCTATGCTTTTTGTACAAGTAGATATTTGATAAGATCTGTAAAATTATGCTCATGTTGTGATCACAAGTAAAAAGAATGTCACAGTTCTTTGTGATTCAGAAAGACAGGAAACCAAAACAGAACTTAGGAGACCTGTAAAAGAGCTTTTTTCTGCAATTGTTTACACTCCCTAATTTTACAACAGAAAGACTTCCAAAAATTGCACAAATTACTTTTGCTACTTGGCAATGATATCAAATGGAGTTTGATATTTCCCAGTAGACATCAGTTCAGCAAAGCAGTTTAGAAAGGAGTGTTTGAGATACTGAGCATGTTCCATTTGGGGTTTGCTCTAATACTTGCAATTAGTAACAAATATATTCAGTCACTTCCTATACTAGAAGGTAGAATTTGATAATGTTGTTCGTAGTGATTGATAGTCTTATTTTAGCTTATAAATTTGAGGTTGGCAGCAACTTTTACTTGGAAAAAAAAATTCAGTTGAAAGGCATGCTGTTCATTAAGTATCAGAACTTCTAAGTCCAGAATGGGACACATATTAAGGAATTGGTTTTCTGTAAGCATTGGCACATGCCCTGAGTTCACACCTGGAACAACCCTTCATTTGTAAACTGTATGGTAGAGAAACTGAATTCAGCTCTTGTCAAAGTTTTATTATAATTCTAATCGGTTTAATTTTAAGATGGCCAACTGAAGACTAGACCCAACTGGCATGATGTCTTAGTTATCCTCTGCAAACAAATTAAAGATAGTCCATGGACCCCTTAGGCTGAAACCCCATGGACCCCTGAATTCTCTTTTTATGCAAAACAAGTCTTAAATTCTGCCAGAAAGGTTCATTGAACAGCCCAAGAGCAGGATCAGGCAGCTGTGATCCTGCTGCTTCCTGCATTGGAACACTCCCATGTCACAGCAAGGGCAGGTGTAGCTACACTTGCTCTGTCCAGGGTATGTTAAACTGGCAGGGAGGGTTAATTCAACACTTAAAGGATCAAAATCAAGTTTTCTATAGTAATATAGAAGCAGTATTTTGCTAATGTTGATGTTTTCATTGCTTCATCTGTCTTTACTCAGTTGAAGATTTAAACCATAACTATTACTGAATTTTTAAGTGAATACGTAGAAAAATACCTATTTGCATAGAGAGCTTTGCTATGGAATTAACTAAAATAATTGGAATAACTCGTTCCCTCTTGAAGCTATTTATGGACATTCCTATTTTGCTCTCATGAAACCATTACAAAATATCTGTACAATGAATCATCTGCCCTTTTAATTTTTATGAAGAGCCTATAAACCCCCACAGTGTTGAGGTTTTTTTCAGAGAGCTACTTCATGTGCCTGACTTTGCCCTAAAAAGGATCTTACTTTCCACAGAAAGGCTTTCAAGTGGACTTTTTGTACTGTCATATAATTAAGGAAGAGTGAGAACATTTCTGATCTGGCATCTGTTTGGGATGTGGAAACAGCTGCTGGAAAAGGCAGCGGTCTTGTTGGAATTTACAAAACAACAGAACAAGAAAATTATGAGGCTTCTAATTGCTCTAGTTTCATCCAAGCGTTTTCCATCAAAAATTTTGAGTGCTTCCAGGATTAGTTTCAACTTTCTACAAGTCAGAATTGGGCAAAGAGGAGAGGGGGGAAAGCTGTCAGAGATTAGTTGTTTTTTTTCTCCTCTCCTTCTCCCTTTCCCCACGAGGTAAATGACTTTAATAGCCATTCATAACAGTTCCCTGGACACTTCTATTTAAACAGGCTGTTTGTGACTTCTTACTGCAAAGTTAAAGACAGGTAAATGTTAAACAGATGGAAAGAAGCAATAAATGTCACTGGAAGGTTGCTAGTCTTGTTCCTATCAATGTCCCTGTGTTTTCATAGTAACTACAAGACTGATCCATGGAATCTTAATAGAAAGTGTTTTCAGTTGAGGGTTTGCTGAATAGTGGTAGTTTACATAAGAAATTTTGAAAATCATCAGTGATCTGTTGATGCAGAAAGTTTGGGAACCATTGTTTTATGTTACAATAACCAGATACTTTAAATATATGATACAGTTTCCTTCATGTGGCTCTTACAAAGCTAAAGAAAACTCAGGGTTTTAATTGTTTGTGTGATTTCATTGGAGTACCCCAAGTATTGTCTTCTGAATAACCTGAGAAATCCCGCAAAATTCTGGAAGTGGACTACTGTGAGACTTGGAGAAATATTAGCCTGCTCATAAAGTTGCTTCCACAGGCCAAGCACATACAGAGAAGAGGGGATCAATTAAGACCACAGTCTATGTGTGATTCTGTATCATCTCTGCTATCAAAACAAAAGTGTAAAGGCAAACAGAAGGAAGCAGAGCTCGGTTAATATCTTCATGTTTGTAAACACTAAACTTTTAGTATTTATGTAAATGAATGAGGGTTTTCAAATTGTTGTATTTGACCTTTTTTTTTTTTTTAAATTTCTTTCTGGCACCTGGTTGTAATTAATGATAACTTCTTTAACCTTCTCTGAGAACAGTTAGTCCAAAGCTGAACACTTCTGGAAATTGCTCAAATACTTTTTAATTGCAGCCGTTTACATTTGTTCTCAAAGCAGGTTTTCGTGATCTGAATTTCCTTCTTAAGGGAACTGATTCTAAGCGTGATGATATTTAGTAGTTTTGTTTTTTATAAATAGAGCAATCCTACTCACTAAAGAATTATTTTTCAAAACTATAATTACCTTTTGATTTAGAAGCATGTCAGGCACATGGAAATTCCCCTTTTGGGTTGGAGTAGGAAAGAGTTTTTACCTTGATTGTTCCTTTGCTCAAAGGATAATGTTCCTTATACTGAGCCTCTCGTCTCCTTTGAAGCAGTACTGTCTTTTATGATGTGTGCTTTCAATGACTAGAAAAACCTGTACACCAGCAAGTTCATTTAGGGTGTCTCACGTTGGATTTGGGACACTGCTTCTTTATCAGGAGTGATTAGAGCATAATTTGTCAGCTTCCTCATCCATTTCTTCTGAAAAGTCTCATTAAGGAGTGTTGGAAGTCTAATTGTCCCATGTCTTTATCCATGAAAAGCTAAGAACAAAACACATTTAGTAAAGAGAAACTTGGATTTGGAACTAATAAACTATAAAACAAAGTATTTGGATGAAATATGGGGTCCTCTCTGTTCTTTCTGCTCTCATTATTTCTTTCTGAAAAAGTCTAAAAGCACATGTGTGTCCTCAGCTCTACTCAAGCCCATCAATTCATTACTATGAAAACAGGAAAAACAGCCCCATTTTTAGAGGGATGCAGTATTAATATTTAAACTTGATTTGATAAACAATTGTTTTCATTTAGAGAACAAGAAAAAATGTATAGTTACTTTATTGGTAGCATATATAGTCAAATGCCAATGTCAAAAGTAGAATGATGAACTAAACTATAGCTTCTCTTTATTTTTTTTGTTAGTGAATGGTCCAGACAATGAAAGTAATATTTTATTTGAAGCCTTTATCTTAAATCCTAGTTGCAGATGTTTATTAACCACATAGCTGTGTAACTCCTGTACCTTTTTTTTTCCCTCCCTCTCCCATGAGATGCAGCTGGACTTCTTTCACTAATTACCTTCCATTACCTTTCTCACAGAACAAGATTTATATCAAGTTTTAGCCCTCTACCTAAAGAGTTTATTAATGCTGTTTGAGCCTATTGAAAATCTGGTTTTGTACAGACACTGCTTAGGGAAAATCTAGTGAATGAGAGTTTCCTGGATGCAGTTCCTGGTGTTGCAAATGCCTGCAGGCTGAAGTGTGCCTGCATCTAATTTCTAGTGTGTGCCCCTTAGAGGGCACTGCTCTTGGTTACAAGTAACTTATTTTTCCTCTTTTAAATCCTCCAAAACTTCAGCTATAAAAGTATTTAATTTGTCTGTGACTGCAAGTCATGTCTTATAAACCCAAGAGGCATTCAATATGCATTTTAGCTAATACAAAACTTATGGGAAGAGCAAATGTTTTTATTTAAAGTTTAAATAACATGCATAGATACCCGATCATAATACAGATATATCTAATTAAGACATAGTGAATAAAAAAATGCAGGGAAAAATTTATTTTAGTATTCAGAAAGAATCAAATAAGGAGGCTGGACATTTCTTAACTTTGTTTTAGAAAATTTCCCTAATTTTTTCCTTTCCTTGTTGGTCCCCAGAGGGAGGGTGGCAGTAGCAAACCCCTTAAGAGCAGCTCTTTTGCTGATCCCTGCAGCTGATGGGCATTAGCAGCCTCAGCAGGAGGCTGGGCTGGGTGTGTTTGGGGCAGGGGGAATGCAGGATCATTGCTCAGGGACAGGCTTAGAGTGGCTTCCTTCAAAAGGAGACAAGTTGTATTCTTGTTTGTTATTTTTTTGTTTTATACTGCATGTTACATGTGATGAATGTTTTAAAGTTTACATATGTTTTACTGCTTTTCTAAGTATATTAATATTTTGGCTAATATTTACCTAATCCAGTTCTGAGTTTACTTTAACTAACTTTGGAAGATTTGAGTAAAAAGTCGCCAGTCATCACGTGGCAGTGCAAATGAAACTGTTGTTCAAATCTGTGATTTAAAGAAAATGTTCTTTTATCAGATGAATTGCAGGGTGCACAATCAGAGACTGAGGCTAAGCACGAAATTGAGCAACTGCACAAGGAGCTGATTGAAGCCCAAGAGCTAGCTAGGACAAGTAAACAAAAATGCTTTGAACTTCAAGGTGAGACCCAGATCAACTTGGTTGTGTAGGGTATTCATTAAAATTGTATTTATCAGATAGTTCTTAAAAGGGGGGCCAGTTTTGCTGACTGTCTGTTGGATACATCTGGTTCATAGCATTTGCATTTCTTGCACAGAATGTCAGAAACTTTTGCACTTTTTTCAGAACTTTTTTTTTAACTCGATGCAGTTCAATTCAGCTCTGACTTTTCAGTTCAAGATAAACCAACATGTTTTCATAGTATTGAATACATACTTCAATACTTTCATAGTATTGAAAACATACAACTCTGTATGTTTTATCCTTATATATTTATCGACAGATACCAATAAATCTGCATTTCAATCAGACAGTGCACGTAATGGGATGTGTTTAGATCATGCTCCCAGCTACGTAGCTGTATAATTACCCTCACTAAAGTTGTGGGTTGTTTTGGACAGGAAACAGTATAATCCAGTTGAATTGCATATTGTTCAGTGTTCTTTATGGGGTATATTTACAGCTGTTTCTTTTTTTCTCCTCCCACACCAGTTTGCATTTAGCACACATGGAGTTTTCGGAGCAGGCAACAGATTACATTAATTTCAAATTAATTGTAATACTACCACAATAATGGAATGGTTTCTTAACATTAACTTTTATTAAACTACTCACACAGTTACTAGCTTTAATAACTTCCTGAAATAATACGTTTGTTTAATCTTTTAATTTAAGGGGAAATTGTGACTAAAATGAATTACACAGCTGGGATACATGTTACTAACAAAAACTCTGGGGCACATTTTCACTTTTATTTATAGCACTATTGGAAGAAGAGAGAAAAGCATATCGAGTGCAAGTTGAAGAATCTAACAAGCAAATAAATGCTTTGCAAGGTAGGAATTTATTTTTTCTCCTCCCACTCTTTAGGGAAAATATATAGCTTTGACTTTCTGTTGCATCATAATTACTAATAAAGGAAAATGTGAGTTGAGTGTATGTTTTAAATCTGGTTTCTTTCACCATATCTTTGAACTTCATTGTGAAATGTTTCCTGTCAATTCCTATGGTTCTAATAGTAACTTAGAAAATGCAGAAGGTGTAATCTGTAGTAGATACCTCATTTTCATTTCTCTTCAGTCTTCCTCAGTTCCGAATGATCCAGGGATTCTTACTGTGATGACCTTCAGAGCACTCAGAAGGATTAATCTTCAGAATGAGAGGAGCAATTTAATTTTTAATGTTATCCTGCTAGTAATGAAAACTCTCCAAGAAACAAATGCTGTAGCAAAAGTTAGAAAATAGAATTTGATAGTTGTTTTGATGCAGAAAAAAAACAATTTTTTTTTTTTTCCTCTCAAAAAAAGAGAATCAGAGTAGAACCTTGAGAGAGCCAAACTTAACTGCAAAATGCCTTTTATTGCTTCAGTACTTTTTTGTTTTCTGATCCTTCTCAAGTGAGGTCTTGCTAATGTTTCCTCCTCTTCTCTCTCCATTGTAGTTCAAACTGTTCTGATGTTCATTGTCTGCTTGCTGCTTCCCAAACGTTCAGGGTGTGACAGCTCTTGCAATTTCGGAAAAGTTGTCAGGATTCTCCCTTGGCAACCTCTGTGAACTGTAGGGAGGGAGAAAAAACCCCCAACCTGGCAGCTTCATGCAGTGACATTTCTTGAAGTATTTTCATGGAATCAGCGTTTTAGCCCAGCCAGTGCTGCGTGGCTTTTTATGTTTGTCGTGGAGAAGAGAAAGTGCCACAGAAACAACTGAGATTGTGTCTCTACATTTGAAGTTTGTTGTATGAACAGATAGGTAGAGCAAGGAAATTCAAGTAACTTGTTATGCCTTATTTAAAAAAAAATAAAAGAAGTGAAGCATTCAATTCAGATGAGGTAATGGCTTATATAATTGAGAGATGTAATGGAAGTTTTCTTTCTAATTGTCCTTTCAAATTATATCCAGTGCTTCAGAAACCGTTCCAAGGTTCTTTGTAGCAATTTTCATGTGTAAGTTATTTCTACAACTCCACCAAGTTTTAGAAATTCTTGTGTATCTTTGGATTTTCCATCATACTTTGATTGTTTTCACGCCTGAACATTTAAAGGGAGAGCTGTTCATCAGCAACACAGATGGAGGAAAAGAACACATTTCTTTGAAATGCTGCCAATACCAAGAAGCAGGAATTTAGCTTGGCTTGATAAAGAAAATAGTATCAAGAAGATATAGTTTGCATTCCTTTGCTCAGAAACCTGCTTTATTAGTAAGTCATAGTTCTTTGTGTTTTAGAACATATTAATTTAGTAGGCTCAGGGCTTCCAAGGATACATGGAAAGGCAATTGTTGATACACCAGGTGTTGTATTACTGTCAGGTTGTTCTCATCTATTATTTTGTTTGCTCTTCTGTTACAGTACAAGCCTGTAGAAACTATTTTCAAACAAACGATGTGGTAGAAAGCCTCATGTTGCACAGATATATTTAAAAATCCATCATGCTGCAAGCGTTATGGAACAGGTAGATGGTTTCATCTCATGCAGAATTGCTATGGAAGCTAACTTACTCTTGTCTACAATAGCTCTTATGTATTACAAAATACAATAACTATCATATTTTTCTCATGCTGTCGTTTTCCTCCAGAGCGGGGAATTGGGTAATTCATAGGTTCTTTAGTTTCTCTAATGAGCTAAATGTCTTGCTTGCGTTTAGAGGAGAGCAAAAAGAGCTGAATTTTTCTTCTTTTCTGTACATCAACTAATAGCAAAGTTTCTAGATTGTACTGGTATATGAATTCTTTCTATATTACTATGTATGCAGCTACTGAAATACCAAGTATAATTGTCATGAAAGCACAGGTGTCTCTTAAGTAGCTTTGATGCTGTATCAGCTTACAGCTAGACTCACTCACATTCTCCCTGTCATCTTCTGTAATGGATTGAGAGGACAGAAATAAATACAAGTAATCTAGGAGGGTTACTCAGCCTTGTTATCCACCCTATGCTTTCCACTGTCCTCATTTGGCCCTTTGCTTCTGAAACATCTAACTTTAAGTGTGTGATCCTGATCCTCCACAGTATCTTACATTAGGTTTTCAGGTCCTGTGAAGAATTTTACCTTTTCTTCTCAGAGTAATTCTTCATTACTTTAATAATTGCTTTTTTGCATGTTAAAATCAATGAAATCCATGTGAACTCTGATATGCGTTCTTTAAAAAGTAAACCAAAACCACAGCAAATTAAACACTTTGCTCCCATCAGCCAGGGTTTTAACTGTAATTTTCCCTTTGTACTGTACTTTTTTTGTCCAACTGCTGATGTGTTTATGAAAAATTGTTGTGCTCAGAGATGTCTTTAGTAATGAAACGGTTTTGGATGGGGATAACTTATAAGGTTTGCTTCATGCAGAAATGTCAGCCTCCTGTGTACGTGCCTGCTGCACATTTACAGTAGCTGTAAATGCTAAAGGACCTTCTAGCTCAGTATATTTGGTGCAGCTGTCCCTTTCAATTCAAAATTCATCTTGCACTTTGAAAAAGGCTTTTTGCAAAGAAATAATGTTTATTTCTTCTACTACATGTTAAACACAGAGTAGGAATTAGACCCTGTGCCCCAAATTTTTATAGACATCTCAAGTTAACTGCTGAACAGGCAAACATTTCTAGTGTAGCTTTGCAAGTGTTTGTCTTGTCACAGAAGCCTTCTTCCTTTTCCTCTTGTCCCTGAAAGCCCCAATGTCCTTGTTCTATAATCCTTGTTTTGCTTCCAATGAAGTTGAATCTAAATCTTGCTTCAGATTTTAATAAGTTGCTTTAGTATCACCCACACAACACAACTTTGTCTAAGAAAGCTTTGTTCAGACATAATTTTTGTTTCTTTTGACTCTGTGTCACATGGCCCACACACATGTCTCTGTCAGAACAGCATTTGACAAGATTAATATTTTTTTTCAATTGCATTGGGCTTTTTTAGTCCTGTTAAATATCAACAAGTTGAGAAAGGGAGTTGTGGTTTAGATTTTCTCTAAATACAGTTTTTAAAAATACAAACGTTAATGTCTCCTTCCAGCCCAGTTGCGAAGACTACAAGAAGAAATTGAGAACCTTCGTAAGGAAAAGGAGAACGAAATTTCAAGCACTCGAAACGAACTAGTCAGTGCTCAAAATGAGATTCTGTCCCTTCAACAAGTAGCAGAAAAGGCAGCATCGGAACGAGACACAGATATCTCCACTCTGCAAGCAGAGCTGCAAACAGTGCGAGCGGAGCTTGAGCGGTGGCGCAAAGATGCCTCGGATTATGAGAAAGAAATCGTGGACCTGCAAGCCAGTTTTCAGCTCAGGTGCCAGCAATGTGAGGATCAGCAGAAGGAGGAGGCCTCTCGCTTAAAAGGTACTTCTTTGAAAGGATGTCACAGACTGATGCTAACAGAGCATCCTTCTCAGTCTGGGAGATGACAGTTACTCAAATCTGTTGGTCTGTCCCTTTGCAGTCGTTTACTAGATCTGTATATTTATATTTATACACACATATGTATATTTCTGTATTTGTGTCAAGGCTTGTAGTGTTACAGAAGCTGTTTTTCATGCTTCATTAATTAGTGATTGTCTAAATTAGCTCATGTGCTTTGATATCAGGACCAACTATAATTCCACTTGGAAAAGATGGAAAACTTTTACAGTTTGAGGGACTCATACTGCCACAGATTTTCAAGAGGATTTATGTAACTTCTGTAATTTAAGCCCATAAAGGGAGAGCTTCTGATTTTTTAATTCTACCAAAGCTTCACTCAAGACAAATAACTGTATTTTATGGTTTACTGAAACTGTTGATACCATCTCATTTTTGACATAAAAAAATGTTAAATTTAAAATTTATTAGCTTGTGTTACTTGATGCAGTCACAAAATAATTTTACTCAATTGAATTAAATTTTTTTTTATTGCAGGTGAACTTGAAAAGCTGAAGGCAGAGTGGCTTGCTCTGGAAGCTGAATGTGTTAAACTAAGGAAGGAAAATACTTTGCTTACATCTGAACTTCAGCGCCAAGAGAAGGAGCTTTCTAGGTAAGGGCACCGTGGGGTTGTCTAGGAGGTACCATAGTAGTTGAAGAGGTTTTTTTGGTGTTTTTTCCTCACAAAAGAGGTACTTCATGTCTGATGGTGTTTCAATAAATGCATTGAGATTGTATCAGAGTATTGGGCTCTCAGTTGTTATCCCAAGTTACGTTTATCTGTTTTACAAATGCTTTTGTCATGTTTTATCATCATAAGGTAACACAACTTTAGACTTAACAGTTATCCTTCTACTTAAAAGATAATAAACCACATAGATTTCCTATGTGGTTTAAACCTCATGCTTTAAACCTCAAATTTTCTTAGTATTCAGAGTGGAAAATGATTCTCAGACAGTTGGGTGTCTCGTGATAGCCTGTCACAGTATAAATAGTAATGGTGGGCAGAAACCATGTTCTAGATCATGTTTTCCTTAAGAGAAAAATATAATTCATTTTTTTATCGCAAGTGGCATCATATCTTTTGGGAGGGGTTTTAGAGTGCAGGAGAATTTGTATTATACTGTATTTCTTTTGCTGTTTGAGCACGTGACATTGTTCAAGGCCATCCACATCTTCTGCTTGGAAACAGCTTCTCCTCTTATCCCTTCATCTGCCTTTTTTGTTTTTTTTTCAGTTTCAGATATTGGAATATAGTTCACAGACTAAATATGGGACAACAAATTGGTTTTATTATGGATCTGAATTTTACCATCATGCTTAGATATATGTGCGGTCTCTTTCCCCTTGTGGCTTCCTCAGTGTTGTAAGATCTAATTGAAAATTGAAAATGTCTCACAGTGAAACATTTCAAGAAGTAATGTATTATTTTTCAGTGTTCAAACCTTTCTTTTTGGATTCATTATGTCCTCATTATGCCCTTTGTGCATACACAAGGTCACATGAGAAATTACAGGATTTGCATAATGGAGATATGCAAGATCTCTTCCTTATTTTTTTCTTGCACAGGCATGAATTAACATGACTTGGCTATTACAGTGATGTTTAATGGCCTAATTTTGAGCTCTCTGTGATTATTACACAATTGCACTAAACAGTTGAACATACTACCTATTAGCTTATGCAAGTGGAGTAACCAGAAGCACATGTGCAAACAAGTGAAATGGTTTGAACAACCTTGGACAGATTTCTTATTACAAATTTGTTTCAAAATACTTTGAAGTATATAATAGCAAATACTTTGAGTAAAAAAAGAAAAGGTGAAATAAGAAAATAAAAATTAGTTATAACTAATTTAAATTATAGATTATGGTTAGTTATAAACACTAAACTGTGGACATATATTTTAAAACCAGACCGTGGCCAGCGTTTTGTGTCAGTACTATGTACAGAGACAAAGACGTGTACTTCTATTGCTGCTCGAAGCTGATTTCCACATTAAAAATAATGTGTGAAGCTTTTGAGGATGAAAAGTGCCTGTTTGTCTAAATGTAAGATACATAAGGAATCAATATGATTTTGTTTTGCAGCTCTCAGAAACAGAGTTTAGCGCTGACCAGTGATATAAGTGTTCTTGAAATGTCTCGAAAGGAACTTGAAAATCAGATGGGATCTTTGAGAGAAAAACATCAACGGGATGCAGCTAGTCTGAAAACTCAGCTCAGTGAAGCTGAGAGTCAAGCAAAAGATGTTCAGAAAGAGGTAACACAAAATACTATTTCCATTTTGAGGGAATGTAATGGCCAATGACTGACTTTTAAGCTAAAAGAAAAGGAAAAGTTTTCTAGTAATAAAAAAGATTTTAGTAATAAAACTTTTTCATAATTTTATTGCAAGCACTTAGTGGTAGCTAAGAAAAGAGAAGCTGGCAGTTAAATCTAAAAGGGAATATTTCAGGTAAAATTACTTCTGTGTTCATTGGGACCTTCCTAAGTTTGACTTTGATGCATTACCCTAATGAATTTACTTTTAAGCTGTTCAGATGGGTAAATTCTTGTTAAGAGCCTTCTGAACATCATGGTCTGGAGTTTCACTAGCTGGTATGAGTCAAAATTGGTTCTTTTTGAGTCAGTCTGATCTTCCTAGTTAGATTTAAACTCTTATTTGAGTGGGACTATACATTCTTTATAAAGGTCTCCTTTCATCTTACTGGATAATTGGGCTGCTGAAGATGACTTGCAAGTGCATAAGGGTCAGCATTTTGAGCATGTATTTTATCTGCCTGGCATCTAAGGACTGTCTGGAAGAAGAACATATTTTGCAACACTTACTTGCTCCCTCTTAGGAGCATTTTTAGTGTTTCTCCAGTCACTGCTCTTAGTTTCTTTTGCAGTACTTCGATTTAATTCATCCATGTCACATTCCTTACAATTTTCAGAATTTGAAAAACCCAGTCCTGTTAGTCTGTGTTTTTGTAATCAGATGTATTTGCCAAGATGCCTGATTTCTAAATTTGTGGTAAATGCCAGTACTGAAAGTCATTGATTCTGTCCCTGTCAGGAGGACTACTAGAAAGCTTCTGATCTCTAGAAAAAGTGGAATGTGCGTTTGAAAGAGGAAAAGCTGTCCATCCTGTAGGAGCATGTGTCACATTCACCCAGTACTGTTTGTAGTTGACCCCACTGAGGATTATGGCATGACAGTACAAGACACAATATTTTTTTAATGCCTGCCTTGTGTTTGAGTTTGCCTTGTGGGAAGAGGTTTTCATTTACTTCATACAGAATGCTGATTTTTGCACCTCTTTGCTGGGTGTAGGGATTTAAGCTGCAGCCTAGATGTAAAACAACTATTCAAACGTGAAGGACTCCTTGTTCCCCTGGGTTTTTTTATCTTGCTAGTTTTTACATTGCTTTCCAGTAAAATAATGAACAATTGGTATAAGACATGAATTAAGGCCTTGCATTTACTTTTTATTTCCTTGGTTTTAGTAATTCTACCCCTTCAAATCGGGCAAAAATCTTCATTTAGATAAAAAAGGAAATCTAAACTCTACAGTGCTTTTATGAAAAGAGTGTACTGATCCAAGGCAAGTTATTCCAGGCAGATGACAGAAAAGAAAGCTGTGCACTAAGCAAATATCAGCATGTGTTGGGTGTCCAGGGGTCCACAGATTGTTCTCTCTTTGTCTTTAGTATGAAAGAACACAGACTGTGCTCTCAGAGCTGAAGGCAAAGTATGAGGTGGCTGAGCAGGAAAAGCAGTCACTCACAGAAGAGCTCAAACAGTGTAAAGAGAACCTGAAGCTGCTACAAGAAAAAGGAAACAACGTAAGTCTGTACAAAATGTGTGGGGAAGTCAGATTATGCCACTGACAATGCTGTTGGTTGAAGGAATATGGAAGAGTCAAATAGAAAAGGACGGACTTTAAAAAAAAAAAGGCTGTGTACTCACATATATATATATATATATATATATGCAGAATTCCATTCTGGTCCTANTCCATTCTGGTCCTACCTGTGCAAATTTGCAGGTCATTACAGTGTTGCAGTTACATGTGCAAGTTCAATTCCCAGTTGTGTGACAGGTTTAAGTATGTCCTTAGATATCTGCTCTCTTGAAAAACATATGGCTTCAATTCTAGTGAACCAGAACTAAGGAAAACTCTTTGATTTCAAAAAATGATACAGGGGTAAAAGCTTAGAAACCTGTATCCAAATGAATTAAGCAACCTCTTTCAAGATGCTTTTATTTTCGTATTGTTTATTACGATGGATGTTCCCTCCTTACTCTTGCTCATTCTTCTTAACTGGTTAATCCTGATGGGCTCATGCTTTAAACAGCACAGTTGAACTGTCCTGTCTATTCACTAATGAAAATACTGTTTTCTATTGCAATTTGAGAGGTTGCATCGTTAGAACTGAGTTTACAGCTAGAGACAACTCTTTTTTTTTATACTGAGATTCTGAAATCCTCCAAACGTTAGGGGTGTGGCAGACACATTATGAGGGGGTCATGGCCTTGTTTTTAGGTACCTTACTACCCTGGGAGGGCTGGTTTATTGTCTTTCTTTGCTGCCTCTGTGGTCACTGCAGGGTGAATGACTTCTGTAGTGGACAGTACAAAACAGGAGAATAATGAATGTTCTGTAATAGCCTTTTAGAAAACTGTTTCTCTCACTGCAAAGAAATTTTACAGTGTCCCATCCTCCTAAAATCAGCTGACTCCTGGATGCCCAAAAGTTTGTATGAATACCCTTGCCATAATCAATTCTTGAATATAAACCTGTAACATCGTACAGCTGTCAAAGATGTAAAGAATTCAAAGCCCTTCTCACTTTTTTCAGCCATATTTTCAGAAACATGATTTTATAATGTTATAATTCTCTTGGAACCTGATTCTTGCTCAGAACTCTTCTGCAGTGCTCAGATCCTACTGAGTTACTAAAGTAGGCAGAAGTCAAAAATAACCAGCAAAAAACCCCACCCCATTTTATTAGAAGAGAACATGCTGAATAAATAATAATGAGTGTGACATTTTCTGCTCTGTTAAAAACATTAACCTCACAATTAAAATGATCAGTGGAAAAGTGGGATAGTAGAGGGAAGACATACTGTGAAGGGAATTGGCACACCTGATGACAGTGGAATCACTTGTAAGGTAAAGGAAATTTTAGGAAGAATTAGAGGTAAGTAAATGAAATCAGGAACCACAGCAGTTGCCACAATCTGCTTCCAGAGGAGGAGTTAGTTATGACAGCTGAAATCTGGAGGTCAGGGTGTGATGAAGAGCATCCAGCCCTATAAGGACTTGCAGGACAAACTCACTGTTCAGCAAACATTGCTGCCTGTCAGTAATGTAAAACATGTCCATCTTGGGGATTATTGCAAACATCGTGGATACTGGGCTGAGTTCCAAGGTCAAATTATTGAAGTACCCTTGTCCCTTTATGCTGGAACCATTATCTGTTACTTCATTTCCAAGGGGCAGAAAGTGGGTTCCCACTGTGAGATTTGTTCCTTTTTGCAGCCCATCTGTGTCTGAGTTTGCATATCTTCATATTCTAGTAAAAGATGCACGTTTTTGTTAAAGCACCTAATTAAGTGCTCCTTGACAATAAGGAGATTTGTTATATATTGATAAGTTTGTGAGGGGAAAAATTTAATTGTTTGGAGGCAATTTCATTGGATGCAGTGGATATTTGTCATTGGTTTCATTTGCCACAGCCATGAAGGTGTGTAACTTACTTACAAAAAAAAAACCCACCATATACTTGTTCAGTGAACTAACAAACATTAGAAAAGACAAGGTTTCTGTACTCCATTTGGGATATCATTTACATTTTAAGTTTTACTTTTAAAAATCTTGCAGTGTTGTGTTCTTGACACGCTTAGCAGTGTGGTGTACTACTCGTGCTTGCATGCTTGTAGTCACTGGTTATTTCCTGATGCGCTTCATACGACAGATTTAATGATGTGAATGGTTTGAGAACATCAGCTGCTCTGGTTGATTTAAACTTCTGGCACTTTTGTGAACACTGCTGTGATTATTTCTGCCAACAATGCTTTCTGTGGGAAGGTGGCACTGTGATTTGTGGCACCAATGACACAAAAATAATCTTGCATGAAAATTACTTCAGTAGTTACACATATCTGTTAAATATTTGCCTTGATTGAAAAAAAAAGTAATTGAATGGCAGAGACTAGAATCCCTTCTAATATTCCTGTGTTTTGAACCATACTGGAGGTTCTATGATTAAGTGACTTCTACAAATTCATAACAGGATGAGATTTTCTTTATGAATCTCAATGTTTTAGAAAATTCAATTGTGAACTTATTACTTGTTTATTTATTTGACCGAGCGAAAATCAAGGTAGCTTCAGCACAAAAAAAAAGTTTAAAAAATATTTGGCATGGTTTGAACTTACCCCTGTGTGTCTTCATGTGTGCACAAATAGGTAGGCTAGGATACAGAGAAAGCAGATGTCTTCCAAGGACAGCTTAAAAAAAAATTAGGTCCATTTTTGACTTTAATTTATCCTATCATGGATAGAGGCTGTCCATCCAGAACGTGCAGTAGTTTACAGCAAATTGAACATAGCTGAGAAAACGTGTGGCTGGTTCTAACGAGGCCATAAGCTGAAGGAACCCTGCAGGCTGCTCAGCTGGAGTTTGGCCCAGCTGCAGCATTTGATCCATTTTCAGAATTGCATTTGGTCACAAGGCTGCTGACCTGGCAGAGATGCTGAGCTTTGTGGTATCTCTGATGGAAATGTGCTTCTCTGCTTTATAGTTACTGAGTGTTGATTGTACAGTCATGTTACAATCTCATGGAAATGTCTGAACTACTGGGTTTGCCTGTGGACATAGTTAATTGACTCACTAATAGAGGAAAAAGATTGTTTTTCCTGGAGGCTGGTGATGGAAAATGGGAAAGGCTAACTAGCAAGGAATGAAGAAATACCTGAAAAATTCAAAATCTGGAGGGAGTCTGTCTACCTCAAGAAATCCAGATGGGATTTCCTCTCACTTAGAAAAACTAAAACCAACTATAAATAAGATACAGGCAAATCAGTTCAAGATTTGTATTGTTTTCAAGTGCTAAATTCCAAGTTGTGACAAGAGGTTTCTTGGAACATTTTCTGCTTACTTCCCTTTATTTTTAAACATCCCTGTTCATTTGAGTAGAATGGTGTACTAACTTTGTATACCAGATTAGATAATGCTGCAATGTGTTAGATGTCTTTTAATACATTTCAATTAAAACAAAACTTACTGACTTATTTTCCCCTCTCTAAATCATCTTTACCTGATTGATTTTTATAGCACAAAGTGATTTTTAATATCCCTTCCCTTCTTTAGCCTTCCATATTACAACCCGTCCCAGCCGTATTCATCGGCCTAATCCTGGCTTTCCTGTATTGGTGTTACGGCCCATTGTGGTAGCGAAAGGTACAAGCACTACTGTTCAGTCAATGTATGTTTGTCCCTCTCACCTGTTTGTGCCATTTCTGTATGAAATAGTGCATGGTTCAAACGCTCACAGGTATTTCTTTACCTGAAGCAAACCCTTCATTTAATATGCCATTCTGTTGATACTGACGAGCTGAGCAATGAACTAATCATTTAACATTATGTGATTTCTTTAATTCTAACAATTAATTTCATCCTAACTGGTTCTGAATGTGCCTCTTCTAACTCGGTCTCAGTTTGCCTTTAGCAAATGGGCTGCCTTTTGCACAATGCTGTGATGCTAGGGCTTGTAAGAAAACTTAATTGCTTGATTAACTATGGAAAATGAAGAGTTTGCCTCATAATAAAAAACAACAAGCTTTGGTTCCTATCTATGGACTAAGAAATTCCTCTCTGGCTCTAAACACTTTAATTTTTCTCACTATTGCTGATGGAAAGATGGAAAAAAAGACAAGAAATAGGTGGTTGGTTTGTATTCTGAACTCTCAGCTTGCATTTTCTCGAATGTCTCTCAGTGTGTCCTCCTCTTGAAATGCCATTGTTGTCATGCAATGTTGTGACAGTCTGTTAAAAATGATGTTGTTAGGATCTGCTCCAAACTAACGTCGCAGATCTGGATTTGAACATTCCAAAGTTAAAGATTCAGTTAAAGATTCGCTGTGTCTAGCGATGACTCGGCACAAACCATGTTTTAAACGCCTCAAGGCCTCGCATGTTTAAGAGCAGATTTCTGAGGTGCCTACACTAATGAACCTGGGAATACGGAGCTGCCAAACGTTCTCCTGCTGATCCTCAGTCCTGAAGAGTTGTGGAGTTCCCTGTGCTAGAGAACACGGTTTGCTGTGATGCTCCGAGTCAGGACTAGCCTGCAGCAGGGCTCGTGGGTAACATTGTAGTGATGCCTATCAACAGGTACTCGAGACTTGCAGGAACCACGAGGTAAACTGATTAGTATGAACTAGAACAGATATGATATTGATTTCTTTTTTCTCTCCACACAGAGACAATGGCCTTGGATGCCTGTGATGGCAGCTTTGGTTGCTGTAACAGCCGTGGTGCTGTACCCAGGCCTAACCAGAGCTTCTCCATGAGAACTGTTGTTGAATCCATACACCGTCCTCCCTTTAGAAGCTGGCAACATTCATATACTGAGGGAAAACAGATTAATTCTCTTCCTTTTTACCTCTTAATACAGCACAGCTCTGCGTGAGAACAGCAGTAGGGTCATTTGCTTTAAACTGTATAAAATGTATCTGTCTATAAAGAGGGAATAAAATCGTGATTCATCATACTGTGAGCAATATTTTTGCTTACAACTTCATGCAAGTTTTAAATTAGTATGTTGGGGTTCTGAATACTATAATGGTGGCCTAAAGTAGGCTTCTTGGTACCAAATTATTTATAATGGCTAGGGTTGTGGACACTGACTTTAGAATCTGATTGCCAGAAATAAGAGGAAAATACATTTCTGATTTGGACATCCAAGCCAAGTAACTTTGCAGGTACTTGGGAAACAGATGCAGTGTGCTCAGTGCCTTTCAGTATGATCTATTTTTTTTAAACTAGTATATTGTTTCACTTGCTGTTAGTCACTGAGCTGTTGGGAACAAGACTTTAAGAAAACTTCTCCTACCACGCCTTTCGAAGGAAGCATATTTTTCTTTGATAAGGATTGCTTTATTGATGGGTTTGGGGAATAAACACAATTCATGTCCAGCCTTAAAGAGATAGAGATATTGATGGTGAAGACCAGCCTAAAGTATTTAGTGTGCGCGTGTGCGAGTGTAGCATGTGTGTGTTCTTGAGTGAACTGAGGTGTTTCTGGGAGCAAGAACTTGGTCATTTGATGGACATAGTGCAGTGATTCAACTTACGTTAACTTTAGTTTGAATGTAATTTATTAAATTTCATATATTTAAAGAGATGCATTCTTTAAAAGTATGAATACCTTCTCACATATCACATGTATCAGTTTATTTTTTCAGTCATTTGATACTCTCTGACTTGAGCTGGAGAAGCTCTTTAGATAAGCTTTTGTTGACGTAACTTTATTAAGAGAACTGCTACAGTAATCTGTGATTAGCTGAAAACATCTAAGATACATAAAATACTACGAAATTGGAATCATATGCCTGCTGAAGTATTGTCAGGTGAAGATGATTTTAATTTGGTAGTAAAATTTTGTGCATCCTCATCACATGGCTGTAAGTATGATGCAGTGGTCCCCATTACAAAGTTGATTTTCCTTATCTAAGTACTATAACTATTCTATTTGCTGACTTTTGGTGGGAATCACTGTAGTTAATGCTGAATTAAATGTAGACTGTAGTTGTCTTGTTCAGCTCAACAGTTCTGTCAAAAAAGTTTATTAAAGACTTAAATAATATGCTAAAGAATGGTAAAAATGGCTCTGCTAAAGGAAACTTCAAAATAGGGAGGTAATCTCAGCAATTCAATTGGCTTTAAAGGATGTTATGGCAATCGACAGATAGTTTAAATAATTAAATAGAAATTTAGAATATAATTTACTTTGTGAGGTTTTAAGGGTCATTGTCCTTTAATTAAAGGTTCTATCTTAAGTTACATGGGATTTGCTAATGGGAGGATTATTAGTTGGAAAAAATAGTCCACAAGTGACTTGTAGAAAATAAATATTGTCATTTAGTTCATTCATTTCATCCTTTTCAGTTGCAGGAAGCCACCCAACCACAGAACACTCGTATGCCAGTGGTACTTAGTACCTCTTGTATATAGGTTATTGCAAATATTGTTCTGAAATGCTTAACTTCAGAATTACATTTTTTTAAAGTAAATAATTGTTTTAAATCTATTTTGTAAAGATATAAAAATACAATAGAATTTCTGGAGTACAGATTAAACTATTTGCACTAACACACGTGATGTGCATGATTTAATAAAATAACTTTACTCTCCCTATGCATGTTTGAGTTGAATGTCATTTGAAAACAAGAGATTCATGCTAAGTTTCTTTTGCACTAGATATTGCCACAGTTATAGGCACAATGTCTGCAGCATGTCCAGTAGAAGCAAAAGACTTTATTTTTTTTTTTTTTTTACTTTGTATTTCACATTTGCACTGGTTTTAAGTTTTTGTCTGGCTGATCCCTCTCCTGTTTGTGGTTTTCAGAAGGAAATGGGGTAGGAGAGAACCGTGGAAGGCTTAGGAGCATATTTCCATGGGGGAGGAAAAAGGTGCTCAGAGCTGAAGGGTGGCTGTGCCTGTGGCAGGGTGGTGAGATGGGAGGAGCAGTGGCTGCAGGTCCTGGGCAATAGAGGAAAAAAGCCCTGCTGGGGGAAGGGACCTGATGCTGCCTCCTCACTTAGCATCTCAAACTGTTTGTCCCTGTTTCTTTTTCAGTGGATTTCTTCTCTCCTCCCTGCATGTAGACATGGTGTGAGGAGGTGGAGTGGAGCCTGGTGGAGCAGGGGTCCCTCCTGTCTGGCAGCAGCAGGGAAGGTTCCATGTTACCTGGGAACAGCTGGGAGGGACCTGAACTGCAGCAATGCTGCCTGGGACACAAGTTTGTTCATGTATTAAAGACTAATGTTGAGATTTCAGAAATCTTTAGAGCATCAGAGAGCTGCAGCTTGAGACCCAACACGGTTGTATTAAGGGAGAAATACTTCTAATCTCATTCTGTGCATGTGTGCATAATTATATACACATAGTACACATTGCATGGGGGTTTGTGCTTACAAGTATACCCGTGGTTCCCTAATACAGTGCCTTTCCCAGGAGTTCTTGGCAATTGCATGTTCAAAATTATGAGGAATGAGCTAAAATGCACAGTTCACTCTTATGTTGTGAGAATCCCTGGAGAAGGGGTGGGTAACTGGGAAGCTGCTCTTCTTCAGTGCTTTGATACTAAAACAGCAAGTGGAGTTATTTTGTAAGCAGTCCTTGCACAAATCTTTCTGGCTTTTCATTGCTCTTCTTTTTTTTAATGGTAAGTGTGTGTTCTTTTACATTCAAATTAAGGTTCTTTCTTCTGTGAGGCTTGATTAGCTAAGCCTTGGAGTTACTGTAATGAGCAGCTTTTCACGTGTAAGATGCTCTACTTGTAAAACAAGTGCTCTGAGCTTGCACTGAAGTTTGAGAAAAGTTGAGTTGTTTTATCAGTTGCTAGTTCAATTTGGAAGATTTACTGTAATAGAATATCTGAACACTTCTTCAGGTTTGTCCTGGTGTCCTGGCTGAGGCACCTTTTTTAAATTCTAAAAGAATTCTACCTACACGAGGACTACAATAGCAGGCCTTTTATTTAAAAATATATAGTATGTAAAAAAAAAATAGCGTGATTTTTCCTGTTCCTTGTAGCTGAATTAAAAGCTTATTTCCAGAGTCTTAGCCTCGTGCTTCTTGCAGAATCTCTGGATTTTTTGGTGCTAAATGGAGAATTGGGAGCCTGCACAGTATATTGCCAGGTGTTCTCATAAAACAGTGAGACTTAGTATCAAATAACTGATGGCTGAAGCAAAGGTAAAATCACCTGTGCATGTATTTCTGGGGTATATTCCTAAGTTATTTTTCTAAAGTATATTACCTGTTCCAGAATTTCAGTGTGCTTTACATAAGATTTTGAATGTCTCCTGCCTTAATCCATAGGGTTCTACCACTTGCAAGAATCATTTCTTCAGCTTGAATCTTCTCCATGGCAAAACCACTGCCGAATTCATTCCACCAGCAGCATCTGAGTGCTTTAAAACACCAGGTCACCACAGCAGCTTTTGGGAAGCCACTGTCGTTTGCACTGGCTCTGCAGCTGGGGCTGGCTGGGTTTCACCTCCCTTGGGCTGTTCATCCACCATTAGTGTTTCATTAGTGTCTCAAGGTTTTGAGTCTCCATTTTTAATAGCAATGGATCATATAAAAGAATTACAAGCCATATTCTTTCCTTCTCTCTTGCGTATACCTCTGTCTGAAAGGTGATTGCTTCCAGCAAACAGCTGCATTGAACTCCCCAGATCCAGCTGATTTACTTATCCCAATCCCTCTTTGCACATGCTTATGAACACAGAATTCTTCTCTCTCCTCTAGTGGGGAATTGGACTGCAGTATATTGGGGTTTTTTTGTCCTTCCTGGGTTTTTAGTTTGTATCCATTTACTGAAACTGAGCAGAGGTTTGCCCACAGAGCCAAGTTCTTCTGCTTGGAAGAAAGTGTTGCACCCACTACTGCTTGAAAAATTGGGTGCTACCAGTGTCTGACTAAAGGCCCCCAGCAGGAGGAGGTGAATCAGCAATTGAAACCCAGGTTTTGGTGTTAAGGGCCATTAGAGGCTCAAGGTCCCATTTGGAAAGGTCACTTCTGGATATCACAGTCATAAAACTTCACTGACTGGTTTCAACATCAGCAGCAGAGTGTCAAGAAGTTAAGCATATGTTAGAAAAAAGAATTGTTGCTTTAAGGGCTTCAGGAAAAGGATCACTCTCTCTGTAGGTAAGTTTTGTGAGCAACTACTGTCCTCTCAAAAAACCCCCAAAACCAAATCCAACCTTGTGTTTGGGTTCGTCTTCCTTTGGCTCCCAAAAATTGGACTTCAGTATATCTCTAAGGATATTCTTTGGAGGATATTTTGCTACAAAGGTCATCCTGATCTAGGGATTTGACATGCCATGATCATAACTTCCAATCTTACTTTATGTGAAGGGATTGAATTTCTTAATTGTTATTTCTTCATCCCTCTATTTTTTGTTGTCAGCTTTTTAAACAATTTTTAATTTTCTGAACGTCCTTTTTTGAAGACTAGGTGCCAGAATAGAACATATCCTTACAGTAATTACCTTACTGACATCATATAAATAGACAATAGGCTTTATATCCTGCTCTGGTATTCCCAGTTGACTGTCTACCAGAACTTGTGTTGGGATTCACAGACTTCTAGCATCTGGATTTTCATCTTGTGAATCAAATCAGTGTATTCCTTGCAATATTGTTTGGTAAAAATCACTGTAGGCAGCATTCCAAGGCAGCAACCTGTTCCCATGACTGCTCAGCACTTGAGATGGGTTTTTTTTTGTTCCCTTCAGGTTTTTACAGGGATGATGACTGAAGCTCTTCTGGACTATTGATCATACACTGTTGAACAGTAGTGAGCCAAAACCAGGTCCCTGAAGCACAGTAGGGAAAACATTCATAGAATAATTCCTTCATTTAGTTTTTGCAATCTGTCAGCTGTCTTGTAATCCGCATTATTAGTTACAGAGATAGTAGGGTAGAGATCATTTATTGGAATGCCATGATTTACAAAAGCCTTGCTTTAACAACACCAATAAACTCCTTTTTTTTTTAAAACCTAGAAAAGTGGAATTTTAGTTTTAAAATGCTTCAACAGGCACAAATTATTCTACAGGCTTGAATTTTGTGCTGACTGCTTCCCATAGTGCTCTGATTCACTTAGATCTTAAGGTGGAGCAAAGCCAGTCCTTTTCCCAAGATCAGACTTTTTACTCTCTTACAGCCCCATCGGCTTGCTGCCCATTAGTGCCACTTCCATCTACAAGGCATTGCAAACCCAAAATTACTCCCTGAATTTGTCGGTGTGCCCGGTCTGGCTCAGGGTGGTTCCCGGTGCTGGGTGTGTGGTAGCTCTGGCGCTCCGAGGGATGTGCATGTGTGGAGGTGGCTGTTCTGGGATTGCGCTTGCATGTGGCAGAACAGTTTTTGAGCACTGGCGTTTGGCAGCCATGGGAGTGGGGATATGGCTGAGATTCTCACTTCAGTAATTCTCAGCTGTGGGGATGGAGGTGTTGGTAGGGAGGTGGAATTCTTGTGCTGTGTCAGGTGACACACTGAAAATGCAAATGTGCTTCCAAGCATGTCGTCTCTTCGTTGTGTCTGATGAACAAATCCAAAGCCTGGGTTAAACTAAAAGTAACTTTTTATTACCTGATCATATTAGTTCAGTAACTTCAGACAAAAGGTTGAAGTGGTCAATTCATTCTGTTCTATTGGAATAAACTTAACCAAAACTTGCCCATATTTGTTTCAGTGCCCTCTGTTGGGAAATGATGGTTGGTTGTTTTTTTTTTTTCTTTTAGAAACACCACACACACACTCTGAATGGTAAAGTACTGCCTTCAGTATGGAATGGATTTACTATTTTAATCTTTTCATGCTAGATCATTTATGAAGTTTATATTCTATTTATATTTCTTGTAAGGAGTTCTTGCTCTGGAAAATAATTTTATTATGTCATCAGTTTTGATGTGACAAAACTACTTGTCTTGAATAATACAGTGGCTCTTACTTTAAAAATGTTCCAAATATGCAATATGTCTTTTGGGATGAATAAATGGTAAAAAATATGAGAATAAATTTACAACACGACAGAAAGCTGATGTGTATTGTACATAGTTTTTCATTCAGCCTGACTCCAAATTTCAGCACTCCACAACTTCCAAACCTGCTACACTCTGCTTTATTGCGATAGAAGACAAGTTACTAATTAATGAACGAATTAAAACATTTTAAAATTGGAATCTATTTATCTGCTTATTTTGTATGAGTGGGATTTGCAGCCACATGACCTTCCCTACTCTGTGACTGGTAAAGCCGGGCTGCGACAGGTCTGCGTGTGAACCCAGGGAGCCGAGGGCTGGATCAGGGGGCAGGAGTTCAGCCTTGGGTTGTGGAAGAGTTCGTGGGTTTAAGTGACCACACACCCTTAAGGTATCGTTCACGGGTCATCCTTTAAGAAAACCAACAATCCTCCGGTCTTCTATCTGCACTGTAAATCAGATGGAATTCTGGGGCTCTGTTTCAGTGCTGACTCCGACGTTTACTGAGTCACTTGCATAGTTTTCAGCGAGCTTGAGGAAGGGAAGTCTCCTCCCTGTTTGCTCTGTGGTTTGGATCCACCCCAGGGTGCAGTTTAAGTGCACATGGTTGCACTCCAGACTGTGGTAAGTCCTGGTGTAAAACCCTATGTACCTTGTCTCTGCTGTTTCTCTGTTTAAAAAGTTTAAGTCAGAGTTAACATGAAAACATTCTCCCAGATGCAGTATATGTTTGGGGGTTTTGAAAGGAAGAAAAAAACCCCAGCTTTAAAAAGTGTCAAATACGTGTGCTGCCCTTCATGGGGTGCTGTTGGTAACACCTTATGTGTCAGTAACTTTGTCTTGACTTCTGGTCTTCCAAACAGCGGTGCGGAGAGCTCTTCCTTAGACACTGAGTGAGTCTATATCCGAGCAGCCTAAAGGTGAAAAAGGGTGATAAGTTTTGCTCATTGTAAAGGTTCAATATCAGGATTACAGGCTCATTAGGTGTGATACTCATGGTGTTTGGTGTTTCTGTTGTACGGGTAGCAGCCGCAGCTGCCACTGGTAGATTCTCTGTTGCAGAACCTGACTGTAATCCAGCTGTCTCTGGGCATTGTAAGACACACTTATTGCTCTTTTTTTCCCCCCACTTCGTAATTATTGCAATGGCACATAACTGAAGATGTAGCCTGCAGCAATTTCAGTCATTTTTAATTGTACTTACACCCTTGGGCTGGCCAGGTGTTGGTGTGTCTGTGCTACATGTTGCAGCAATAGTATGCCCTTCCCCTGCAGAATTCTCTGTGCTGTAATTCTTTGTTTCCAGCTCTTTGAGATGTAAAGGACTCTCACGACTTGTTTAATCAGTAAATTTGAAGTTGCTGCCATGGTGCACCTGCAGGGTAGTACCATGTTTATACGTTGATTGTGTCCCAGCCAATAATAAATTATTAACAGTCTCCCTTATTACTACTTCACATGAAGAGTGCTTTTGCAGTGAGCCAGGGTGCTCCTTAGCACATCCACACCTCTGTTCAGGAGGAAACTTAGAAGATAAATAGCAAAAAGGTCTTTAATCTCTTACGTGGTGTTTCTCATTTTAAATCCAGAGAGAGTGGTAAAAAATTATTTGCCCCAAGCTGATGTTTCTCCTGGTAATTAAAAAACAAATACTGGAATAATTCCAGCAGAATGAGCACTTCTGGGATGTTTCTCTGGTGAGAACTGAATTGCTTTATCAGATATGTAGGATGTTGCATGTGCTTGGAATGTGGGTCTGCAGGATGTCCCTGCTACCGAATGACTGTCCTTAGATGGGCAGGGAAATGTATCAGGGAAGCCTTTGATGTAAAGTTTGTCAAGATGGAAGATGAGACCACTGCACTGGCAGAGATCATTCTCAGCTCAGGCACCTCTGTTCTACTCCTGTGCACATGGACTCATGTAACAGTGGTGTGTTCACTTGGTTCATTTAATGTGAATTGTTTCCAGTTCCCATAAAATACGTTTCACTGGAGATTATTAAAACATGGTAAGTTTTTTTTATTCTAAAATAAAGAACAGTAATTGGGTATTTAGTAATATCCTCCAGCTGTATGAGCTAACATTTTAATTTCTTGGACTGTAAGTAGGGCCTTGCTGTGATCTTGCTGGCTCAGATACTTCATCAGGAAACTGCTCTATTATTCTTAAGATTTTGAGCACATATTGGAGACCTTCGGTCCTTTTGGTTGTGAAGGTAGTCTGAAAATGTAGAGTTCTGTGTGATGTGAAAGTTGCTTCCTGCAGCCTCTGAAGAGCAAGCTGGGAAAGCAGTCTGCTTGTCCTGATGAGTTTGACCGTAGGTGTCTGTGATCCAGGTGTGAGCAGACATCTCCAATTGAGGGGAAAGAGGATGATGACTCAGGGCAGAGTCACATCCTGTTAACACTGGTTAGGGACACCACCACCTCACTCTTCCTGCTTCTGACTAATGGGAGCTGAAAAGCCATAAAAAGAGAATCCTTGAAATGTGAGAAAGGGAAAGCCAGTCCTTCAGAAATCTGTGGCTGTCCAAATGTTTCATGTAGGCAGCTTACCTGTGCAAAAGCAGCTCAAGCTCAGCACTGCATTTATGGAGGTACTGGAGTCAAGTGGACCCTTTTCCCCTGCTGGTGGCTGTTGCTGCCCCGTTGTTGAGAGGCCACTGGCTGCAGACCCGGGCACACAGATAATGGCCTTGCCTCCCTCCAGCTGAGAACCCTGTGGTTCTCTCTGCCATTCTAGGCTGAGATATTTGCTGTGATGTGGATTCTGGTGTGTTTGGAGAAGTGGGTTCTAGGGTTGATTTCATTAAATGTGATTACACTGCTCCAGTGTCCAGAGTGGGAGAGCTGAGCCCTGATAGTTGGCAGTACCACGAGAGGAGGCTGTGAACAGCTGTCAGTGTCTGGCCAGTGTGTGGCTCTTTCATCTCAGCGTACTGTGGCTTGCCTTGTTGGCTTTCAGATGGAGTCCAGTGTTTATGCTAATGGGTGGGGTTAGATGGGATGTTGGGAAGAAGTTCTTCACTGTGAAGGTACTGACACGGGTGGCCCAGAGAGGCTGTGGCTGCCCCATTCCTGGAAGTGCTCGAGACCAGCCTGGATGGGGCTTTGAGCAACCTGGTCTAATGGAAGGTGTCCCTGCCCATGGCAGGAGGGTTGAAACAAGATGATCTTTAAGGTCTCTTCCAACCCAAACCGTTGATTGATTCTGTGATCAAGTGTATGCAACTTCTCTTCTATCAGCACACATTCAGTGAGCAAAGCTGTGTTCCTGCAGCTTACAGGGTCAGGTGAACCCTGTAGCAGAAACAAGCAAGTGTAGCAGAGCTTTGTATAAAACTCCACTTATCTCTACAGTCTGTTTTAGCAGGATGAAGCTTTGTGCTTCTTAATACAGTTTTAATGGCATAGAGGTTCAGATAAAGCTATTTCAAGCTTTTAAAATCCATCGTGTTAGAAGGATAAAGTTGAAGTTGTGATGTGGCATGTACTGTGTGCACACATCTCAGCTGAGGCATCTTAGTTTGCAAAAGGGTGTTTAAAAACCTTCCCCAAATATATTGGCTGCCTCCCAATAACTTTTAAACTGGCAATCAAGCTAGAAAGGATTTTTTCTCTTGGTTCTGTGCTGCATTGCTTAATGCATGCAAAACTGACTCTTTTAAACTAGGAGCTTCTACTAACAGCTTGAGATGTCAAATCACAAATTTTAAGTACATTTCAAAACATATTTTGTGATGCGAAGTACTTTCCCTACACCCTTCAGGAGGAAGTCCTTGCTGGTAGTTGCTGCTTCTGTTTTTCCTCAAATATGTCAGGTTGTTTTTGCTGAAGTAAATTACTTGTCATCTTCGGTACATAAAAGCCCTTGTAGTTGCACTGGCTCTGAGAGTGCTGCCCAGCAGCCCCGTGCTGTGTGTTTGGTTGTTTTGGTTTCATGGACAAAAAGCTGGTGGCCTGGGAAGTGTGGCCTGGCCTGTGTCACTGTGAGGGGTGGCAGGAACCTGCAGGAGGAACTTCCAGGTGTCTTGAGAGGAAGGAAACAAGGGGAAAACAGCGTGTTTTGGGGAAAGTTCCCACACAATACAAAGGAGAAGCACGGGCTGGGGGGAGCATCAGGAAGGGAAGGGCAAAGTAGGTCTGGTAAGGATGGGGGTGTTCCTGGGTTTTACCTCAGAGGAAAAAAGTATTCTTCCTGCCTTGAGAGATCATTCCCATCTCTCTGTTCCTGTCTGCTGCCTGCCTCCCTGAGCCAGCGGGGTGGTAGAGAGTCCCCAGCTCCTGCCCGGGGCCAGGGGAGCTGCCCTGCCTGACCTTGAGTGCAGTGAGGTGGAAGGTGCTGTTTAATGTTTAGTGCACTGGGCAAGGGAAGGGCCCCAGAGACAGTATCTGCCTTCCTTCCCTATGCCTGACCCTCATGGGAAGCCTGCTACATTCTTATCCCCTTCCTGGCATTGACCGGTGGATCTGCTGTGACCGGGGGCTTCCTCTCACCCTTGTGGGGCCAGCACTTTCCACTGCCACATGAGAGCCAGGTCCATGGGCTTCCCTATCCCTGAGTGCAGAAGATTTCTCCTGCTTTTCACAGCAGGGAGGTGACCTGGAGCTGTGCTTGCGGCATTGAGCAAATGAACAACAGAGTAGCTGCCAGTCATGACAACCTTCTTCTAGTCACTGAGGTCTCCAGGAAGCAAAGTCTTTGGTCTTGGCAATCATGGCTGCAGGAAATGTTGTGGGAGGAGATCTGGTGGAGATCACCTTGCAGAATGTGCTGCTGTGAAGGCACAGTGCCCCTGCAGGGTGGGCACAGCCTGTGCTGACAGCAGCCCTGCTGATCCCAGGGCCAGGACTTGTTGTAGGGCACAGTGGAGGGTGGAGCTGTTCCTGACTGCACCAGGAGAAGGTAAGATCTGGGGACCTCTTCTGCTGTAGCAGGAATGACGTTGGTCAGCACGTCCTGCGTGGTCTGAGTGTTGCCTTGGCTAAACTGTGTCTTACGAGTGAGATGCCTTTGGTGCATCAGTTGCCTCATTCATTGCCTCATCCGTGGAGCTTGGCTTAGGCCATCCCTGTGGCTAAGAGAGACAAAGATCCTTTTAAAACTTAAAAGAATCTTTGTTCTAGTTTTGGTTTGTCTTAATTCTCACTTGTATATAATAATGTACGTAATATATATGGAAAAAATTATCTTCACTTAAATGTTTTGTTCTCTAAACACATGCCAGTGGAAAATGCTTCATTGATACTTCCTACAGTCCCACAGATCCAGACAATGCAGTTCACAGTACTGTTTTAATCTACATTTACTGTTAAATAAATCATTAATTTTACCAGAAGCAGATGTCAACTTCCTAGACTCAAAGCAAAAAACCCACAAACCAGCAAGGCCCCCCCAGCAAGGAAAAAACCCTTTAGACTCAGTGTGTGGCCTAAATGCAGCCATCCCTAGTCCTGTGCTGCTAACTGGGCCCTGCCTGTCACCCTCCTTAGCCCTTGGGGTTTCAGACACTGCTGAGAAGGAGCCCTCCCCATTACAAAGCATTGCAATACTTGCTACACGATGTCTCTCTGTGGGAAGAAACATTCAGTTCACACCCTTTAAGTCCAAACTATAAGGTAAAAATAATCCCTTTCTATTCTCTCCTAAACAGAACTGCTCCTGGAAAGCAGAAACAAACCCTAGTAATTGCTCTATGTCCCTGGAGTCCTTAACAGAGCATCTGCAGACATGACAGGAACAAGACCTGCTCCGGGATCCCTGCAGTTTTCCGCAATGGCAGAGCTCAGTTCATGCGTTACTGTTTCGGTGCTGTGTGTGTGCTCAGTGCTGTGGCTTTACAAAGAAGATGACTTTATTTTCCTGCTGCAAGGAGGTTGAAATCTTAACATCCTGAACATATGGAAGGAGAGTTTTCTCTGACTGTCCAAAATCACATAAAAATGTAAGCTGGGGGGAGAGGGGAGGCCACATGCATGCTCGGTGTTCAAGGAAAAGCTAATTGTGCTCACTGTAATGGCAATATTTTTCAGTTGCAGCTCTCCTGTGCAGGAGTTTAATCTCCCTAATATGGACAGAGTGAGAGCAATAAGAGCTGTATCACTTTTAATTTAGCCAGTTTTCTGAGAACAAAAGAAATCTGCGTCAAGTATGTGTTTTGGGTCAGTTTTGCACCTTTTTTTTTTGTCTATGTTTCTATTTATACCTTGGCCAGTAAGAAAATTAATGTGGTTACTAAACTTTAAGAGGGAAGGAGCTGGTTTCCCAGATTTGAGCTGAGCACCATTGCCTTTATTTATATAAACAGTGACATCATCTTTTATGGCAGATCAGGAACCTTAAACAGTTAGGAGAGAGCAAATTTTAGGAAGTGTCCCTGTGAGACATTTATGTTTCATCTTGAAGTGTATATATTTAAGAAAGACACTGTATCCTGAGTCACATCAGCTCTGTGATCTTTACTCCATTTCAAACTGTAATTTATTAGCAACAATTATTCGCTTTTTTCCCTTTTCTTTTGAACTGTGTGAAGATTGGTGCTTGCAGCCTGCTGGGGAGTGCGAGGAGCAGCACAGGCAGCTCCTTTGTCCTCTTCCAGCTTCCTCCAGAAATCTGCTTTTGCACTCCTCCAAAAGCCTTTTGTAAATGATGCCTGACCCATGTGGTGACGGTAACGGTTTCTGGGATTCAGAGTGTTGATCATCCAGGGTGGGGATGTTCAGGGCACTGATGAACTGCCAGTAAAGCGCTCAGTTTCCTACCAGAGGAGTTTGCTGATGTCTATTAGAAAGTATCCCCACAGTCAGGTTCAGTCTCTTCTCCATCACACAGCGTGGAGGGATTGTGCAGCCTTTTTGGCCAGAGCTGAGAAAGCAAAACGCTGCACCACAGTATGGCTGAGTTGCTGCCAAGGGTGAACATCTGCTCTACAGCTTGTCATTCAGCCTTTAAAGACATCCTGTGAGCAGCCAAGAGCACTGGCCTGGCTGGGTTCTTGCATCTGTTTGGTACCTGAATGGGAAATGACTTGTTCCAAAGGGGAGAGCCACTGACTGGCAGGCCCCACATCTGTGCCAGCTACACCTTGGCAGCAACACACTGACCTGCCTGCTGGAGAGAAAACCCTGTTTTCTCCTCACCTGGTTTTTCTGTGCCATATTTAGTGAAAAAAAGTTGCTCCTGCTGTAAATTGCCATGAGGAAAGTAGATGTACACTTCCCATTTCATAGCACCTGCCTTGGTGCAGGGGCATCTCTGTGCCTCTTCTCGCTGTCAGGAAGCAACTTCATCTGTGCAGTCAGGCAGGGACAGAGACTGAAAGTTGTTTGGGTTGGTTTGTTTGTTTAAAAGAAAGGGACGAGTGTTTAGCAAGCGTTAGTGATTGTTTTCAGTGAGGTTGTTTCAAACCTGACCTGGTGCCATGCCTGGTGTTACTGCTGGACAACTGGAGGGGGCATGTCCCAGTGTCCTCCAGCTGTGTCCCAGGCCTGTGTACCTTCTTTCCTCTCTGAATTGCTTCCTCTGTAAATGAAGACAAATGTTGCATTATTCCAGGGGCAGAACAACATGTCCCACACCTTCCTTGTGGAGTGGCTCTTGCCACTTTCCCTTGGCTTTAAGCCAGGGCTGGCTCAGCAAACTTTTGGGTCAGATTCCTGATTTCTCTCATCGGGTTGTTGCCTTTTCCGATTGCTGCTCACAGCTCTGCCAGGCTGTCAGCCAGAGTGGGGGAGCACTCATGGACCAGCCCATCACCCCAGGGGCTGGCGCTGTGAAGGGCTCCAGTGCTGCCAAGGTGGTTTGGAGGAGGTCACCAACTCGCTTTTTATAGCTCCTGCCAGGTTTTACTTGCTCTAATGCCTGAGTTTCACACTAAAACCTGAGGAAGGCCGCATCTGAAGGTGTTCTGTCTTTGCAGCTTCCTGTGGGAGGGGCAACTCCCTGATGGCACTTCATGCTTTGCTTCGAGCTTATCCAGTGTCTTCACCCTCATCTCAAAACAGCAGCTTTATAAAAGTGATGAGCCCAGCTGGTGTGAGGGCAGAAGCCAGATGGTTTGGGGCATCTCACAAACATACTCCAGCTCCTTTCTGGGTCCAGGATTACAGCCATGCCCCAAACAGATCCTCAGTGTGCCCCTCCATTGGCCTGGGTCTGCCCAGGGCTAAAGGCTGCTGTCCTGCCTGACAAATAGGGAAAGAAGCATTTTTTACTACTCCTGCTTCTAGGAAGGTGAGGAGATTTGGAGAGGCTGGCCCTTTTTTGAGAAGATTTTGGGTGCCACCTTCATGTGACGATTCTCAGGAGTACCCTTGAGATACCATTTATCTAGAGGATTTGCTGTGCCTGGTAACTTCAGGGATGTGTGTTTCCTCCTGGTCTTACTAAGATCCTGGTGAACCATCTGGAAATTTCATCCTGTGATTACTCCAGAATCTGGAAGACCTTTTGTAACTACTAATCCCAGAAACAGATTTTTCCTTCATCCTGTCTGTCAACACAGCCTTTAACTTATTTTTATGGGCTTCAGCACATGTTTGAAGCATCACTGCCTTAGGATACAGTCTATTTTTTTCCAGACTATTTCAGCTTTCCTTATATCTATGTATAGCACTTTCTGAAGAAGGGCTGTTTAGTAGGATCTTTGGTGTCCTTTTAAGCTTGACACATCTCCAACTGCACACCTAGAACAGGAATCAGCGTGACTTTAGCGTGCCATGAGCATGAGATCCTAGGAAATTAAGCTTTATCTATTTTGCTGCAGTAGAATTGAGTAATGTTTTCATTAGTAAGATGTGATCAAGATTGCTTTAAAAAGTACTGATCCAATTAAAGCAACGGGGGTAAAGCAAAAAGAATAATCTAAGCTAATTGGTGCCATGCTAGACTCTTAATTTTTTCCCTTTTTTTGTGTGTGTCTTGCCCACTAGCACTTGTTTACCCACCAAAATAACTTGTATATGAAGTTTGCTGTAGGCATCTTAACTGCTTTATGGAGGCAGCAGCATCTGGCAGGTAGGAATCGATCCTGTGTGCAGAAAAAGCTGCTTGATAGAGTGCCCTTGACATCAGGGGAGTTTAGGAGAGCCTGTGTTGTGATCTTGCCTTGAACCATGGCCCTGTGTTCCTGCAAGAACATAAGGCCCCAGGCAGAGGTTCAGAGAAACTCACTGGAGGAAGTGTGCAGGACATGTGCCCCAAGGCAGCAGCGTGCCAGGGTGAGGGAGGGGGCAGGAAGACGTCTTTGTGTGTGTGCAGCCCACAGCAGTGGGCTCACTGCAAGTCTGCAGCACTTACAGGTTTGTTGGCATCTGTGTCTTTGTGGGAGCGGGCCCTGGGCCACAGGTATTCCTTGTGCACTTGCAGAGCATCCAAGTCAGGAGCAAAATGGGGAGAGCTGCCTCCTTTTTCTATCTTGTTAAGGAAGGATTCTCAAGAAACGCTTTTCTTGGGAACAGGAGAGCTTGACTTAATTGCTACTCTAAATATATGCCTATGGCCCCTGAAAGGCCCAGCAGGATATATGGGCACCAGTTACCAGTTCTCATTTTTGCCAGAACTTCAAAGTGTTTCCTTTTATGCAGTAATCTTAAAACTAGTCCAAGAAAACACTCACGCGATTACTTAGATATTCCAGCTATGCCCCCAATATGGAAACTTAAATTAGGATATTTTCCACAGGCAAAGCTTCCATTGTTAGTTAAACATGATGGTCTCCTGCTTGCTTGTGGGGAAGATAAAACCTCCTTTCTATGGCCTGTGAAATGGTTGCAGCTCAAAGCTGAGCCAAGTGTGATGACTGAGGACTAAGAAAATGGGACCTAAACCTGGTCACCTAGTCCTATTCAGACTTTAAATGGTTTTTAATCACAGACATGTCCTTCTCTGGAAGAGAAGCTTCACATGGACCAGTCAGTATTAATTTAATAAACACTCTGCTATTTTAGTGTTTGAGATTACAGTTCCTATTGTTATCAGTCATACATTGTGTCCAGACTGTATCAGTAGAGATAAGAGCTCGTGTACCTCAATTGATTAAAAGTAAAATTAATCAGGCAGGGCCTGATCCTTTCCCCTAAGTCTTAGTCACTTCTTGAAAGCACTGTAAGTTGTGGTTTTCCCTGTCTCTGCCAGTGTGGCCCTATGTGATCTGGCAATGCCTTTATTTTGTTAGTGAGGCCATTGCTCAGGCTTGATTCATGTGTACTCAACAAGCCACAGCTGCTCTGCTCCAGAGGTTATAACTGTGTAATATCAATACATTATAAAATTGAGAGAGATGTGGGGGTTTTTTGATCGGGTTGTTTTGGGACTCTTGATAAGTGCAGTTATGGAGCAGGGTCTGACATATTTCGTATTTGCTGCTGGAATGACTCATGGTAGCACTTGACTTTGCAGTCACGCCAAGGTGGGTTTGTCCCTTGGTTGCTGGGAGAACGCCAGCAGATTCACCAGGTCCTGGAACACCAAACAACAGCCACCAGGGCCAGCAGAGACCACTTGAAGTGGTTTCAAGGACCGTGGCATGCGTGGTCAGAAATGCAGAGATCATTCAAGGATGGTTTAGACATAGAGAATTCTTCCTGGTTAAGCAAATATCCTGCCGAGTTTCTCCTGGAAAGTAGTTCGATGTGTAAGGCTGTATCTTTTCCAGATTATAAGGGATGGGATGTAAAAGAGGAAAACTTCTAGTTCTCCAAACTTAGAAAGCATGTGGGCCTCAAACTCTTTTCCCAGTTGGAAAATTTGCTGTTAAGAAAAGGAAATAGATTTTTATAAGCAATATTTAATCCAAGCATTTGGCTAATTCTCCTGCTGTGAAGTTTTTAAGTCAGAGTCTGATTCATTGATGTGGATCTGGAATGAAAGGGATTATGAGAGGAAGTAGACTCTGAAGTTAGGAAAGCTGGTTTCTTGTCCACTAAGCATTTTTTTCCTACTCATCAAATCTATATTTGACCTGTGTTTCTATTTTAAGTGTTGTAGGGAAACTTACTCCTACATGTCTGCCTTTGCTCTTTCTCTGCCCATTGTCATCAGCTCTGCCATGGGTGTGTTCCATTTTACTCTTGCAGAAAGGGATCCTGATCTTTCCATATTCGGGGAAGTTTCTGGACATGACATTGTTGTACAGATGCTGGGAATTTATACATTTATTCCATTAGCTTAGAGAATGGAAAACGGGTGGTTTGTTATTCTTATTACTCATTAAAAGCCTTTGTTACAGTAGCGCCCTGTTTGCTCTGGGATGTTCTGTGGTGTTGTGGGCGCTGGGGGAGCCATGGCCAGTACCTTCCTTTTGTTGTGTGTGTTCGTGTATCCTCACAGGTATGTGTTGTGTTCAGGATTCCTACAAGAATCTGTTTGGGGATCCATCTGAAAACTTTTATTTTGGCAGTAAGGGCAGTGTCCCTCTGTCTATCCTTGCCTTGTCCCTGTTGCGTGTGTGACCCCCAGCTCCTGCTGTCCACCATCCCACTCCCTTCCACGCTCCAAAGCTTTCCCTTTTTCCTTTGTCAGTTGTCAGTACTCCTATTCCTAGGTCTTGGAGACCTGGCAATCATCAATGTAATGTCACTTAAAGTATCCCATAACATCATGAGTGGTGGTTGTGAGTGCTGTTCCTTGCTATGTCCATAAAGCAGCTACAAAGAGACTGTTGGAGGAGGCAGGTCTGCATCCCACCATGGCTCTGTTACTGTGGAGCTATGAAGGATTTACTGCTCCCATAAATGCAGCAGATGGCATTGCCAAACCCGGTGGTTTATCTGAGGCCACCCTTGTGCTCTGTAAAAGACAGCTCATCCTTGGAGAAAAAAATAACAGGGGTTTTCCCTGAGTTTGCAGTAATTATTTTGGGAGTAGTTATGTTGCTGAGAAGAAAGAGAGCTGCTGCTTGGTTTGTGAGAAAATGGAGGTAAGAACAAGGGGGGTTAAATGTGACAAGTCTTCAGGCAGACAAGGATTGGGGGGCAGTGGGACACCAGCCCTGCCCCTGCCCTGGAGAGCAGGGAGAGCATTAGTGATGGACCACATTCACCTTGGGGCCAGTAATTAGCCAAGTGGGAGTTTCCCACTAGAATTGAGGGTGTCCTGGGAGGTCTCCTGGAAGAGGGAGAAAAGAGGGGGTTTTGGCAGTGCAAAGGACCTCTTCATTTTTCTCCCAGTTTTTACCATGTAATTCATGCTTTGCTCTGTAAAGCACTGTGATATAGTTTGTATACATTATGTAAAATAAGTTGTATTCTATTACATTGAAGAAATACAAATATAAAATAAAGTCAAAGGATGGAGTAAAGTAGCTGTGTGGTAACTGGACCCCCAGTCCCCAATTGCACTGGTTGTCCCATTCCTCAGGACTGTGGTTGCAGGTCTCTGCCATCCCTGAAATGATTTAGGAGTTTTCCACATGACGATACCATGTTAAATACAGACTGTCCCAGATGAAAAGGGAAGCACAGATCAAATTCTGTCACACATCACTCACCAGCAGAGTCTGTCTCCACGATCTCAGGCTCCCCTGCTGTTTGTGGCATTGAGCAGCTCTTGTGTCTCAGGGGTTTTCAGAAACAATTTTTAACTCAGCTTCGGTTTTTTGAGGCTGGAAAAGCTCTGTTACATCTCCAGGCACAGCTGCTATGAGGGCCCTTTAGGGGTAGTACCTGTAATGGGACAGCATGTGGCAATTTGTAATCTAGGGAAAGCAAAACCCTGAATCTCCAGAGTTTGGATGGGGAGAGGCTGGGAGGGCAGTGAGGAGGGCTGAGAGCGGCCCTGATGGGCAGCTTGCTGCTGCAAAAAGTGGAATCTACCCTAAAATGCCAAGGCGAATATTTATGGGGAAAAAAGATGTCATTGTGAGCTGCCTGGCACCAGGGAGAGACCCTGCTTCTGCATCTCATCCCCCAGACAGGAGTTGCAGCCCAAACCCCTGTCATGTGTTGTGGGACAGCCACACTCTCAGCGCAGGCAGGAGGAAGAGCCATAAATCCCAGCGGCTCCCGAGCAGGGCTGAGGGGGCGGAGGAGTCGGACTTTTGGCTCTGTGAGGGCTGCCAAGGAGGTCAGCACAGGGGGCTCCCGGCACAAATCCTTCTGCTCTGTGGGAATTTCTCTCTTGAGCGACTGCTGCACTTTTTAACCCGAAGATTAATGCAAGGGGCCGTGGAAAGGGCCAGAGTGCCGGGTATTAGTTCATTAGTCTCTAAGCAAACATGCAGCCGGTGAGTCACCAGCGCTGCTTCCTGCTCACTGATGCTGTGCCTGGAGCTCTCCCAGAGCCGAGCGATCCGGCCCAGCCCTGTGAAGGCTGGGAACTCGTGGGACCAGATCCCCACATGCTGTGACTGTGGGCTGCTAATGCTATAAAATAAAACTAATCTAGATTAATTACACTGCGCATGTTATTCATCTATAATACTGCTGCTTGGCCTCTTTCCCTCCCAGCATAGCTCCCCATTGTTTTCTTTTCCTCTCAAGGTGTCTTTGGCTTCCTTTCCTTGTCTTCCAAGGGCTGGGAAGATGAAGGTGCCTGCTCTGCCCGTGCTGCTGGGGCAGACCCCAGTCTGTGTATGTGGAGGCCCAAATAGCCAGTTGGAGCTGTCCTTTGGCTTTGATGGGTCACCAGCTGCAGCCGTGGCTTGAGATGGCAGTGAGGTGCTGCAGCACAACAGGGTGGGTGGCTGGAAGTGCTCCTGGTCATAGAATTGAGGAACATCCTGACTTGGATCATTGAGTCCAACTCCTGGCCCTGCCCAGGGCAACCTCAAGACCCCGGAAGTGATGGTCCTGCAAGGGGATGCACATGGGATGTGTCTGCTTCCGTGATCTTACTCTGAAACAGAGCATCATATCAAACCAGTCATCTTCCTCATATGGAGTATGTGCAAACTCAGGTGTGGTCTCAGACACAGCACTCTGGGGTGAGCCAGCCCCTCACTGCACTGCAAAGGCCTGGAGGGAGAGCAGCAGGGCTGGTGCAAAATGCCAGAATTTTTCATTCCTAAAACACAGCTCTCACCTGCAGTGCTGCCCCATGGCCAGGGAAGAGAAGCTCAAACCACAGGTCCAGGGCTGGAGGGTTGGGGACATCTCAGGTGGCCCCTCCAGCTCATCCTCCACCACAGGATCCTGGCACAGTAGCAGGTCGGGAGTTGAGCTCAGAGGGACCCACAGCCTTCAAGACTGAGCATCATCACCTGCCTGTGCAGCTGTAGAAGGCTGTTTTCTGTCCCACTGCTCTGCTTGGAGCAGTCTCAGCTCTGGTAAATCTATTCCTGTGGTAGGTGCTAGGAAACAAAAAGGTAGCAGCTCGACAGAGCAGCGTGTAAGATAAGGTCTGGTTGCCGTCTGGAGCCTGTGGCAGCATTCCCAATGACTCAAGTGGGAGAAGCATCAAGACCCTGATCTCCTGAGATGATGAAGATCTAAGACTTGCTAAATCTGGACAAAATAAGCTGTACTTTTGTTTAGCTGTGAGTTGCTTCAGGCAAGAAGAGACTTTGAAAGAGTCTTACTACCTCACAAAGGATTGTTTCACTTTCATGTGATGCCAGTGGGATCAGCGGATGCTCCGGTGGGGTCCCAGGATAAAATACCCAGAGGTCCCCAACCCCCTCAGGAGCAGTAGTGGGTTATGGGCATCATTCAGGTATTTTCCAAAATGTTCTGAACTATTTTCTCTTGCAGTCACTTCCAGCAGGTGTTTTTAAATGTGGTGACCATTCGTTCTTTTCCCAGCCCTTGTTTTTCTCCCCTTTTCACCTGTTTGAACACTGTTGCCTCAGGGGAATGGATCAGGAGAGTTCGACCACTGGGCTGAATTTTTTTTTCCTTTTCGTTTTCTTTTTTTTTTTTTAACAACTGCATTTTTAAATGACATATTTATAAGTGTGGACCTCGTTTTCAAAACAAAGTGCATCACTAACTTTACAAACAGCTGTTGCAAAAGAGAGCCCAGACCAGAGACCTTTTACATCTGTATCTCTGACTGTGTCCCTGCAAAAGTAGTGTGAGCACAGAGGGTTCCTGGGCTACATACAGGAGGGGCTCATGACCCTGTGGGGCAGTAAACAGCTGTGCTTTGAACTATTGTTTTATCCCACTGTCCCCAGGCAAGCTGGGCCTTAACTTGAGCAGTCACTTGACTTGAAATTGGTGAAAATGCTGAACCCCTGGGGAGGACCCCTGAGGAGGCCAGGGACCCTCTTAGCAGGGAAGGGGATCCATGGTAGACGAACTGACAGCACTGGGCAGTAGTTGGGGTGTTGAGGGACAATTAAGAATGGATATCTTGGCATAACTGAATGCCAGAGGTGTTCCCTGCCACTAAGTGCAGAGGAGGTCTCTGCTCATCGTCCCCTTGTGGGATCAAGCTCTTCCACCAGCTCAGACATGGCCAGCAACACTCTTCCTTAAGAAAATATGTAATTTCTTAAAGGGTAGAAATAAAGTAACTTGGGGAATTCTTGTCTTGGTGAAACGGACCCTGTCCACACCTGAACCCCTTCCCCCTGCACCTGCTCCCCAGAGAAGCCCCAGCCTTGGAAAGTCACAGCGTTTACCAGCAAACTCAACACATCTGCAGGTATGTTTTCAGTGGCATTTCTTGCTTCTGCTTTAAATTATAGCAAAGGGTCAGCTATGTTTAAATGGACTCAGAGGTGAGACCAAAGAAATGAGGCTTAAAACTCAAAGCAATCTGACCTGCCCTGCCATGGTGTAATGGAATGGAGCCACCTCCCTGACTCCTGGGAGAGATGCTTTAAAAGCGCCTCACATGGGCAGTTCAAATGATGTGCACATGGGGGGAAAAGAAAATAGTGTTTAATTGAAACTCTGCACATGTATATATGTTTTTAGGATAAACAAAACAGACTGGGCAAATATTTATTTCTGCCCCTACTGCTACAAAGCAAACTTTCCCACAGCTTTTGACAGAGATAATCTGTTTTTTAGCCATGATGGTGAATTTGTAACGACAAGTTTTCATTCTGAATGTTTCAGGATTTCCTGATTGGTTCTCATGCAATTATTTTGATTAACAATGAGGTTTTCAGACCAACTTGAAAGGGTCTCGAAGGCTTAGGAATAACCTGGCTCTTGGTTATTCCTCTCACTGGGATTATTTTCTGCAGCTTTCTAACACTTGAATCAGATTCTTTGGAAATCAAAGAAAACTACATCTTAAAAACATTTTGTATCTCCCCCCCCTTCTGAGAAGGGTTTCTTTAAGTTTAGAAAAATGCTTGTACCCATATCAAAAAAAAGAAAAACATAGGACTGTAATAAGAATGAAAACCAAATGTATTTTTTTAATGAAAAGATGTATTTTTAATAAAAAAGATGAATGCCTTAGATGGTCATTTCTGTGAGAAGGCAACATCTGAAAACAGAGACTGAGAAGTATTCAGGGCATTTCTGATTAAAAAAGAAATGAAATCTCATACTTGGAACCTCTGGATGTTTCTCTTTCGTTTGTAAACATAGGAGGCAACTTGAGGAATTAGGAAACATCCATTAGTGCTGTTTGCTCAGATATCATAGTTCTTATAATTTTTATTTTTACCTTTTTTTTTAAGATGATGTGGAAATCTCAGACTAGCTTTAGAGTGTGAATGCCAGCAGATCTCTTCCTCACCGTCTGTCTCTGTACAGGGAACAGCCCTCAGAAGTTCCCATTCCCTCCAGAAAATGCCATCAACAGCAAGTATCCTTAAGTAAAAGCAATGCATGAAGTGCTTGGACCCAGTGTGTCCTGGGCAGGGTCCAAATCAGCAGGGACTGCACCTCCTTGAACTGCCCCCACAGACACCCACAGACCACCAGGCTCATGCTCATGGGCAGGTGAAAAATAGGAGCCCTGGCTTTTGCTCACAGGAGATGCATGTGGGGTAACCCAACCGCTCTATTTGCAGCTGAGAAGTCACATTTAATGCAGCTGCTTAACTGACATCAGGAAGGGCTGGGGCCAGGCTGGTCTGAGTGCTGGAGCTGCCCATCCTTCAGAGAACCAGAGGGGAAGGTGGAAGGTTGATGTCAATCAGGTGAGCCTAAAATTTTGCAATGTAATTCTGTGAGATGGCTGCTGGGACAGGTCTTGCATTCACCATCCATGTCCTGTGTTAATTTGTCACCTTATAATAAACTAAAGATATAGCGGTTTTAAGCATCATAGTGGCAGAACCCAGTGAGGACTGAGAAGGGTGGCTTTAATACAAGCTGAGAAGCCTATAAAAACAAACAAACAAAAAAACAAAACAAAAAACACAACAAAAAACCACACACACACAAAAACCTACAGAAAACCCAAAGAGTTTTTGCTTTCTCTGCCAGTGAAATTTTCTGCGTTCAAGCAGTTACCCAACCAAACTGTCCAAGTTTAGCAAACACACCAGCTGAAGGTAAGTACGTAGCAGCGTATTTTCTTTCACACTGCAGAAAGTGGAAACATAAGCCATGTGTCTGATGTCATCTCCATACAGAGGGGTTTGAAACACTGGCTCCGGTCTGAAATACCATTACTTTTACAGTGGACTTTTGAAAAGTCTATTATTGCTGCTAGTATTATGTGTATGTATTTTAAAAGTAATTTCCCTGGACTCCAATAAAACGTTCTAACAGAGTTTTGTTCTCTAAACAATTTTAACCCTTGTTTTGCCTTTTGGGGAGTATTTTTGGCCCCCAGGCAATGCAGAAGAAAAATTGCTGGCTAAGTAACACCAGATGCAGGAGAGACTGCTGGCCACTAGAGAGCTCCCAGATGAGAAGGTCTTTCAGGCTGAAATACAAATATGTTTTGTAATGAAAGCAGAAACCCTTTTTTTACTTTAGGGCACAGGGACCAGCCATGAAACACAGAAAGGTTTCTTGCTTGAACTACAAGCAAGAGGCATCATTATCCATAATTACACTTTTCATACTTGAAATCAAAAGCCCCAAAGCTGCTCTCCCTCCAGAGCAAGGTCTGGAAAATTATCTTAAATGCTGGTTTTGCTGATCTCAGGGATGAATGAAAAGCTGCTGCAACCTGTCAGTAAGGGTGTCTGCACAGGGATTATGTGTCAGCCACCATCTCATGAGTTGAGGGTGGAGCCCCAGGGATGCTGTGCCTCAGCTGGAATTACAATGCTGCAGTCAGAGCCTCCTGCTCTGGGAAAAAAGGGCAGAGGGGCACCTCTCCCCTCCCTCTCCCTCACTCAGGCTCCTATTATTTGGAACAAAAGTCACCTTTTGTGTAACTCGTGGTGCCTGGGAACTGAAGGGGGCTGGCTGTGGCATGTGCTGATGGTCCTTGGGGAATCACCTGGACAGGAAGAGGCTCTGATGGGGGCATCCACTCTGGAGGGGCTGGCTGAGGGTCGTGTGATTTGTATGAGGCTAAAATGCATTGGATTGACTGACAGGTCTCAGCAAAGCTCATGCCTGGGGAGCTCACAAGTGGAGCCCAGACACTGGAGGCAGGGTGGGACCTGCTGGCATCAGAGCCATGAGTTACAGGAGTGTTTGTTGTTTGCTCTGAGGACTTTGCCACCAGTGGTGATGACCCATATGGATTCCTGTGGGTGCACAGGCTGGTGCACTGGAGAGGACGTGGAGGCTGAGCAGGGGTGGGCAGCAGGTGGGCTCAGCACAGCAAGTACCAGTGTGCCCTGTGCCCACAGGGCACTGCAGCACCCTTGGGTCATTAGGGCCGTTAGAAAACCTCCAATGCAGCTTGGCCCTGCTGTCTGAAATGAAATGCTCCTGTCCCTGCCACCTGTGGCCTTCCCTTCGAGTCCCTGCAGCCTCCCCCTGCCCTGGCACACCCTCCTTCAGAGGAGGCTGCTAAGTCTTCACACCTGTCCTGTTACTGTGGTGGGGCAGAGGGCAGCCCATGTGTGGCAGCAGCTCCGAAAGCAGGGGTTTGTTTTGAGTCATGATTTCACACCTAACAAGTGGTGTTTGAAGAACCCTTGCACAGAGCCAGACTTAGCTTAGTTTCCTGAGGGGCAGGAGCTTAAAAATTCCCGTCTGCCAGCACTGAACAGGCTGCAGGGGACAGTGTGGTGGCTGAAGGTGAGAGTGAGCCTGCAGCTGGGGGTGGGGGGGACAGAACACAGCCACTGGAAACGCAGGAAGTGTTTCCAGTGCTCAACAGTCGATACAGCAGAGGAGTGCCAGAGGAACATGGAGGTCAGGACTGACATCATCATGTAAGCATTTTATGCATCTTTCTGGAAATAGCAGTATTTTAAGTCCCTGGTGTCTGGCCCTATGCATTATGGTAGTACCACGTGCAGGGGCCAGGGTTGATGCACAGGGAGCTGGAAACCCAGTGGGATGTGAGGGCAAAACAGAAGCATCTTCTTTCCTCTGCTCTTGCACAGGCATCCTGACAGCTGGACCACAAAATCCCAATCCCAGGAACCCCTCTCTGATCAAAGCAAGGAGGTAGGTGGGTGCCCAGGCATGGGCATGGCCAGACTAGGGCTGTCTGTGGGTTCCTGGCAGCAGGCCTGGGGCTGGGATGTTTTAGGGCCACTCCCCAGTGCACGCTTGCAGATCTGGGTTTCTCCTTTGCCAGAAGCTTTTTCCACCCCCTTCAATTTCCCAGGGGCTTGATGAGAAAGGGGAAAAAAGTGCTGTCAAAGGTTTTCCCCTTCCCTTCCAAAGTATAAACCCCTGGGGTCCCTGGCAGGGATTTGGAAGCCACAGGAATGCATGGGAATATGGGAGACTTCAGGACAGGGCTTAATGGGTGTAAGTAGTTAAGAGGAAAATCTCACCGAGGGCTTCTCTGCACCTCACTCACATCGAAGTCTCAGAGCAAAACTGTCCATGCCGAACCCCCACGTCCTGGTTTGCCTCACGTGGGTGTCCTTGTTCTCGGCAGCCTGAGACAAGGGTGTGTTCAGCGTCCCTGTCAAGGGACACGCACAGCGCCACAGTATTTCCTGATATTTTGACTTCCAGGGCGTGAAGGAGTTAAACTTTTCAGATGGAAAGCAAACTGAAGATCAGACCAGCAGCCTGGTGACCTCCCGCTGCTGGGACAGCAGCAGCTCCCAGCCAAGCCCGGCAGTTCCATCCATCCACCGGCTTGGTGGGGCCACGGGGAGCAGCGGACGGTAGGTGGGTGCGAGGGGCAGCGTGGTTGGGCACCATGTGGGACCTGCCCTCGGCTCCGGCGGGACCCCCGCGGCTGGGACCGGAGGGCGATGGCAAGGTGTGAGGGTCCGTGGGATGGAGGGAGCGCTGGGAGGGCTGTCCCCGATCTGCTTTCAGAAAAGGGGTTGCTCAAAGTGAGCTTGTCCTGATACTGCCAGGGGAACTGTGATTTCTTGCCTTTTGGGACACCCAGTCAGTGGATACCAAGGGTTTGGGAACAGCATAGTTTTGTAATTGAACTGCTCGCATGCAGCAAGGGAGGATACTGTGGGTTTATTTCTCCCTGACAAGGAAGGAATGATGGCCACATTATTTAATCCTGCCCTCTGATCATGATCAGCTATTTTATGCAGAAAGCAGTTTACAGTTTCTAAACAATGAAAGATTTTGTTATAAATGGAAATTGTGAGGCTTTTCCCCTGGAACTAAAAAACTGTGGTCTGATTCTAAATAGTGTCAGGCATAGCCTGTTGTGTTAAGTCTGTGTTGTCTCCCTGGCTCTTCATTTTATTGAACCATAGCAAAGACTCTCTGGTTCAAAGACACAGTGTCAGCATTTTGTCAGTGTCAGCATCAGAATGTTTATTTTGCAGTAATAAAGTGGTATAGTCTTACCTAAGGATTTGCATAAACATTCATCATATTTACATTATCAAATGTAATCATTTTGTGTTGTAGAAGAAAATTATTCTTGTTCAGAAATCATAGCTGTATCAAAAGTCATGATAATTTCTGGTGAAGAAACAAGGCTTACACTTACTTAAAAGAACACCAAGTAGAACCACAACCCTTTAAAATTAAAACTAAAATTGTATATCATTCCCTGTGCCGCAAGAATATACTCAACCCTGGTGGTGTTATATGTTCTTCCTTAGAAAGAAACCAGAAAACATATTTCTCTAAAATTTGAGGCTTTTTTTTAAAACTGAAATGCTCTTGGGATGGTGTCTGAAGGAGGTTGCCAGGCGGATGGCTGCTAAGCGATAGTTTCTGACCAGGCAAATGGAACTGCAATCACCATGTTACAGAGTCAGAACAGCTCAAATTGCTCTTTACTGGCCTCCCAGTCGCTAGAACTCGATTCCCCCAAGGTACTTTCTGGCTAGAGATGAGGCTCTTGATTGCAGAAATGCAGATCTCCTGGTAATTGCACTTGATTTCTTCTTCCGTATCACAGAGAACAAGTCAGTGTTATTCTTTGGAAGCGTGAACTCTTCCAAATGCTAACGTGTGGGGAGAAAGAAAACAGCAAATTTTATTATCTTCTTAACAACAGCCCACAGGAATGTGCTCTATAGTGAGTGCAGCCTGTGGGTCCTCCTGCCTCAGCTCCAGCACCTTTCCTGGGGGTTGCTGGCACAGCCAGAGACCCCTCCACTGATTGGCCAAAAGCCCAGCAGGGGAAGCAATAATCCAAGTGGGAGGAAAGAAGGCTGTGGGATATTAAGAGAGGAGCTCTGAAAAGTCATTAGTAGAAATACAGTGGGAAGTCCCATTCCTGAGGGCACGCTAGAGACAGCCTGTGGCTGCTCAGCGAGATCCATGGGGAATCTGGGGGCACGTCCTGTGGCCAGGCAGCATCTGGTGTAGGTGACAGCGGATGGGGCCATGGTCATTCGTCCCTTAAGACTGCTGGAAGGGATGTTGGATACTATGGCTTTTGGCATGAGGCTCATTGGCTTAACACCTTCCCACAGTGGTGGAGTTTGCCCTGCAGACATCCCTGTCTGCCCCTTGTTGTCCATAACTGGTGTCACAGAGAAAAATGTCTGTATGTAGATGGCAATTTGTCTGAGGGGAGCAGAACCTTCCCAGGCAGGTGGGGTTTATTCAGTAGGGACTCAACGTTCAAGTGGATAATAAAACTCCCATTGATGTTTTTCATTTACTTATGACTTTCCATGGATTCTGGATTACCACTGCAGCCGTGCCCGGAGTGTGTGAGTGTGCAGGGGGTGCACAGCGCAGAGGAGTCTGCTGTATCCTGTTTTTGTAAAGGGCTTTTCCTCTTAGTAGTTGTAGTGAAAACAAACATGTGGGAGAACAATGGGATTTTTTTTCTCTTTTCCTCTACATTTTAAATACAATAAAAAACCCTATTAAAATTAAATAAAGCGTGATAACAAAAATACAAAAGGGATTCCTATGTATTAATGAGGAAAATAAGTGTAACTACGTGAACATGCAATCCCAAGCATGAAGGTCACTTGCCTTCTTGATGTCAGTCTGTATTTTTGCAGCCTATTCATTAAATACCTTGTGAAAACAGGCAGTGCTAGAGCAGAACAATGCCTGTGCCATAAAGCTGTTATCTGTAATAAAGGAGGGTCAGCTTCACACCCCAGAGACACCCTTGTGTGCTGCTGCAGCATTGTGCAGACTTCTGAGTCGTCATCTCAGCAGGGAGCAAAGGGGAGTCCACAGAAAGGATTTCCTTTCTTCAGATAAACACAGAGATATTGTGTTTATTGTGTCTAAAATATTTTGCTATGGTCAAATACCGATAGTTCTAGTTGCTGTAAAAATGGAAGTGATACTAAAATGTTAATTCTTTCTAGGAATTAGAGACTAGGAGTAAAACTTGGAATCACTGTTCATAAGATAAATTACCCCCAAGGAAACAGGGACTGGGATGAGGTAGAATATAAAAAGTGGAACACACACCTTAAACTGTTTCTATTTTAAATTACATGTGTTTTAGAGAAACATCTGACACTGATTTTTCCATATGAGAGGTGGAGGATCTACCATAAGAGATGGCTAAGGGTACAGTTAGTTGTTCACAAGGTCAAGTTGCTCCTGTTTGAATATATGTTTCTCTAGTGCATGGCTGCTTAGCTGCAGCTTTCTGCCATGAGTCCTTTTTCCCCAGGAAGTGGGAAACCCTCACCTCTGACGTTGCCTTCTCCATGCAGGTGCCGCAGCTTGTGACCACATCTGGCCTCAACCTTCTCAGCAGCAGATCAGGCTCCTGAAGCCCTTCACTACAAGGTGGGTTTCCCATGTCATAGCCATCATCCTCCTTGCTGCTCTCCCTTTTCTCACTGTCCTTTCTGAGTGGCAAATACCACATCAGGATGCAGTTTTCCAGTGTGTTTCTATGGAATGAGATTATTCATGGCACTGACAAAGTCCAATATTCTTCTGACAGAGAAACTTGCACTTTTATTTATAGAAGAGACCACATCCAGGGCTCTCCATATATCTTAGACTTAGTTTCACTTTGTGTTTGGGTATCAACAGTTTATTAAATAATGGCTGCTTATCACTGCTGCCTCGAGTGTGGACACAAAATGGGGACATCTTACAGGACCCATTGTCAGTGGGGAGATGAGAAAGGCTGAGGACATACTGGTGGGACCAGATTTCATCCCAGTGTGTTTCGTTTCTGTTGAGATCAAACTGCTTTGTGAAATCAGTATGAATTTGAAGAGATTATATTAAGAGTGGGAGAAAGGTGCAGTAATGTCGTAGTACCACATCCAATGTTATTTTGGGTGTAAGATTTTGGATTTGTTTTGAAACAACATATTGTTTCAAGAATTGGTTTGCTTTTTTTTCTGTTCTAACACATAATAGAAAGCCAAAAAGAACAGTTTTGAAGTGCCTGAAACTGAGGGGAGCAGCTTTTTTCCATCCTCCTCCTGAGAACTGTATGTATTGGGGCTTTGGCTCTGAGTCATAGTGATGCTAAACTTAAAAAGCCCTTCAAAGTAGGGCTCAACCTTTCTCACAACTCTCTTCATAAGAAGCTCAATGTTGAAGCGATAATGTTCAGAACAAAGAACACTTAGTATAAACATTTAGCTTGTACTAAATAAATTACATTTGGTCTTACAGTCACGTTATTGGTGACAGCTCGTACAGCCTGCACCCTTCCCCTGTAATGCACCAGAGTGAAGCAAATATACATCGTTGGGAAAAATCCCTTGTCTTTTGTCAAAGAGCCCAACTGCTGTCAGCAAACATATTGTGGGGATATGAATCTGGAAACAAACAGATCATTAGAGGGTGAATTAAGGTTTTGTGATTTAATTCTAAACATGTTGAGTGAGGGAACCAGAGATGTGCAATGCCAGAAAAACTACGCACCAAAAGGATTTTTTTCTTTAATGAAAGCTGGTATTTTTATTGAATACAAAGTGCTTTGGGTGACAAAGATGGTTACATATGGAAAATATGAATTTCTGCTTGTTCTGGAGAATTACAAAGATCACTTGATTAGAAGTAACGTTGTGCCGATGCAAGTCTTACATTCTTTCCTTTGTGGAAATTATTCATCTATTTACAGAACTTTATTAACAGAGTACAAATAATTTTCCAATGTTAAAAAGAGAATGTATATAGAGGACCTCTGCTTGCACAGAAAGTAGTGACCTGGGCTTGTGCAGTCACATCTCTGGTTGGATTTCATCTGTGCTTTGCCCTGTTGCAACAGTAACAGGGTTGAGAAAATAAAACAGCTTCCAGGATCAGAGCATCCTTGGTGGGAAGAGCCTGAGCTGTGGTCATGGTACTGCCCAGCCTGCTCCAAGTGCTGGAGCCACTTGGGTCAACGATTGTCAGGAAGGCAGGGAGCCAGAGGAGCTCTTTGGAGGTCTTCTGAGAGGACTTAGAAATCATCTGTGGAATCCTGAGAGGGCACAACTGTTCTCAGCCTTTTAGAGAAATGCAGTTGCATCAGGGCAGGAGGAAGGGAGCCAGGCCCCATTCCCCAGCATGAAACCCTGCATCCCCTGGGATGGCCTGAGTGCCTGTGGCCAGGCTTGTCCCTCTTCTGGGCTTTAGTTCTTGTGACACATCTCAAAGCCCTCCCCCTTGTCTGGACACATCACTGTAGAAGAGATATCCCGCTCTGCCTCTGCAGGGACAGCCACAAGACAGTCTGTGTCCTTGTGTATTTTGGCAGATACTGGAGCTTTGTGCTCACAGGGAAAAGCTGCTTTGGTCTCTTCTCTGGCTATAGCCGGACAGCTACTGTCTTGGCCTCACTGCTATCCTAGTGGCAGCCTGAGCTGCTCCATTGTACTTGAGAGGAGAAGGTTAGGGCAAGGAAGCAGCAGGATGTGTCCACATCAGTGTCCCACCAAGCCCATGCAAACCTGGAAGCCTTCAAAGGCAGCTCCTCTTGTCTGGCACCTTTCCCTGGAGCACTTTCTTCAGGCAATAGCAGCTCTGCCATTAATGGTTACCTGCACAGTGCCTGGTAATGAGAAAATCCTCTGAGATAGTCAACCTTGTCTACCCTCTTGCACATCCAACCACATCCTGGTTTCCCTCAAATTCAAGATTTGCTTCCTGTAATGTTCAGAGTATCCCACCTGCACCATTAACCCAAATACAAATAGGATATTAGAAGGCAGAGAAAAACATTATTGTCTTAAAGTCTTTGACAAGATAGAAAAACACTCTTCTTCCTCAGGAGCAAGAAAGATGTTTTCATTGAAGTAAATCCCCCTGCAAAGCTGGCTACAGCCCCATGAGCTGCTTGTGGCTGGGGAGACCCTCCCTGGTGGGACAGTGGAGCTCAAAATTGGAGGTGGCTTCAGCTGCCCCTGCCTGCTCATGGTCCTTTCACTGCTACATGCCAGCGCCTTTCTCAGTGCTGTCAGCACATCTTCTCTTGCCTGGCCCTTCTTCTGTGCTGTCTGCAGTGTGGTCAGGCTTCCAGTTATTTCAATACCGAGTTTTATATGCTGTTAATTTTATAGCGAGGCAGAGGTTGATCAATAGTTTCTGCTATTTCCTGACTTCTCTCACAACACTGGTTCAAACAAACCAAAAACCCCAGCCAGCTCTGCAAATCCAGCCCGGTATTCAGGGTATAGTTATGGGGAATGCACAGGATGTTCTGATGCTCATCCCAGGGTGAAGGAACAGCTTCTTACTGCCCTTCATTTCCACCTGGGAGAGAGCACTGATGCAGGGGTAGGCTGTGAGAACACAGGAGCACTGCCTGGAGATGTTGGGCTGTCACGAGAAGATACCAGATGATACTGTCAGAAAATATGCCCATTGGGATCTGAGGTTCAGAAGCACTAATGGCCGAGATAATGTGTTGTTTATTGCAAAAGGCATTTGCAGTGGCCTCAAAGGTCTGGGTGTCTGACTGCCCTACTACATGCACCAAAACCCTTCTTAAGAGTTTCAGCCTCAAATTTAGCCTCCAAAGCTAAACGGTGATGGTATCACATTCGCTTTTCATTTCTGTGTGGGCACTGTGCCCATGCAGTTACAACCCAGCTGAGTCTGATTTTCATATAGTTCATTGTTTACTTATGACTTACTATAAAGTTGAGCTTGTCTTATTTATGAGCAGCCATGAAGATATGGGATTTCATCCACTGGGTAATGACTCATTCATTGGGTTGGACTCTTTAGCTCTTAATACGTGACATATTTTGGACTATTGGATGAAGAGCATTTCTGCATGAGCCCAAATTAAATGAGGTGAATGGAAATAATTAGTTGTTTGTTTTTAAAATCATATTTGTAGCTGGGTTTGTGCTGGTTCAGCTCCCAGCTCATTCTACCAATTTACACAAAGGTAGGATGAGTTGCCATTCGGGTATGGTGGAGTGGTGATGTACAGCATTTCAGAGTCAGATGTCTAAAAATGTCAGGGGTTACTTTGCTTTGTTTCTGTTGCACAGGGAAAAGCTTTGTGGCACTGGAGCATTTGATACTTTCTATGAACTTTAATGACTGCAACATTCCTTGTGCTGCTGCAAACAATTTGAGAAACTAATTTGTTAAATCAGTCATAAAAATCTCATGTTCTTTCTGTAATAATAAAGCTCCTCATCTGGAAAAAGAAATACAAATCCTCAGAAAGAGCAGCTCAGCAGGAGTGTATTTCAGCTGCTCTTGTCTCGGGCATGCTCTCCCCTCCAGTGGGTGCGTCATGCCCCATGAGTTCACAGGAAGGATTCATGCACAGTCAGAAATATCACCCCCGGTAATGCTCAGCTACGTAAGGAAAATCAAAAGTTTTTAAAACCTTTTCCCCCTCTTCCTGCCCCCAGTTTTGAGGAATGGGACTGGGACCATGGGAAATGTCGGAGTAACTTTGTCGCAGTGAGTGGTTGTTACGGCTTACAAGTTTTCACAGCCAGGAGCCCTGCCAGCAGAAATTTATGCCTCTATTTCAGCAGTAACGATGCTTCCCAGAGCTGTCGGCCGGCGGCTGGCTGGGAGGCTGTGGCGGGGCGTGTGGGGGACTCGCCATGACATAACCACATTCCTGAGGCATGAGGAGATACTCCCAGGCCTCGGCAGGGGCAGCACAGCCCCTTCCCTGCTCCCATCCCACCACTGCAGTGGGGTGAGATCAAGTGAACCCGTCAGCTGCAATGGCTTTGGGTGATTTTGGGGCAGAGTGGCTGGAAACTTGCCCATTGGAAAAGGCCCTGGGGGTGCTGATTGATAGCAGCTGAACATGAACCAGTACGTGCCCAGGTGGCCAAAAAGGGCAATGGCATCCAGGTCTGTACCAGCAGTAGTGTGGCCAGCAGGACCAGGGCAGTGGTTTTACCCCTGTATTCCTCATGAGGTACCTCAAATCCTTGGGTACTTGGGCCCCTTACTACAAGACACACATTCAGGTGTGTCCAGAGAAGGGCAATGGAGCTGGGGAAGGGACCGGAGCACAAATCTGATGAGTGACTGAGTGAGGTAATGGATGATATCTCTGAGATTAACTCAGTTGGTTAGAACATGGTGCTAATAACACCAAGGTTGTGGATTTGATCCCTGTATGGGCCATTCAATCAATGTGGGTCCCTTCTAACCCAGAATATTCTATGGTTGGCCAGGAGAAGAGGAGACTCAAGGGAACCTTATGGCTCTACAACTACTTGAAAGGAGGGTGTAGCCAGGTGGGGTTGGCCTCTTCTCCCAGGTAACAAGTGGAAACAGCCTCATGTTGCACCAGGGGAGGTTTAGATTGGATATTAGGGAAAATTTCTTCACCAAAAGCACTGGAACGGGTTGTCCAGGACAGTGGTGGAATCACTGTCCCTGGAGGAATATGACAGACATGTAGATGTGGCACTGAAGGACATGGGTTAGTGGTGCCTTGGCAGTGATGGGTTAATGGTTGGCCTTGGTAATTTCAGAGGGCTTTTCCAATCTAAACGATTCTACGAATCTATGATTTCACCACCGCATTTTTTGTTTGTTTGATTGGTTGGTTTTTTTCCGGGGATTTTTATCAAATTGAACCAATCAAGGCATTTTGCTGGGGCTTGTCCGGCGGCGGGGCCGCCGTGAGGGCCGGGCCGGGCCGGGCCGGGCGGGGCCGCCAGGGGGCAGCAGTGACAAGGGTTTGGGGGGGCGGTTCGTGCTCGGGGCGTGGGGACGGAGCCGGGCTGTGCCCTCAGAGACCCGGGGCTGTGCCCACAGACACCCCGGGCTGTGCCCTCAGAGACCCGGGGCTGTGCCCACAGACACCCCGGGCTGTGCCCTCAGAGACCCGGGGCTGTGCCCGCAGGGACCCTCCCTGCCCTTTCCCACTTCATTAGTGAAACTGTCAGAGGGGCTGAATCTGCTGGGAAGGGAAGCCTGCCTGGCCCAGCTGCTGCTCTCCTGCCCTGAGCCTTCCAGACCCCGCTGCAGACAACAAAGCCACTTTCTGCTTGCAGTTGACTGGTTTGCAACCACTTCATCACCCCCTGCCACTTCGCTACTGGAGACTTGTTGCTGTCAAGGAACCTCGGAAGGCATTTCTGCTTTGCGGAAGGAAAATTTGCAGCTGCTGCGAGAACCACAGAAAACACTGCTGAGGCTGGCAAAGGAGCAGGAGGAAGGCTCCTTTGGGAGCTTCCAACCAGCCTGTCATGGGACAGGGAAGGGCTTGTCTGTCTGCATGAAGTTCCCAGGCCCTGGGCTGCGGCTGCACCGCAGTACCTGTGCCAGATGGGCATCACCAGTACTAGTGTGTTAACAGCCAGATTGGTGTTTTTCTCACAGGAATGAAGGCTGTCACTGCAGAATCTTCCCACCTACTGCTCTCAGAGAGACACAGATAACACAGGTGTGCTGCCATGTGCACCACTTAGCCCCATGCTTTAAGACACAGTCATACCAGCTGCTTGCCAGCCAGTGAGGGCTGTGCCAAAGGGACTAAAGTCCATGCAGAATGAAGGAAGGGTTTTACATACAAAGTTCAACAAAAAGGAGATATATCCAGAAGACTATTGCCATGCAGAAAGCAGAAGGGAAGTTCTTGTGCATGCTCCTGGCCCTCCTGGCGTGTGTTGCAAGCTAGAAGGTGTTTCTGGTCCCTAGAGGACCATCTCGCTCCCTAGGCTCAAGCCTCAAAGAAACCAAAAGCAAACAAGGGCCCTTGGAGGCACCTGGGCGGTCACTGTACTGTGCCTGTGCAAACAGCCAGTGCCTCTGAGAGGGCAGCAGTGATAACCTAGAGCTTTATAGGGCCCCTGCAGCCCTGCCTGGGCATGGGTGGTGTTGCAAATGCCAGGCCCCTGCGGGGCTCCCACAGAGATGCATGGACCCCAGCTGGATTGGATTACCTTCATCCTGCTGCAACCCATGTTATCACCATGGCTGTAAAGATAAAACTACATACCTGAGGCTGCTGTATCTGTAAGTCACTCTTCCCTCCCCCGTCTCTAATACCATTGCTGCAGCAATGGGGCAGCTGGAACTCAGGCACAGTGTCCACCCTCCAAAAAGGGTCTCAAGCCATGCCCCAACGCTGCTCCCCTGTTCCATTTTGTTCTTGCTCACTGATTGATAGGATTTGGTTTGGTATGGCTCTCTTTTTATCCTCTGTGTCATACCAGACTCTTGGTTGGTGTTTTAACCTGCAGGGAAGTGACAATGCTTACAAAGACAAGGTTCCTTGCTGCAAGCGCTGTACCAGATGGCTGATGTGAAGTGCAATGCCAACTGCTGCAGTATGACTGAAGCACCCTTTGAAATACAATGTTCTTTCCTTGAAAAGGATCTATTTTTACTTTTTGGTCCTTTTCAATCAGACAGTGTGTGACTGGGCTCATTCTTGATATTATCTCCCATTTCAGATCTCTGTCAGGCACACATGGAGCAAGGCACCAGCTGCCCAGCCTAGCGCTACCAGTAGCACCTTTCTGATGACATCTTCTCCCAGTAGCATACCTTTTATTGCCCTTTTTTTTTTTAATCTTCCTGATGATTTTGGATCTGCTTTGCAAAATCGAGGAACCACCATTTCAACACAAGCAGGAATGTGGGAATTGCAGGTTTTGTCCTACAAGATAAGGACTGAGTCAGAGCAGGGTCAGGATCCCCGCAGGGGAATCTGTCATTTTTTAGGAAACATTTACACCCAGAGAAGATCCTAGGAATAGGTAAGGCACTGACTGTGCTATGGCAATGGGTGATCTGCTCAGCTTTCTTCCTTCCCTGTTTTCTCTCATCTGGGAACTCCAGTTTCTCTGGACAAACCCCTGCCAAGCCACCCCTGGATACCCAGCTGCCTAGCTCCTGCTAGAAGCTGTGCCAGCGCACACAGCCCAGGATTTCCCAAGCTGCCACCTTCCTTCTGCCCACCCTGGGGTGGCATGTCCCATTTTTTCTGGGACAGTGGCAGCACCCTGCCCTTTGCCCCTGGCTGGTGCTTCTTGCACCTGCACACCCACCTCCGCCTTCCATCCTCGCAGGGTGTTGCTGGGGAGAGCTCAGCTGCAGGACAGTGTTATGCTGCAATAAATTAATGGCAGAACTGAACTGACTAACAACTATGCAGGGGGAATGGTGGTTTGAGGCTGCTGATTGCTGGCCAGGTCCATGTGCTTTTCTTCTACCTTTTATTATTCCTAATTCTCAACCAAATCAACGTGATGCTGTCCACAGAGGCCTCTGCCATTCCTTCTGCTTCTGCAACATGTTTAAAACATTAGCTTCCCTTCTAGTAGAGAAATGCCCCCAAATACACAGCCTTACATGTACAGGCATTTATGGAGGAAGTTAAATTCTCTAATTGCTTGGCTGGATCAAGCCCAGGCTGCCAGCACCACACCAGGCTGAGCAGCAGAACAATGCACAGCCCTTGTGTCCTTATGCACCAGGCAATGCTTATCAGCCTGTGTAGGGGCTCATAAAGCAGCTTTCAAAATGAGTCAGTAGACTTAGAGCTTCTTATGTAAGATTTCTGTCTGGGAATATTTTCCTGAGAAATGTTTAAAATAGAGAAAGGAGCGTGACTTCAGAAAGCAAATCCCCTTAAAGTGCTTTTTGAGTTGGTTGCTCCCCATCATGAGAACACTGCGATGGGGATGGTGGCTGTAAGTACTGTGCAGCGTCGTGCCTTTCCTCTGAAATAGCTGGGAAGTGTGTGTTTTCACTCACCCTGTGCCCTGGCATTCTCATCCGCGCGGCTGCTGCATCCCGGGGCGTGTGCCAGGAGAGCCAAATAACCTCCCCCTTTGGCTGCACATAGGTCAACAATTTTGTTTATGTCACACAGAAGAGTTTTGGTTTGTTTAAAAAAATATATGCTGTTCCCCTGGAAAGCATTCCTTCCTACGCTACCTCCAGCTGTCCCAAGGAGGAGCTTGGCCGCTCCTCTGCAGTCAAACACAACCATTCATCTCTATCTCAGGTTAAAACAGCTCCTGAAGACTAACTGGGGAACACTTGGAATTCTGCACAGTTCATGAGCTCTGGCAGATGTGATGTGTTTAATTCTGATCTTCCGCTGCCACTCCCGCGAATTCCAACACACAGAGTAAAAGCACAAGCAAAGAAATTCAAATCCTGACAAAAATGGGTGTATCATCTTAGGAAGAGAGCTCTGGTAACTCTACATGCAAACACAAGCAGTAGGTAAGGTTGGAAGTAAGCACAGAAATGTCTAACGAGGCCCGTGCCTGTGGTATCTGCTAGGGGCAGGAAGCCGTGATTAGCTGCACACTGGAGCATTGTGTGGGTTTGTATAGGATCTGACTTTCCAGGCCATGAAATCAGATCCTGAGTTATTTTAAAAATGAGCTGCTATTTCAAATTATTTTTCAACTTTGTGTTTGATATGTCAAGTCACATTTGTTTGAGTAAGCTATGTTTCACTCGGACACCCACAGCGCGGCCATCACCGCATTCCTGGTGCTCGGTGGGGGTTCTGGCTGAGAGCAGGCACTGCCTTGGGGATGTTTGCACTGCCAGGCATCATTCTCAGGTACAAACACAACTTCATGTGGATTTTGGAAAGAGAGATACTTATCCATGGCTGTGAGTATATGTTTTTTCATTTAAAACCAGCTTCACAAATTAGAAATTAAACACCCTGCAGCAGTTTATCAATCAGAAAAATAGATGAACCAAGAAAAATAGATGAGCTTCACAGCATTTCCATGAGAACAAGCAGCAAGGGTATTTTGGACAAATAAATGAGGTGAATTCCTGGATGAGACACTCCCAGGGAATGCCCTGTCCTTGCTCTTCCAGTATGTGCTAAACAGATTTCAGTTTGGTTGCCTCCTCTGATTTCAGGATAGCAAAAAGGACAAGCAGCCTTGCTCTTGGGCTGTTTACAGCCTGTGTCAAAAACAGAGCTTTAAATTCCAGATGCAAGTCTCCCCGAAACCCAAAGCGAGAGCAGCACTGTAAGTTCTGGCAAAGCACTGTGTTTGTCAGAGGGATGGCTGCTTTTGGCACCAGTTTCAGCTTCTGGATACATACATAATGCAGCAAGACGTATATAAGCACATATATAATGCAGCAAGAACTCTGCACAGAAGAAATATCATACTCTTTCAGACACAGAGAGATGAAAAAATGCCCCAGACACAACTGCTACTACAAGCAACTGCTGCCTAAATAGACTTTCAAAGTATCAATTTCAATACAAATTCCAGAACAAGTCATATTTTTCAGCACATTTCTAAAGCTTTCTCTGTCTAAAGACATCCCTCTATCCAATTTGGACCAAACTCTTCCTGCATACTCTTGTATTGCTTGTCTTCCCTGGGTAACAGAGATAGGAGGAAAAAGAAGATGGAAAAACTCAGAACAAGTTGTATCAAATGCCTCAGCCAGTATTTGTATAATGCAGAGCTTCTTTGCCTTCCATACAGCTGCTGAATAAGGAAAATGCAGTCCATGACGCAATCCATGTGATTCATGCTTTGACTTGAATGGCTTGTCTCGGTTTTGCTTCACTTGGTAGAGATCATGGTAACGAAAGGAGAGGCTTAATGACTACTTCATCAATCGAGAAGAAACACCTCTATTGTCTTTCAGAACCCAGTAAATAGTGTAACGGGTGAAGAAAACGTGCGGCGTGTTTGGAAACCTTTGACGCAGGAGGCTGGGTGCTGCTCCCGGGGACCCGGCTGTGGTGCTGAGCCAGGAGTGGTGCTGCCAGCTGCGCGGCACTGCCATTTATGGTCACTTAGTCATGAAATCCCATCGAGTTACGCTGCCTGCGGCTTCTGAAAAAGCAAACCTTTAACTACTGTGAGCCTCAGCTGCTCTGTCTTTAGCATTATTGGCTGGGTGCTGGGTTAGCGGATGTGCTGCCCTGCAGGGCTGTGAGGATTAGCATCTGCACACTGGTTTGAATGTGCTACAATTTATTTTATGGCATTTGTTGTGCATGGCTTTTGTTTTAATGCACAATGCTGTCCTGTGTTTGGATAAGGCTATTACGTGCCAAAAATTATAAATATTTAAAATCTCCTGATAAATTTCTAAAGCTACCCGGGTGCTATAGCACATGGCCCAGTTATCCTTTTTCCAAGCCAGTGCCCTGACAATTCCCAGGTTTTGTCAGCCCCAGGGTATGAACCCTCAGTGTGCTGTGGTTTTGACAGAAACCTTTGGAAAGGATGGAGGTGTCTTGCTGGTTTTTCACCACACATTTCTGCTGAGATATAATGCATCTTCCAAGTCATTTGTATGGGGTTAGTTGTGTGTGTGTGTGGGGAAATAATTGCTCCTTGTGTATTAGCAGCTCCATTGAAATCTCTAAAAGTTTCACAAATCCTCAGAGAGGTGATAACTGAACCATGATCTGCCAATGGCAGAGAAAAGCCCTTCCATCTGTGAGGAGTCAGCCTGAATGCTTAGCCATGGCTGATTCTGCTCTAAGAAAACTGCAGATTGGGTTGATATTAATTCCAATTCTTGTCCTCTTACAATCAAAGCAAGCTGTTGCTGAACAATGCGTCAAGCAGAGAGCATGTACAACGTCCCAAATGGCCGGGATCTTTCATATATGGCCCATGACTTGGAAGAATCCAAGAACAAATCATCACATGAGACTGTGACAAGTTGATTACCCTGAAGCAGACCCGACTTCATTAGTCACCCCATCATGCGCTGCCTGTCCACTGATGTCAGCAGGGGCCTGCTCCCCACACCCTTCTGCTTTTTCAAGCCAGGCTTCAACAGACCTTTCCTCGGTGAGACAGCCAGAGTCAGGGCTGCTGTTTCCCTCTGCTATTATATGCTCCAAAAAACTAATGCCAAATGTCCACTGTTGAGTCCCATGCTACAATCCCAGGGCCCCTGATGATATGGTAAATAATCTGTGCTGAGATTAAATTTTCCTTAAGGATTATCACAGATCCCAGCAAGGGCAGCAGCAGACCTGTAAAGGCCAATCAACTTCTATTTACCTTTACAGTTTAAACTACGCTCCTAATTTTTTTTATTCCTGGCAACAAAGCAACTCTCTGTTCAGGGAGCCTAATGCCATGTTCTGGATTGAGAGACATTCTGCAGTGTCCTTTTGCTAAAAACAGAGCATGCAATAATTAATTGCCCTTGCAATTCATTCCATTTGTCAACGCTGTATTTTCAAACACAGCATATATTCTGAGCAATTCCATGATAAAACTGTGATTCTGTGGCAGTGGAAGCCCTCTGCTGCTGAATTAAACAGGGTCTTTTTAAACCCAGCCTTGCAGTGAATGACCATAGAGGAAGAGTATTTTTAAAACAGTGGAAAAAATTAATTGCTGTGTTTTTGCAAGTGCTTAAGCAGAACCAAAAAAGCAGTGACAGTGTTCTTCCTTCCTTATATCTGCATCTAGTGAACAAAGGAAGACTGGGATGGAAAGATCCTTGTCATAGAAGACAAATCAAATGAAAAAAGTATCCACCCCAGACTGTAGTGTTGAAATCTCTCTCCCTTTCTGCCTATATACATACATCCACACAAACATCTACCCATATAAATATACACACAAGGTATTTCTGCAAGGCATACATTAGTTCATTTGTAATAATATACAGTACCAAGACGTCATTCCAGCAAGTACACATTCATGGCTTAGCTTGTTTTTACTTTTCTCCCTCCTGATGAAACCTGAAACACAGATTCACTTGTGCTACAGTGTCTTCCAGCTTCATTTCAAAGGAAATGCAGCTTTTCAGCTTGAATGGGACCCCAAGAAGAGTTCCATCACAGAGCAGTACAGGTGGACTCTCATCAGTGGATGAGGACAAGGCATTGATACCCAGCACAGCAGTTGCTGCTACCAGGGAATATCACACTTGGGGCCCAGCAGGTCCCAGGCAGGGCACCTCTCCTGGTCTCAGACAGCCGGGCAGGTGATGGGGTGCACAGGGGCTGCTGCCTCTCTCCACTGCCTGTCAGCCAGAAACATTGCTCAGACCATAGCTGGCTGTGAGGATCATCCGTGACTGGGAAGGAAGGAAGAAAACAAGATCTGTTCCTCAGAACAGAAATTATTTTGCTTTTTTTTTCATTCTCTTCCCATAAAACAGTCTTTGTTTCCCAATAATCATGAAAGCAATCAGGATGCAAAAGGCTGAATTCTGTTCGAAAGCCCTGTGATGTGCAGGGGAGGGCAGCTGTGACATGGGCTGCTGCATCCAGGCCGCCAGTATCCCACCGTCCCCGCACTGTCCCAAGCAGCAACAGTCCTGACTGTGCCACTGCCCTTCTCCCAACACTCCCAAGCTGGGCTTGCATGTTGTCTGTGCCAGAACTTTGCTGAGCACTTCACATCTGGTTTTGTGCCTTAGTGCTTCTGTTGGGATGGGTGGATGGATGGATGGATGCATGGATGCATGGATGGATGGACGGAGGGGTGCAAAACCACTCAAAGAAACCACTGTCCCTATGTGTGCACAAAATGTCGTTGCACAATGTATCATTGAGATGAAAATTTTCTTTGATGAATCTATGGAAAAAATTACCCTTATTGAAAATTTTAACTAAATATTTAAGTCAAAAATCGAGGTCCTGATACTAATTCTGCCTTTTTCCTGTTTCATGCCTACTGACTTCTTTGCTTACAGAAAAAAATGTCTGAAGCTTCCAATTTCAGTGTGGCATGGGCACAAAATTATATTAAAGAGAGTGTGCACTACTAGGTGTGGGAGTGGAAAGGAACGGAAATTAAAATGTTATAAGCAATCAGCTAATCCGGATGTGGAATGGTTGCTAAGGAATCCCAGCCCAGGCCAAAGTCAATAAGCAATTAGCACCTATTAAAGATGAAGTATAGAATGATGGGAGAAAAGCCCTTGAGAAAAGACTCAGCTCCATGTTTCCAGGCTGCTTTTGCCTGGGCTGGACTGGCCTGTGCTGACAGCAGAGAGCTGCTCATGGAGGCACAGCCTGCCCTGGCTGCAGCATCTCTATGCCCTGTCACTGGTTTTGCTCTGTAAAAACAATCCCTCAGTTAAAGTCAATTTTATTTGAATCCTTCCTGCTGCTTGGCTCAGTAATCTGAGGAAAGGGCAGTGGCTGCTAAGCCATGAGATACACGTGAATATTTCATGTAGTAAATCTGATCTCCAATATCTGTGATAGTTTTAAAACAGGAGGCAATGCTGGTTGGTGAACAATTGAAGTTTAGGCATTCACTTTACCTCACCTTCATATTTTCTTCTTTCTTATTTTATTGTCAACAAATGAAACTAATATAACTTACTCTGGGGGAAGGATCTGTTAGATGACTGGAGAGAAATCACAGTGTCACACTTTAGGGCATGCATTAGAAAATAATTGGAAATCTGTATTCCAATGTTTGCTGAGAGTGGCTATAGTAATATAATTAAATTAGACTTTATTGATTGTGTCTTAATGGATTTGTTTTCTCTGACAGAATCCTGCACCTTTCAGTGTGGCAGCCTTGATGTAAATAGATACACACACACTTCGCTTGAATTGGTGGAGCAGCTCCTGGTAGCAAAGCTAAGACTGTAAGTGTGTGCAGGATCGGACCCCAAGGGGAGGGTGAGCGGGTGGGCATAAGCTTCTCCCGGGGCAGGGACACCTCACCACAGCTTTGACTGACCCAGTAAATGTCATGAAATGTCTCGGCGGCCTGCACAAACCCAGCATGTAGCAACGGCAGCTGGAGTAGTTCTGTTTACTCTGCTGTCGTCAAATGAGTCAGCGGCAGTCACTATCTTGTAGGTCAGCAGGGAGTGGCGCGCCAGGAAATCAGTCACAAAAGTGGGGGAGAACCCCCAAGAATTTAAGCCTTAAATAACTGCTTTTAATTTTTATTTTCTTCAAATGACCCATAGAATCATGTGTGTAGGCACAAAGGTTGCTGTCCTTTCGTAGCACCGCATCTCGTGCGAGCATCCTCAGCCTCTCCCGGCCCGGACCGTGCAGAATGGAATCCCCCCAGCCCAGAGCCCGGGCTCTGCCGACCCCGGCGCTGGGTCACCCATCCACGTCTGTCTCTGTCCCCGGCCGTCCCCCGGCCGGCGGGCTGACCTGTGCTGCCCGAGAGAGGCTGTGGTGCGGGTTCACTGGTGGGCAGGGGGCTGCGCTCCTGCTCGCACTGCGGGGTTTGGCTGTGTCTGTGGGGCGAGGGGGCTGCACCCCGGCCGGGCAGTAGCACCAGGCCAGCTGCGCTCCCCGCGTGCCGCGGTGCCGGGCGTGCAACGGTGCCCCGGGACCGCGCCCCGGCCCCGCCCGGCGCCTCGGCCAGGTGAGGGTCGGCCCAGCGGGGGCCCCGTTCCACCAGGGGCTCTTCCAACTCAGCCCAGCCCAACCCACAGCCCAGCCCAGCCCTGCCCGGTGCGGAGGGCGCGGGAGGCTGATGCGGCCGAGGGCGTGCCGCTCCCGGCGGATAAAGCCGGGCAGNTCGTTCACTCCCTTTCCCTCCCTCCCCGCAGGCGGGCGGGCGCGGCCGGGCGGGGCGCGGGCGGAGCGCAGCGGGCCGAGGAGGCGGAGCGGGGCCGGCCATGAGCACGCAGGCGCGGGGCCAGGGTGGGCGCAGAGCGGCCGATCCCGACGGCGAGATGCCGGCCACCGAGAAGGACCTGGCGGAGGACGCGCCCTGGAAGCGGATCCAGCAGAACACCTTCACCCGCTGGTGCAACGAGCACCTGCGCTGCGTCAACAAGCGCATCGGGAACCTGCAGCATGACCTGAGCGACGGGCTGCGGCTGATCGCGCTGCTGGAGGTGCTCAGCCAGAAGCGCATGTACCGCAAGTATCACCAGCGGCCCACCTTCCGCCAGATGCAGCTGGAGAATGTCTCGGTGGCCCTCGAGTTCCTGGAGCGGGAGAGCATCAAGCTGGTCTCCATCGGTGAGTGCGTCTCGGGCGGGCGGCTCTTGTTGTTTTCTCATTTTATTGTGTTTTTTTTCCTGCGCGGGACCTTTGCCTGGCGGAGCCGTGGCGGGCTCGGGGCCGTGGGGGCCGGGAGCTCGGAAGCTGAGGG
>VYXB01000582.1:425564-445265 GCA_013397135.1 Pachyramphus minor
GGGCCGAGGAGGCGGAGCGGGGCCGGCCATGAGCACGCAGGCGCGGGGCCAGGGTGGGCGCAGAGCGGCCGATCCCGACGGCGAGATGCCGGCCACCGAGAAGGACCTGGCGGAGGACGCGCCCTGGAAGCGGATCCAGCAGAACACCTTCACCCGCTGGTGCAACGAGCACCTGCGCTGCGTCAACAAGCGCATCGGGAACCTGCAGCATGACCTGAGCGACGGGCTGCGGCTGATCGCGCTGCTGGAGGTGCTCAGCCAGAAGCGCATGTACCGCAAGTATCACCAGCGGCCCACCTTCCGCCAGATGCAGCTGGAGAATGTCTCGGTGGCCCTCGAGTTCCTGGAGCGGGAGAGCATCAAGCTGGTCTCCATCGGTGAGTGCGTCTCGGGCGGGCGGCTCTTGTTGTTTTCTCATTTTATTGTGTTTTTTTTCCTGCGCGGGACCTTTGCCTGGCGGAGCCGTGGCGGGCTCGGGGCCGTGGGGGCCGGGAGCTCGGAAGCTGAGGGATTACTGTAGCTTCTGTCCTTAAAGAGCTGCGTTTGCCCTGGGGCTGCCCCATAGCCGGGCTATCGGGACCGGCAGTGCTGTGTGTGCCGTGGGGCTGCACAGCCCGGCTGCCGGAGCTGGCAGTGCGCTCCTGTGCTTCTCAGCGTCTCTCTAGGTCACTTCTTCATAGGTGAAGCTTTGCTTTCTGCTCTTTCCTGAAGAAAGACAGTGCTAGAGCACGTTCTCTCCATGTGCAGCCAGTTTCCCTCGGCACTGACCCCTCCAGCAGCCCGGCAGGAGATGGGACTGGGGCGATGCCTTGCCTTAGCCAGACGTACCTGGGCTCTGGCAGAGTGCTGGAGCTAGACTTTCACAGCTGTGCAGAGATAGCTGCTGCCGTAGGTAGTACAGGAGAGTGAGGAGACTTTTCTTGCTCACCACAGCCCAGTAGATGATGCCAGTGTTCAGATTAGCATTGATACTTGCCTAAGCACAGTTGCAGCTTTTGAACAGGATTGCACTTTCTCCTCAACCTTTCTGCTGTGGTAGGTTATGGTAGGAAATGTACAAGGAACCCTGCTGACCCCAGGCAATGGTGCTCTGAGGTACCACCACCCTGGAGTTTGCGAGATTTGCCTGTCCGTGCCATACTGGAGCGTGTAATCGGTAGATAACTGGTGGCTTGCACAGGAAATGAAAGCTGCTGGCACACACGTCAGATTTCAGATGATCCCTCAGGAATGCATGCGGTGACCGCTTTGGGAATAGCTCAGGTGTGGCCACAACGTAGTCTGTAAAGCAGTAATTTGAATGCCTGAGAGATCTCTGGGAAGGAATGTGACTGCCTTCTCTAGCTCTTTGCCAGATAGCTCTAACTACTGCCTTCTGATGACTGTGACCTCTATGAATTGCACAGCTGAATTTGGGTGAGTGCAGTGCTGCTGAGTTGTCTAAAACTCTTGACCAAGGTGAAAGCTGTTCCTCTTCAAAGGAACCAACCAACAATAGCAAGAAAATAGAAAGTTCTGCAGTTTGTGGGAGACCTACTGCTCTCTGCAAACCTGTGGCTAGGTGGAGTAGCTGGATACTCTACTAATGTGTAAAAGCAGCTTTGGACAAGTAGAAGTGAGTACTTTGTGTCCCAAGTGGCTGATTATCCTCCCAGGGCAGAACAGTGAATGTACTCGCCAGCTGGGAATGGAGCTGGTGCTAATTATTTACTTAGAGACGAATTCCCTTCTCACACCGTGGAGTTCGAGTTACAGTTGCCGACTCCTGGGCTGAGCTTTTGCTAACATCGGAGCTCACCTTTCTGTGGCAGCTGCTGGACTGGCAGTTTGCTGGATGCAAACACCAGGCCAGCGCTCCTCTCTTATTGTATTGTTTACTCTAGAAGAATGTTGCTGCTCCAACTGCCTTCCTATTTGTCTGTGGGACTTCCCGACGGCTGTGGGTTTGGGAGATCAAGGTTAGTCCAGCCAGGTCTGGCTTCCAGTGACTTCCTTTCTAGAAACGTTCCTGCAGCAGCACAGCTCTTTTACAGGATAAGACTGCGCTGCGGGGTGGCTGTAATCATTTAAGACACATCTAATTGTTTTGCAACTTACTTGCATTGTGTTGACTATTAAAAAAACAAATAGAAAACCCCCAAACAAACCCTGAGAAAACTTGTAACTTTGGCAGAATGGAATGACTATGACTGGTAGTGCCTTTGCCATGCCTCAGACTTCGCATGAAAACATATACAGCCCCATCCATGCTGTGCCACCTGAGCTGGAGCCAGGAGTAGCACAGGAGCTCTACTGTGTAGTCCTGGATAAACTGAGCTAGTCCTGAAAAAACATCCTGAATGTCCTTTCCAAAAAAGATGTTCCAAGTGAGCCTTGCAGTGCTCTGCTGCGTTGAAGGGCTGAAGCCCTCAACACCTCTCCTGCAGGCACAGCATCTGCTGGGATCACTACCTGCCCCTGCTGTGTTTCTCCCTGCAGGTTCTTAAGAACTTGGAGCTTCCTTTTTGTTCCTACTGTTTAGTCTCTTTTGTGTTGCTGAACAAAACCAGGACCATTGCAGGTCCTGGAGTTAAAGTGAAAAAAAGAAACCAGTGAAGGCTTTAGGTGCAGAACTTTTATGCCCATGTTGGTCTTTAGGTCCTGTGGTGTTTAAGGCCAGCTCTGAGCCAAATCAACTGGGAAAACCTGACAGCTGCTCCTGCTGGATTTCTGGCATTAATAATGCCATCAGACCTCTGCTAAGTGGATGCAATGCCTGTTCCAGTTATTATTTAACTTCCAGGAACATTTTGGAAGCCATATATTATGGCTCAGCTACCACTGCTATACTACAACCACACTAAACCTTTTCAGTAGCAAGCTTTCAGCATTCAAGGTTTGTCCATTTAAAATAAGACTGTTTATACACAGAGAACTCAGTTTAATTTACAGTGTTTGGCCACAACCCTTTCTGGATGCACATTAGCAGCCCAACCTCTCCTACTCCTGTTACCCTTGTTTAATGTCTGCTCAGAGTCTTTTGGTAGTTTCAGGAAGCTTTTCTTCTAGGCATGAAATTCCTTCAGTGTAAGTTTGACTGCATGTGTGATCTACTGTAAAAAAGGCCATGAAGCACATGAGTGTTTTGTCCCATCCAGCAAGGATGGGACTGAATGGTCTGAAAAAGTTGCTGTGGGGGCAGGTGACTTCATGGAACCTTCTACTCACCATGAAGTGGCTGCTGTGCTGCTCAAGTGTTAGCAAGTGTTAAGTCTAGCTTTTTTCCTTGTCTGCTAGACTGAAATAATTGCAGATTCCTGGGTGCTGAGTGGCATGTGGCATGACAGGCACTGAGAGTAGGATGCCAGGAATGCAGAGCACAAGGGCTTTGCTCTTGGCTGAAGGGACTGATCGACTCTACAGATTGCTTAGCAGAGAAGGGAGGGGGGTGAAGCTTATTTGGCACTGAGCTTATCCCTAGAAATCCTGATAACTGGCAGTAGGAGTCGACTGATTTATCTTAGAAACAGAGGAGTTTGGTGTCTGAAGCCTGGCAAGAGGTTTTGGGCTGTGACCTGCCAAGTTACCCCCAAGCTTTCAGGCAGCACATCCTAGGTGTGCACTCTGCTGCTCAGTGCCTGTTGACAGTGTTCTCATGGCTACTGCTTGCCGAGCAGCCTCATGTCAGTGGCAGAGGTGGGATGGCTGCCAAGTTGGCTTGTTGGGTAAAACTGCAGTCTTGGGCTGCCAGAGTCAGACTGATCAAACTGAAAAACATGATTTCTCTGCCAGATTGCACTTTCACCAGGTAAGTGAGCTGATCTGGCTTGCCTTGCAACAGCAGGATGTCAAGTAGTGATGCAAATAAGTGGATGGGCAGTGGCAGGTCTACTGCCTTGGCACTAGGATCTGGTGCTGGCCTTGGCTACAGTTGTGTGGTTTGTTTTCAGGTTTGTCTTTGTGGTGGTCCTGAGTCCCATGGCAGTGCCTGCAGGGAGTTGAGTTATGCCAGGAAGGCGATGGATGAGGAGACCATGGGTTATAATCATGATCTGTCGGTACTTGCCTCATGGAGACTTTGGTGGTCTTGGCATGTCTCAGCTGCAGGAGTACTTCTGGAAGTGCTGTCTCTGACCAAGCCTAACCTGTGTGTTGGGTGGGGTTTTGGTTAATGACCAAGTACTTGATGCACTCACTGTGGTCTATAGTGCAGACCTCCAGCGTGCACTAAAGGTGAAAGTATCTTGACCTGTGAGTCTGAGTACCTTATGGAAATCTCATTTTAGGAAATTGATTGAAAACCAACTTTCTTTCCTAGGTGGTTGATACATAAAGGGTAACAAAACAAACTTTATATTTCTAGAGGAAAACTAGTGTCTCTTAAAACTTGGTGAATGTGTTGTCCTGTAACACCTAGATGTAGGTCCTTGAAAAGTGAAAAAAATAAAAATGTGTTTTCAGCCTGTGTACATTTAGGAACCCTTCTGTCTCACTCCATGTTCTATTAACACATCATAAGGAGGTAGTCAAAACAGACTTGCATTTTGTCTGCCACTAATCTGTGACTTCCATGGAGGCTGTTTTCTGGAAAATATCCAGTGTCTTGGAAGCAGATTTCTGCTTCTTGGAAATGTGACAGTTAGTCCTTCACCTTGAAATTTTTTTAACAATAATAATAATTAATAATTTTAATAATTTGACAAGAGTAAAAAATTTTGTCAAGACTGGCAGTGGACCTCACTGCTGGAGACTGGAGGTGGCTTCAGCTTCAGAGGCTGCTTGGTCTCCTCAGGACCTTCTGTTTCGGTTGGAGTGCTGGTCTAATGAAAAAGTGCCTCCGCCTGAACTATTAGTTCCAAGTTACAGGAAACTTTAAGGTAGCTTACACAGACTGTTCTTGCATTCTTTTACATATGAGCGGAAACTTGTAAAGTGATCAAACTTCAGTAAAATTACTTGGGACCAGTTAGACTAATGTGCTAAACAGCTTTTTATTTAAGGCACTGAAAGCTATGCCAGCTATTCAAGAAGGACTGAAGTCTTAACTGCTCCATATTCTAATGCCATGTCCTGTATTGACTTACATGGGGATGTTTAAATGGGTTACGATAACTCTTTTCTAGCCTGCAACTGGAATCTAAGAAGGTGGTTAGCCTTGTGTGTGGCCATGCTGCTATGTTGCCAGCATTGTTCTGTGTCTGCTCCAAGCAATGGGAAGTAAAACAATGGTCTCTGAATCCCCTAGGCTGCAGAGGAATTCTGTTTTCTCTCTGCCCCTCAGAAACAGACTTTGATGTGCAGCTAGTTTGGGCCCTGAACAAGAGTCTGCTGACTTTAGACTACTAATACATGCTTAGCAAGCTCACCAGAATGCAAGTGTGTATCAGGTAATGCTGGTGTGAACAAACCTCTACTGTACTGTGACACCAGGTCCCAGCCACCAGCATCAGTAGGATCTGTGTTCCTTTACTGCCTGGCGTGATACTCAGCTCATGAATATGGCACCTGACCTGTAAGTCATTGCAGTAAAAGAGATGCAGAGCTCAGTGACCTGGGGTTTGGCTCTGTTAGGGCTTGGTGCAGTGTGCCTGAGGAGTCTGTCACAGTAGCTCTTGCTTACAGAGCGTTAAGCCTGGCTCTGGCTGTTGGTGAGGTAGCCAGGCTTTCTGTAGAGAAACCTGCAGGTGCCTGTGGGTGGACGTATGTGAGGATTGGTAGCTGCAGTCTGCTTGGATGTGGCAAGAAAAACAGAATCGGGTATCAGACCAAGTGTGTCTCTTATGTAGGAAGGCAGCACTGTGTAGCTGAATGTTAACTGTTAGGGGAGGAATAAAAAAAAATACATGTAGAAAAGGCTGGGGGAAGACACTGCCCACCCTTGTAAGGAGACCTGAGAGGTCTGCTAGTGCCTTCGAGGTATGGCGCTGCTTTGTTTTGTTGCAGGTTGAATTAATGCCAATAGTGATGGTGCTTGGGGAAATAAGTGTAACATTTTTCATGAAAATACTGGATTTGTGAAACATATGCCAGCTGCTTCTGTAACTTTTCTTGATTGCTGTAGGGGGGTGTGTGTGTGTGTGGTAGAGGTGGATACCCACCCTCTTGAAACCACCCAGCGGGTGGGGTGAGTGGAGCTACCCTTGCTTTTCCTAGAACTTGACCTCAGGTTCAGAGTTGTCAACTGAGATCTGAGGTTCTGTGCAATGGGCTAAGCGAGCTCTGCCTGTTGATTTGGAATAATGCAATGAAGCTCTAATGAGGTTTTTCCCCTAGGCCTTGCTTCTGGGGACTTGGTGCTGATTTTTTCTTTTTCCCCCACAAGGCAAAAGTTTCTGTAGCTTGCAATCTGCCTGTTTGTGTTCCTCCTGAGGAGGAACCAGTGCTCTGTAATCTAATAGGGAGGACTTTCTTCAAGGTCATCATTAGGAGATAAATCCTAGTCCTGTACTTGAAAGCCTTGCAGTAAGTGTATGTTATCTTAGCCAGATGGTTCGCTGGACTCTGATGTGGTTGCTAACCTGTCTGTTAGCTTGGCTTTCTGTCCTTCCTGCAATTAGCTTTGAGTTTTAAAGGTGTCTACATAGTATCTGGTACATCATAGTGAGGATTGGATCTGCTGTGTGGGGCTTTGGCTTCAGCTAATGGATTGCAATTCCTTCTGTAAGCACTATTATGCTGTAAGCAGTTGAAGTCTAACATTTGTAGTGAGATGTATGCAATGTCTAGTTCCTACTGTGGTGGTACATGGCAATGGTAATACAACCACTGCAAGAATAAACCGGATTTTTTGTGTCAGTGAGAACAAACTAGGCCACTTCAAACAGCAGCCAAATGAAACTTTGCTCAAGTTCCTGAGGAAGCAAGGGTTGCCTGACACATCCTCCCTTGTGCTGAGTAACTCAGCAGACACTGCCCTGGGCTGCCTGAGGGTGGGCAGAGGGTGGAGCAGCTGAATCCCTGGTGTGATGGGTTGGGGTTGCTTGGACCTCCTNCGGGCTTTGGCTTCAGCTAGTGGATTGCAATTCCTTCTGCAAGCACTATTGTGCTGTAAGCAGTTGAAGTCTTAACATCTGTAGTGAGATGTATGCAATGTCTAGTTCCTACTGTGGTGGTACATGGCAATGGTAATACAACCACTGCAAGAATAAACCGGATTTTTTGTGTCAGTGAGAACAAACTAGGCCACTTCAAACAGCAGCCAAATGAAACTTTGCTCAAGTTCCTGAGGAAGCAAGGGTTGCCTGACACATCCTCCCTTGTGCTGAGTAACTCAGCAGACACTGCCCTGGGCTGCCTGAGGGTGGGCAGAGGGTGGAGCAGCTGAATCCCTGGTGTGATGGGTTGGGGTTGCTTGGACCTCCTGCTGATACTGTGCTTGAAAGAAGCCATGTCTCTCTAAACTGTCTGAAAAGAGTGGCCACACATACAGCTGCACTGTCTGGCTGCTAATAGGATGCTTCCCCTGAGTCATAGGTGATGGTCCTCTTTCCTTACAACCCATAGAAGTAGACAACTAATCTAATGGGAAGGAACCAATAAACACAGAAGGCAGTCTCTAACTTTAAAGCATAAATTCCTTAGTTACCTACAGAGTTAATTTCTGTGGACCACTCAAAGATAGCAAGTTTTACTGATCAGGCTGATAAATTGGTAGTGGCAGAGCTTTGATCATCCAGGCTGGGGTCTTTCTTGCAAAGGGACAAGCTGTTTTCATCTAACAGCAGCAGCAGGTTGCATGAACTGTCCTGCCCATGTTACCCAGTAACAGCACAAAAATCACTGTGGGCTGCAATGACATCATGGGCTGTGGCTCCTTATCCCTTGCTTCAGGCCATGCCATAAATCATGACGCATTTATTTGTCAGTGCATTGAATTACTCCAGCATGAGCTGGCCAGACTACGTGGCAGCACAGCTCCCAAATGATGGGTCCTCTGGGGGCAAGGTGGGCACAGGCTGCCATGCTGACACCCAGGCTGACTGCTGAGAAGGACAAATTGGGCAAGGGCTGCTCAGCAGCACGTCTGAGTGTCGCCCAGGCGCATTGCTGTGGGTGGTGCTGGCATGGCGTGGGTGCTGTGCTGAGCAGCCAGGCAGAGGCTATCAGCTGCCCTCTACTTTCCCCATGCTGCTGGGGTGGCTCTTACTGCCTCCTGCTTGCCTGGGTGGGGTGCAGGCACTTGTGACACTGACCACATCCCTCTGCATGGCCGCTCTGCTGCAGAGCAGCAGCTGAAAGCAGTGGAGCCACCCTTCCTGCTAGCCCATGGCCAGTGCACTTCCATCCGCTTTTTGTGCAGAAATCGGAGGTTTCAGCCCTCTGTGCTGAAACCTGTGGAATGAGCTTTGGGCTGAGCTATTAAAAGCTCCTCTGAAAAGCCAACTCCTGTGCTTTGCATGGATGCTGTGAGCACATCTGGACCTGGGGGCTGCCCCAGCCTGACCTGGGAGTAGGATGCTGTGGCTGTCTCCTCCACGGCTTGCAGCCCACGGCAATTTTAGGCTACCCTATGTGCTTGTGGCTGCCTACTGGTTTTGATTAGTCTGTGGTTGCTCTTGTGAGGAGACAATGTATGTGTCTGTATTTCTGAGCCTATATGAAAGGGCACTCTTGTGGTTGGTGGGCCCAAAATCAGCTGTAGGTGGCAACTGATGAGCTGTGTTGTGTACACAGCTTTCAAAGTCTGCTCTGGAGCCCTGCAGCAGAAGACATGGCATACAGAGCTGTGCTGAGCAAACACTCATGACATGTGCATCTGAAGGTTATTTAAACACAGAAAAGGAAATAGTGTTCCCCTTGGCTAGGTACTAACATGCTCTATCTATGCTTCCTTTAATTGGTGTAATTAACTGTTTTGCATGCCCTTTTCTCACAACAACCTTGCAGTAGTAGGTACAGCTGTTTTAGTGGACTTTCCATAGGCAAATACTGGCAAGCCAGGTCTTGGAACTAGTTTAGGTCTCAGTGCTAAAACACTGACTAGTACATCTTGAATGTGAACTTTATGTTTTTGCAGATCCTCCCTTTGTTATAAGGTGAGTGGTAGGAGCAGGTTCCCCTGGTCTTGGACTGCAGGAGTGAAGAGCCTGAGCTGGGGGTGTGTGCAGGGTCCTGCAATTGTCTCTGTGTCTTCCTTGCTGGGAACTGGCAGTACAACAAATACACCTTGTATCTGTCATAGTGCGAGACACAAATCTTGGATTAATCTGTCTGCTTTTGATCCTTGCTACAGAACAGGAAACCCTGGCTACAGCCAGGAAACCCCTGGCTTGCTAAACAAAATGGTGTCTAACTGTCTTTTTGATGATGCAAGATATCAAGTGTTACCTCACCTTCACAGCTAGATGGTGAATTTCTGCAGGGTTTCCTTTCCTCTACAAGACTGTAAGTAATTCTGCTTGCCAGTCTCCCAAATAATCTGAAGCCCAGACACCTTTGAGCCTGCTCCAGCACCTGGATGCTCCTGCAAAGCTACTGTTTGCTGGTGTCACTCTAGTTGTAGTGGCTCTCTGAGCAGTTGTTGCTTGCTCAGACATGGCTTGTTATCAAATTCCTTTGTGGGGGAAGAATTGGTGTCTGAGCAGACTTAACATAGGGGCTGTGGGAAGACTGGGATGCTAATCGTGTTGTTTCAGCTTTGTTCCGGCTGTTGATTGACGGTGTGGCTGCATGCAAATATCCGATAGCTCATGTAACCGCTGGAGCAAGATCAATGATCTAATTAAAAGTCAAATAGAAACAGCTTTAGTAGTCTCTGGGGATTATTTCTTTTGGTAACTCTTTTAGGCATGTGGTAAAGATGCTATGAAGAAGTAGAAACACTAGGCTGGTGACTGCCAGGAAAATTTGTGGTGACACTTGAAAGGGCAGTGACTTCCAGTGCTGCAGCCCAAGCTCAGCAGTGCTGGACACTGCGGCTGTCATAAGTCAGGATGTGCAGGCTTTTAAACTGGGACTATGGGATTCTCTATAGTGGTAAGAGCTTAATGTTCTCAATGCTTTGTGATCATGTAGCCCTGTGCTATCTTGTGCTGACTGAATTGCGTTTGATGCTCTTAACAGAGGATGCAGCACATGTGCTGGACAACTGAACAGCTATATCAAACATGGGTGGCCAAGGGGAGGAGGATGACTTGTGACCACCCAGTGCAGCTGCTGTTGGAGAAGACTCTGGCTGGCAAAGCTTGGCTGCATGTTGATAAACCAGCTTCTACAATAATAGGACTTCCCTGGCCTCACCTGAGTGCTGAGCAAGAGCAAGGATTGCCAGCTCCATCAAGTCACCAAAGACCAAGTGAGATGTCTACTTAAGAGGACGCAAAGTCAGGCTACCCAGGAGTGCTGCAGATCCCTGTGGCCCTGAGCTGCAGTGCACCCTGGGGCTCCCCAGAGCCATGCAGAAGCAGGTGTGGCTCCCAGGTAGCCAGTTATATTTTTTGAAAATATATATTATATATATATAATTCAATTTATATATTGGAAAAGTTAGAAGAGCCTGAGATAGTCTTCCAGTGGTTCAGCTTCTCCCCAAAACAATGAGTGAAGGAGCCCTGATTGCGTTCAGCTCACAGCCACTGTACAGCAGGGCAGCTCAGCACTGCCCTTGGTGCTGTCACACTGGATGATCCGTGGCTGCTCAGGGAGCATTGCTGAGCATGCTAATGACTTGCAGACATCTGCAGTTACAGGGATAAGAGCACGTGGAATTCCTGGGCAATGCCCTTGAATGTCCCAGAGAATTAACCGTGTTGCCATTGGGATCCTCACCTGAGTATATCCCTATGTCCTGATTTCTGGAAAGAAGCAGTTTGGAGCTGCTTTGTGAGGGTCATCTCATGGAGGTGGTTTGCTCTGCTGTGAAAGCAGTATGAGCAGCAGACTTCAGTGAAGAGCTGCTAGTTCAGGCCCTAGAAACAGTGGAAATGTCTGGGGTTTTGTGGGTTGAAAGCTCTGCTGAACAACTCTTGACTCAACTGGGAAAGGCCCCTGAAGTTAGTGGCATAAAACCCTACTTCAACAAATCCACTTCAGATTTTGCTGTGGTTTTGTAGCCTAGCTCTGAGTTCAGTGTTTAAGAGTGAAGAATACTTCTTCTGATACAGATATATAAGAAAACTATGTCCCTGTGAAAAGTTTTAATTGCAAAGAGAGAGAATGAACTGCTTCACACAAAGTGCTGCAGCTATTGGTTGAAAGCACTGCCTAAGGCAGAGGAAGCTCAAACATTTTAATTAAGCAGCTTTATTACTTAAACATGGGCTTTAACGAGCTGCACAATATTTCTTTCTCTACCTGTAAGAAAAGTAACTCAGGCTCCTGAAGCAGTACCTGGACAGCAAGAATATTCAAGCTCAAATGTAGAAGCTGAGAGAAGCAGCGTAGTCTTCATCTAGGAGCAAAATAAACACCTGTGGGGCTCTTGTTCTGTCTGGGTAGAGGTAATAGCACACTATTAAACATTTTTCCCTGTGAAATGGAGGAATTGCTAACAAATGAGGTTGCCTAATGCTGCACCAAACTTGATAGGCAACTGGAAGAGGTATGGGAGATCAGGCAGAGCAACATAGCTCGTGATATTGCTGCAACTATTCCAACTCTAGAAAAATTGCCCCTAGAGCGAGTGCTTTATTTTTGTGTGTTGTGTTAAAAAATGCGAAATACAATAGGCTTGCAAATGTGAACAATGTGAGACTGCAGATTAAAAATGAGATCTTGCAGTTGGTGAGGATTTGGGTCATTGCCTGCACCCTGCTTGGTCAGCATGTGTGTGGTGGAGTGCTGTCCCTGAAGACTAGGGAGAGCTGCAAGCTTGTGAAGTTTGGAAAGACTTATGTGAAGCCTTTAGTTGGAAGATTTGAAGTCCAGCCTCTGGAGAGGAAAGGTGGTATCCCTCTGAGCGCTGGCTAGTTTGGAAATGCTGTTAGCAACCAGAGCCTGTTATGGCTGAGCAGCTCCCAACAAAGTTGGATTAGGCTGATGGTGTCAAATGAGCGGAGCTGCTTCTGACTCTTGCTAGGAGCAACCTGTGGGGGGGAGAGGGGGAGGGTGGCCACAGAGCAGAGCCCTTGCATATCACAGGACTCATGGGGCAGGAGGGTAGCTCTGGGGGCTGGGGCCAGCCAGCCCATGGCAGCTGGGGTGAGACAAGGGGGTCTGCTGGACTACTCAGGCCAATGCAAAACCCCACGTTTGAAGCAAAGCTTTGCTGTGCAGTGACTGAGTGGGAGGAGTGGGTACATGGTCTCATGAATTTACTTTGCACAGCTGGGGCTAATGTGTGCTCAAGCTGTACCATTAATCCCATATGGTCCTCTTTAAGGTGCTTAGAGACCACCCGTGCAGACTGCGCCTCTGCAGATTCACCACCATTCTCTCGCTCATGAAGGCTCCTCTCAAAAGAGGTCTGTCTGATAGTGGCTGCCACCGTTGGATGAATTACCTGGGCCTCAAGCCAAGCGTCTATTTCTTATGTTAACGGCTTGTAGCTGAAACTGCATAAACACAGGGCTGTAGTGTGTGGGATGTTAAACACACAGGGCTTGAATCGCCACCGTGCAGGGGCCAGCCTTGTGTGATCTGCAGATGGAAGTGTGTTTACTGCTGGTTTGCATAAGTATACAAAAATGTGTTCAAACAACTTCACTGTTTCCCCAGAAAACAGGGGAAAGCTTCCTCCTTCAAGAAGCAGCTGCACAACACTGAATATTTTTTTAAGAATTTACATTCTAGGAAGAAAACTACCTCCTTTCTTCTTGCACAGGGATGATCCTGTGGAGGGAAGAATAGGTGTCTATATGAATAGATGAAAGCTCATGAAGAATTCAATCTCTCTGGCTTACACACAGAAACGTTAAGACATCCTCATAGTGGTCAAAGAACAGCAGCAGTGCTTTCCTGGCCCATGCATGTGTTTGTAGTGACTGTCCTGAGCATCCTCACTTGATGTGTGGCTGCAGAAAGCAGCCCAGATGTGCAGATGTGTCACCCCTGCCTGATGGGCCCTCACATGGCAATGCTGTGGCCGTGACTGGAGCTTGGAGGCAGGATGATGGCTGGTGTTAGCGAGTGAAGGGCTGCTTCTGGTGCTTTATGTTTGTGTTAGGAGGGTGTGCTGTGTCTGAATGTCAAAATGAACTGGTGAAATGGCTCAGATGTTGGAGGGGTGTCTCCAAAGCAGCTGTTCCTGTCTGTAGTGGGGGTAAAATGGCAGCTTGTCATGGTTAAACCCAGCCAGCAACTCCGCCCCATGCAGCCGCTCACTCCCCTCCAGTGGGATGAGGGAGAGAATTGGAAGAGTAGAAGTGAGAAAACTCGTGGGTTGGGATGAAGACAGTTTAATAAGCAAAGCAAAACAAGGCATTCATTCACCACTTCCCATGGGCAGGCAGGTGTTCAGCCATCCCCAGGAAAGCTGGGCTCCATCACACGTAGTAGTTACTGGGGAAGACAGGCAACATCACTCCAAACATCTGCCCCTTCTTCTGGCTTTGTGCTGAGCGTGACTCCATACAGTATGAGATATCTCTGGTGTCAGTGGGGGTCTGCTCTCCCCTCCCAACTTCTTGTACACCCCCACACACCGTCTTGTACACTTGTGCTTTTGGGATGAAAGGCAGAAAATGCCTTGACTCTATGCAAGTGTTACTCAGCAGTAACAAAAACGTCCCTGTGTTATCAGAACAGTTTTCAGCACAAATCCAAAACACATCCCCATACCAGCTACTGTGAAGAAAATTAACTCTAGCCCAGCCAAACCCAGCACAGCAGGTTAGCATTTAATTGCTCTTCCTGTTGCTTCTCAGGCAATTGGTTGCACTGAGATAGCTGACCTGCTGATACGTTCTGGAATAATTGTCATTAAGCAGGAGAGGGCTATGGAGCACCTGTAACATTGCACCTGGGTTTGTATGCTTCAAAACAAGCCTGCATAGAGCAGTGCTGTTAGGTGCTCAGAATCAGAGACTATCAAAACTGAGACAAACCACAAATCTTTTGCATAGCTAAAGTAATTGGCAGGGTGCTTTCTGATGTGTTACCAACCCCAGACCACAAAGTGTGCTCCAGTCCTGTGTGCTCTGGTGCTGCAGTGTGGAGAGCTGTGCAGGACTGCATGAATGGGGATTTCCTTTGAACAGCCCTGTGCACAGTGAATCACAGTCATTACCGCAATTCTGGTTTCAAATGGAAAAACTGAATCTTAGTGTCTGTTGCAGCCAAGGATTTCCCTAAACAGTAATCACTTCTGATAATTTCTAATGTGTTGGTTTTGGCTTCAGAAAGTCCATCCATTGCAGCTTTTGTGCCTGATGTCTGTTGCACAGAAGATGTTAAACAGCCTTATCTGAATGGGCTCATTTATCTGAGCAGGATTTTACATGCTGTTTCATATAACTATCTTGACCTACTCCCAGTGTGAGTAAACACACTTTTAGCAACACAGAGGTCACGCTGGTGTCTTGAAACCTCTGGATTATTTGTTGCTTCTTTGGTCTCGCTGAGGCATCTTTTTTTTTTTTTTTTTTAATTCCCCCAGCTGTATCTCACAACTTTTTCATCTCCAGTTCACTCTGGTGGCTGAGGGTGGACCTTCCCTTTGTCCTCTGCACCAAAGCTTGGTGCAGTAATGTGAGATCCAGCACAGCGCTAATGGCTTGTCACCTAATGCCTCTGCCAGCCCCTGGGAGGCCTTTGCAAGAACTAGACAGGTTTTTGACCTTGATGAGACCTGAAGCAACCTGTGTAGATTTGGGATTACCTTAATCCTACAGAGGTGGTTACAGCACTCTCACGCTTCAGAGACAATTCATAGCTTTGTTGTGCCACTGGCAGAATTCTGACTCTCCAGTTGTTTTTATCAGTTCAGCCTTGCTGATTGAGAGTTGGCTTTCTAGTTATATAAGCACAAGATGTGTTGTGAGGAGGTACTTTTTTGTTTGCATGCCTGAATGAATAACAACCTTGAGTTGATCAGACTCCTAGACAAGTATTTCATGCGAGGCTTAGATAATTCTGTGTTTGACCAAAATTTTGATGTCTTATTTAAAGTAAAAGTCGTTTGCTGTGAATTGGCCAGTGGTGTTGCTGACTCAGGTGTAGCTGTCCACTCTGATGGGAAGGTGAAGCCTTCCCGTGCCATGGCAGTAAGTGTATTGACCCCCAGGGAGCACAGACCTCGTGGAAGATGGTTCCCCTTTCACTCCTGTCTTATGCCCAGACGAGGGAGGTGTAGTTTGTGTCGAGTCACTTGGTTTCAAAAGCTGAGCCAAGTGTTTCTCAGCAGAGTGTATCAAAGGCTGGAGAATGCCTTTCTTCCCCATCCCTCCATTATTTAACAGAAATCCACTCTCTGGCATGTTTGAGCCCCACTGCAGGGACTTTCCTTCCTGATCCATTCCCGGATGATTAATCAGCACTTGAGTGCCTTGTGTTACCTTGTCCTCACTGCTTTCTGGAACTTCCCTTCTCCAGGCTCTGACCTTGGGGCTGTGAGGGTGAGTGTCTGTGAGTGCTATCCTGCAGCCCTTCTTACAATCCCGTCCCACTGTGCCAGGCGATGTCTGGGGGCTTTCCCAATCTGCCTGTTGTCTGAGAGGTTGATGCAGTGGGTCTTGGCATGATGCCAGCCATGCTGCCCTGGAGGACGAGGGGCGGGGGGGCTTCTGCATCACCCTGAGTCCCTGGGGAGCAGAAATGTCCCACGCAGGCTCAGGCTCCCATGGCACAGCAAAGCATGAAGGGGCTGCTGTCCTGCCACCCAGCTGCCACTCATTCCTCGCTGGAAACTCAGATCTTTGCCATCGAGAGGATTGAACATCAACTGCTGGTTCAGTGCCGGTGCAGGGCGCTTCCACCGCCCGCCCCCGGCATAGGCAAGGGGGAGCCGCGGTGTCTCAGCCGCTCCTGGGGCGGGCAGCAGCACCGAGGGGCGTTGGGATGAGCTCAGCAGCGGGGAATGCGCTTTGCTGGGTGCCGGGACTGTGCTCGCAGGGCCCATTGTCGGTGGTTTTGGCAGTGATGCCATGGCCGGCGTCGTGCCGAGGCAGGCCCGGAGGCCGCTGTGCCGCCGGCCGTGTGCGGGGCAGGAGCTGCAGGTGGGGCACGGGGGTTCCTGGCGATGCCTCCTGCCCCACGGCTGCCGGCTCTGGGCCGTGCTGGTTCACGAGCCGAGCCGGGTTTTGGGGTCAGTGTGGCTGTGGTGTGCTGGCAGGCTGCCCCGCCAAGCTGGCGAGGGGCTGGCTGGCTGTGGACAAAGCAGTACTCATGGCAACTTGCTGCCCCTCCCAGGCTGAACATTCAGGCTCGCTCCTTTTTTTTTTCCCTCCCAAAAAAGAATCTCAAATAATTAGCGCAGCATTCCTGTGTGCCAGCTCGGCTGGGTATCTGTGCCACAGTCCTGCAGCTGTGAGTGGGGACCTGCTTGGCAGGGAGCAGCTGAGTCTGAAATAGCCAGTGTGAATGGCAACTTTTCTTCTCTGTTGCATCCTTGCTCACTGCTAATCCCATCCCAGCAGCACGCAGGCAGTGCGGAGCCCTCCTGTTGCTCACAGGGGAAGTGTTCCCTAGGAACCAGTCATGGCAAAGGTTGGATGTGCACTAATGCCTGCCTGCTGCTCTTCCTGAGCATGAGAGTAACGCATTTACCTTCCCATATCATAACTTGGTATGTGTCTCTTATGGCAGCAGAAACCTTAGGTGTGTTCAGAGTGAAAATATGAAGGAATTTGATCATAAGCCACCCACAGTTTGACTTTTTTCCCCACCCACTCTAACAATTCCTAATTTTGAAATTCTTGACTTCTCTTTCCAGCCCTCTTGGGTGATTTGAGTTTCTCTTGGAGAAGCTGGGTTGGTTTCTGTTGCTGTTACATTTCTGGCTTAAACTTGCTTCGTGTTATGCCTTTCTCCTCTGGATGTGAGACATGAGTAGTCTCTGGGTACCTATTAAGAAGTTGGGCAGAGCTATTTTAATCGGTGTTTCGCTTCTGTGAGCTCCACTGTTTGATTATTTTTATTCTTTACTATATTGAAAGTCTGTATGATTATTTTTTTCCTTGCCAAACCTACACTGAAAGGGCTGGATTTGAACTTATTTTTTCAGTTTTCAGTTCCACCTCATGAGATCCTTTCCTGAGGCCCAACATGCACCAGTAGATAGTACAGGGTGTCGATGCAACAGTGGCCTGAAGTTCTCTGACATAATTGGTTTCAAATCCAACTAATTTTAGTAGTTTAAAAACCTCTGAATTGTAATGTTTAATGTTTCAAATCCTTAGATGTGTCTCACAAAGGCATCTTACTTTTTTTTTTTTTCAAATAACCAGACACCCTGGTAAGCATAGAGGAAAATGGTTTCCATCCCCTTGTAAAAAATAAAAACCCACATTTTTTTTTCCATCTTCCCGTCTGTGCCCAGATCAGCACTCTTTTACTATTCTTACAGCCCTCCAGTGAAAAGTCATTTGTCCTCTGGAAAACCTGCCTTGTAAAAAGCTTACTGGGTCTCTAAGTGTACATGGTGTATCACTTAGGCTTCCTGAAGATACACTTCCTCAGGTGACAAAGCCCCTGAGGCTTGTCAGTGAAGCTGAGTGCTGGCTGCGCCTTGGCAGGGGGCAGGAGCTGAGCTGGGAGCAGGTGAGCTGAAAGCCCACGGGTACTCAGGTAATCATAGCTAAGCTGGATGCTGAGGAACAGCTCTCCTGGGGTCATAGTACCACTTGCGCACGCTGCTGAGAAGGCAGAGGTACAATGGGGCTGGCCCATGTGGCTGTTAGAGGCTGGCAGGTTACAGCCAGGAACCCACGGAACCGGCCCGAGTTCCAGCAGCCCGGTGCCAGCTCTGGGCAGGAGGCACCAGCTGTGCTTCTGTGGGATGAGGGCTGCACATGGCTGGGCAACAAGCAGTGGGCTGAGCCCTGGGGAGCTGGGAGATGGACCTGGGCTTAAGGGTCACTGGAGGAAATGGTTGCAATATGTTCTCAAAGCACAGAGGAACCCCTGTAATTGATTTAAAGACATATTATCCCTACAGAGGATGTCACTAATGTCTTTAGCAGGCACAGTAAGCCTGTGAACACATACTGTATGCTTCAGCAAAGAATTTCTTTAGGCAGCTTGCTCAGCTCCATCTCATCTGCGTACTTCTGTTTGGCATGCAGGAGCCAGGCTTCTGAAGAGCTCTGTTCAATGTGGAGTTTTCTTTGTTCCAGAAGATTAAGCCCTAATGAGTCCTTAATTTTTCATTCCTCCAACTGCTCTAGTTGTTTAACTATATATATAGTTAACTATATAGTTGTTTAACTGTATATATAACTATATATAAGGTGAGAATAATTAGCGATAGAGAAATGCTCACAGACTTAGACACCAAGTTTTAAAATTTTTGCAGTCTCTACATAAATGATCCATAATTGAGGTGATCTTTATGTGCTGTACAAAGTTACTTCCATGTCTGGAAATAAGGAGTAAGGGCTGCTGGTGATACTGCTCCTTTGTTTTGTATTAAGGACCATGCATCTTGGGTTCTCCCCATAGAACAAAAAGTAGGGAAGACATAAATATTGAAGAGGATGACCTCTTTCTAGAGAAGCTGGATGAAAAGATCAGTACTGGTTGTGGTTTAACATGTGAAAATCAACAGGAAAGCTTCTGAGATGACTTTGCTGAGACAGTGAACAGGCTGTGTTGACTGCAGCTTCAGCCAAGAAACTACTTAAATAAAATTCACTACTCAAAAGTTGCCTTTTCAGTCCTTCATTTGTTTTGCAAGACTTCCACAGTCTGTATGACTAGCTCGACTTAGTAAGGAAGCTGTCTGCTTCAGTAGCTTATCTTGTTTCCACTAATTGTCCAACAGAGAATGACTTGCAGTTCTGCTGTAGGGCAGAGTTTAAGGAACATTACTGTGCTGTGGGTAGTGCTTAACCTGAATGCAGAGCAGACTTGCACATGAGCAAAAAATACTAGTCACAAACTTGTTTGTAACACTGATTTTGGTTGTGGGTTTTTTTTTTTTTAATTGTAGAATTATAGACCTAATGAAGGTCATATAATTCAAGCCATGGGCTCCAGGTAGAGTTTAGGGATCTCTACTGGAGTAAATGAATGTGCAGGCCTCAAGGCAATGCCAGGTTTCAGTTCTGGCACTTGCTCCTGGGGCAGCTGCAAGCACTAATGCAGAGGACCCAGCACTGGCGGTTTTCCAGTCAGTAGGTTGGGTTGGGAAGTTTTTTGTGGCAAAAGCCATGAAAATGACACACATTTGTCTCAAAATGGTCACGTTGCTGGCTCAGACCAGTCATGTTGCTGGCTGAGGCCATGGCACTTTAACATCTTTCTTTGTGCTTTGAGGAGTGTGATTTTAACAGTCCAAGTGTAACATATCGTATTAATATTTAGTGTAGAGCAACAATTATAAATCAGTTTGAGCAGTTGAAACTTGGTTCCTTTTCAAGACTGAGACTGGTGGTATGTACTGCTGGCCTATGGAATTGCCATAATCCATTTTTTGGGCGGGTTGCCACTTAGTTAATAGGATAATAAAAGGGTAAGAATTACAATCTAGACTCAGAGGTGTGATGGGGGAAGAAAATGAGCTCTGGTTCAGTCTGTTTTCCTCTTCATCCTACCAGGCAGCCACTTAAATCCTAATAGCTGACTAGGAAGCAGGATACTTCTACATAAAACTTAATGTTGCAGCATAAATATAGGCGTTTTTTTGGT
>VYXB01000582.1:445323-562750 GCA_013397135.1 Pachyramphus minor
TTTTTTTTTTTTTTTTAAGAAGAATGAGTGCTTGCTTGTTCAATGCTCGTGTTGATTCTGCAGAACAGCTTAAGTTTGGCTGGCAGATTTTCCCCAGCAGTCAGCATGTCGAGGTGTATCCCGACAGCAGGACCTCAGCTGTGGGCTGACAGCAGCCCTTCCCTGCAGAGGCTCCTGCCTGCCTGCAGCTGAATGGGACTGTGCCTGGTGTGATGGCTGCTGCTATTTTGTTGACCTTGGATTGCCATTGGGTACTTTTACAGGAGGAAAGCAAGTTGCAGTTGGAGAGTTGAAGCTAAAATGCACGTTGAACAGTGTAGGTGGGAATGAAGGTTTGCGTTAAATCCAAATTTGAGTGTTTCTGCTTTTTCTGCGTCTTGCTGGTTCAGGACAGCATGTGTAGCCATGAGGACTTGCAGAGTGTCTGAAAGTGGCCACCGTTCAGCATTTCAGAGTCCACAGCAGAGGGTCAGGAGAACTTGCATGTGATACTGCCAAAATTCTTAGTTCTAATGGAAAAAAAACAACAAACCAAAAGGAAAAAAAGAAAAACCAGCACAAAAAAACCTCCAGACCCTTCACCCAGTGGCTGTTCTAGATAACACTTCTAAAGTTGTCTGTTTCTGATTGAGCCAAAGTCCTCCCAGTTGCTGGTCTGAGGCGGGCAAGAGGTCCTCTGGCATTGGTTCCTGCTTCATGCCTGGGCTTCCAGTAAAAAGGTGTTTTTAGAAAGCAGAAGTCCAGTGGCTGTCATCATGTATGAGTCAGCTGTGCAGGGACTTTGATCTCCAAAGCACACATCTCCTACTGGGAACAGGGGAACAGTGTGCTCTGGCACACCTGTAAGTGCATCTTGCAGATGTTAACATAAGCACTGTGACGTGAATAAAGCAAATTATGCAGATGACCACACTTTATCCAAAAAAGGTTATATTGAAGCTGTCTACAATGATGCTGTAAAGAGTAGGTTCAGCCCCCTTAAATTATCTTGGCGGATGAGGTGTGACAGCTCAGTTCCTCTGAGCCCTGGGAAGGCGGGACCAGTGGCTCCTGCATGGAGAGAGCTCCTTTAATCTGCGGAAACTCAGAGCAAACACACTCTCCCTTTCAGCTGAAAGCAGGCAATGTGTTCCCATCCACCAAACCCAATGAAGCTGAAAGCTGAATGCAGCTGGGAGTGGTGGAGGTGAATTGTCAAGGAGCCAGGCTGTTGCCCTGTAGTTCTGAAATGCTGACCACAAGTGTGCATCTCTATGTTGTAAATTTAGTATGAGCTTCAGAGGAGCAATTGAGAAACATGGCTTTGAAGGCTCTGTAAAGTATTGGTTGTATGAGAAATAAGTAATTTTCCTAGTAGGAAAGCAGTGGTGCAAGTCTGCTTTTTATGTAATCCATTTTCCAGCCTGGAATGGCCAAAAAGTGTCTTGAAGGAAACCAGGAAATAGGGGGGAATTCAATGGAAAGCCAGCTGAGCTGGGGTACACAGCAATGCCTGCAGTAATGATTGTTGGTCTTAAGTGTCATTGGAAACATTTTTTTTCCACCTTGGCAGTATTACACTGGCAATGTGCACTCAGAGCTGGTGGGGAATGCCTGCAAATTTGGTTGTACTAAACGTGTTGTCAGGGCCAGCTCTGTGTTCCCTGTGCAGGACCTGTGAACAGATGTGTGTCTTCCTGGATGTCACTTACATCTTAAAGCCCAAGAGACCTCGAGGAGAATGCACTGAATATTTTTAGTCAGTTAATGAAAAAGGCAGCACTGAAGTGGAAGCTTTTCTAGGGAAGGCTGAATGCTCAGGTGGAGCTGAGATTTTACAGCAGTGCTTAGAAGCCCAGCCTTTGAGCTGGACTTTGGTATTCTCTTGAACGTGGAGGGTCCTTTTATATAGTGATAGAGATTGTGCTCCCGTGTTGAGCTGCTGGTGAGGTCTCCTGTAGCTGGGAGTGGGGTCCCTGCGGGAAGGGCATGTGGGCAGGTCTGCTGGGTACTGATAAGGTCTCCTGTCCTGCCCATGAGTTCTTTGCCCTCCCTCCTCCCCACCCCAAATGAAAGTAGACAAGCCCTCTTAAAAGCAGGCTTGGAAAAAATTACGTCATGAGATCCCTATGCCTGTCAGGAAGCTGGGAGGCTGTGAGAGCTTGCTAACTTGCTAACAAAGTGCAGTCGTGGCGATGGCACCAGCCCCAGAGAGGAAGAGCCGTCCCATTCCTGTGGTGACCTTTTCCTGTCATCAGGGCAGCAGCTCTGTGCCTGGCCTCTCTGGAAGAGGCTGATGAGATGGGATATTCTTGCTGTCAATGTGAAGCTGTTTTCTGTACAGGCTGCTTTTTCTCAGGTCAGGTACCACAGCTGTGCCTATGGGGTGCTGGAAGAAGCTCTGAGCATGGTGGTTGCTGCAGTAACCACAGTGCATCCACGTATAGACATTATTTATGTACTATAAATATAGAATCATAGAATCAGCCTTGTTGGAAAAGATCTCTGAGATCATCAAGTCCAACCTTTGATCCACTACCACTGTAGTTACCAGAGCATGGCACTAAATGCCACATCCAGTCTCATCTTAAAAATCTCCAGGGATGGAGAATCCACCACTTTCCTGGCTATCCTTTTCCAATGCCTGTAAAGAATTTCTTCCTAATATCTAACCTAAACCTCCCCTGGCAGAGCTTAAGACCATACCCTCTTGACTTACTGATAGTTGCCTGAGAGAAGAGACCAACTCCCACCTGGCTGAAATGAGCCATTCTTTATATGAGGGGTGTGTGTGTGTAGCATTGTGCTCAAGGTGGTTCTGTTCTGCTGGTTTTCCTCCCTAGAAATGGTGGATAGCTTTCTGAAATGTTTGCTTATAGCATACTAAATTATCTCCATGTCCCTCTAGTAAAAATGCTGATGTCAATATAAATCTGCAACCAAAGCTTGGAGGTGTTTCTGGTGCAGGGTTGCGATGGCCAGTGTTGTGCTCCAGTACCCCAGTGTGCCAGGGGGTGGGATGGAGGGGTGGGATGGAGGGAGCAGGTGGGCAGTGGGGCCTTGCTCCGATGGTAGGGTGTAAGGGAGCATCTTCCCACCACTGAGCAGTTTGAGCTCAGCTGGAAAGGGGACAGAAATAGATGACAGCAGGGACTGTTTAGTTGTCACTAGGAGACACACTGCTTACGTGATGTAGACTTTTACCTTGGAACCTGTAATTAAAACTCAGCAGGGCTTAATCACCTCATAGCTATCTATTGTGTATCTAGGACTGGATGTACAATCAGCGGTGAGCAGATAAGTGGCAGACATTTATCATAATCCTGTAAGATTAGTGGATTTTTTAACATCAGGTTTAACTACAACGGAAATCAGAATAGAAACCAGACACTAACTATCCAGTAAGTCCAATCACCATTCCAGGTCTGAAGTTACAGTGTTATCTGTTCAGGACATACCGCTCTGTTGTGAAACCATGTAAATATTAACTATTTTGCCTGAGCATTGAGTTAAAGGCAACATACTGGTGCTTACTGTTCTTGGTCACTATTCTGTATAATCACTTGTTTTGAAAGTCAGTAGATCTTTTTGTATTGATAAGGTGCTTCTGGGTTGCTGCTGTGATCTCTGTAGAGGAGCAAGTAAAACATACCCAGTGGGTGTTGGGCACTGGGAGGACTCTGCCTATTAGCACTCTGGATTTGAACTGGAGGATGCAATCCCACTACTGAACACTTTTGCTTTTCTAGCTAGGACTCTTGAAATAGCTGTGTACAATTGTTCTGGTGGCACGAGAGGGAGTTTATACACCTATAGTTGTCTTTACTCCAGCATCTGCTCCAGGAGCTGGAGAACAGACAAAAGCTTCCAGGTCACTTGTAACTTCTGTTGACTAATAAGGGATTTCTATAACAATTTTCACTAAAACGGAGGAAAGAACAGAAAAATGCTGTGCTATAACATGCTGCTGTGAATGAAAGGAACTGTCAGGCTGAGGCCATCCTGAAACATTGCTGAAGAATTCTGGTTTGTGTGAAAACTTGGAAAAACTGGAGCTATTACAAGTGTAATACAACCTGAGTAGCAGCTACAAGCTCAAAGGGAGGGAGGGCATCTATTCTGACTCATTAAAGCCAAGGTAATTTGCACAACTATTTGCAAAACTTTACAAGGCTGAACTGATGCAGAAAAGTATCCTGCCCCTGCAGACAGCTGCTTACTGATCTTGATACCCAGCAACCTTAAACTTAGCTCCATGATGCATCTTACAGCAGAGCTGCAGCATGGCCACTGTGGTGATAAACTCTTGCTAGGCTCGAGTGTGACATGGAAAAGCCAGAGCTTGCCTTTCTTTTCTGTAACTCTGAATTTGTAGCATGAAGGGATGACTTCTTGTGCAGGCAGGAAAGTGATGGTGCAAAGGATCCTCTGTGGACCTCCAATGCCTGCTTTGCTGATTGTGCACAGGTCTTGATATATCTGGACTTTCTTCTAATTCCAAACTCTGTCTTTGCTTGCCTTCATTATATAGCACTTTTTTTCCTACCATTTTTAATGCAAATGGTTGATATGTGTGGGGAGACGTTTTTGTATATAAATGCTGTTTCCTAAATGATGCTTTCAGGTATGCCCTGGGCTCTTTCAGCCTGTTGGGGTGCTGTTCTTTTGAGCTTCATCACATGCTGTTTGGCCTTTTTCATAAGAGACAAATGCTATTGGAAAATACCAGGTGGTACTTACCATCCAAATCCAAAATGCTAGAGACTTTAAACTGTCAGTTCTCCTAAGCTAGGATTGTAAAGCTGAAGGGCAAGTCATACCACTTTTGGAGAGCACTGATCTCTGAAGACAGCTGAAGAGCACTGGGTCCTTTGACTTCTCTTTCCTTCCCGTCCCATCTAATGCAGTGTGTGAAGAATGGTGTCTCTGCCTGAACAAGTGCCTCCAGTTGCCTGGATCAGTTCTCTTGTCCTTGTTCATTTGGGCATGGATGCAGGCACACTGTTCTAAAAACATACCTCTTTCCTTGAGGATGGCAAATAATCAGTTGTATGTCTTTTGTCTTTCAGATAGTAAAGCCATAGTTGATGGAAACTTGAAGTTGATCCTTGGCCTGATATGGACCCTTATCCTGCACTACTCCATTTCTATGCCAGTGTGGGAGGATGAAGGTGATGATGATGCAAAGAAGCAGACCCCTAAGCAGAGGCTGCTGGGCTGGATCCAGAACAAAATTCCTTACTTGCCAATCACAAACTTCAATCAGAACTGGCAGGATGGCAAAGCACTGGGTGCTCTTGTTGACAGCTGTGCTCCAGGTAAGTCCTTTGCTCTGCTAGTCAGTGTTTTCCTTGCTTGTTGTCCTTGTGGCTGCTCTTCTTATGGGAGGCTTTTAAGAAAGCCCAAGTCCAAAGAGGCCAGCTGTGGGAAGCAGCAAGTTGTAAGTGACTTGGGCAAGAGAAATTCTGGCCTGCAGCAGAATGTGATTGCATTATGGGAGGTGCCACGTCTGAGCTTTGTATTGGGTGCAGGGGACAAAGGCACAAACACTGGCTCCTAAATGGAAGAAAGGCTTGTTCCCACGGCAAGTGCCAACAACCTTTCAACTTCAGGGTGCAGTGGGAGGCTTCATGTGTTCTCCTGAAATAGGATTGCAGAGGGAGCATGGAGCAGCCAGAAGCTGCACACCACCTGAAACTTCAGTGTTTAGCAAGCTGAGGCTGAGCTGCTTAAGGCAAATAATGAGATGAAGTGTGAAATAGGCAGTTTCCTCACCTTCTTGTAAAGCAGCCTGGCTAGCTGGATTGCTGGTGCTCATCTAATGCAGTCTGGGATGCTGTGGCAAGCGGTTGAAATTTTGTCTACCAAATTTGCTGCAGGAGAGCCAGTGAAACATAAAAGATGCCTAGATGTATTTGTGCTGAATTTAGAGTGGTGTCTTGCCCAGAGAGGTGGTAGATGCCCCATCCCTGGAAACATTCAAGGTCCGCTTCGACAGGCTGCTGTAGAAGCATTGCTGCTCATTGCATGAGGGTTGGTCTAGATGACCTTTAAAGGTTCCTTCCAGCCTAAAGCATTCTGTGACTCTGTGCTGATTGTCTCAGAGGTGTTTCAGTGAGCAGCATATGCTTGTCTTGTTTTGGTTACTTCTGCAAAGCTCTCTGTGTCTGTAATACTGGTAGACAGTATTACACTGTCTACGTGACAATGTAATACAAGCGGCTGTGGAGTTCGTACTTGGTTTCTTCAGCTAGGGAAGCTCCTTTGCGGATAACATCTAACAAATGAAATGTGCTTGCAGGCTTGTGCCCTGACTGGGAGACCTGGGACCCGAAGAAACCCGTTGACAATGCCCGGGAAGCCATGCAGCAGGCAGATGACTGGCTGGGTGTGCCACAGGTAAGGCCACCAAGACATGGGCTGCCTGCGGGAGCACATGGATGGCTTTGTCCTTGTGACTGGCTTGCCTTTAAATCGAGGAAAGCAGATGAGGCTGCTTGGACATTTCAAAAAGTTACAGTTAACTCTTGAAATTGCCTGAGAAAGGGCAAACTGTAATGAAACACACTTGCATTTCAGAGCTCTGGTTCTTAAGATTTTGTGTAGGTGTCTCTGCTGTGTTGGTCAGGCCCCAAATGTTCTGTGGAGTGAATTTGTTTCGAATTCCACAGAAGAAAAACTTACTGGCTTAGGAAATCACCTGCAAAGATGATGTTCAAACAGAGAACAATGTATTTACAAACTGGATTATTTTCATGCTAATAAAGTTGGACAGAATTGCTGAAGTCTCTGAAGCTGTCAGAGCAGCTTGTGTTGTGGAAGCAGGAGAAGAGACTGGTCACAAGTTTTACTTTGCAAGCTCTGCGGTTCAAAGCTGTAGCATACAGGATTATGAACTATTAATTTTTTCAGTATCAATTATCCCCATGTCGCTTTTCAAGGGGAACATAACTACCACTGTCTTGCCTTGATACCAGTAAGCTGGTTGCAGTCTCATGAGAACCCCTAATAATCAAGGCACAAAGAGCCCTCAAGCCACACTGGGACCATAACGAGCTTCTTGATTTTCTTGCCATGAGATAAGAAAGGATGTTGTGTGTATCAAAGGGAAAGTAAATGTAAGAAATTGCATTAGCATGTGGGAGTTTTGAAATCTCAGACTGTGTCATAGCTCTGTTTCTGTGTTGACATGCAGTAACCAAGCACTGGTACAATATACTTAATTGCACTGTCTTTCAGGTTATTACCCCTGAAGAAATTATCCACCCTGATGTGGATGAGCACTCTGTGATGACTTACCTGTCTCAGTTCCCCAAAGCCAAGCTGAAACCAGGAGCTCCTTTAAAACCCAAACTGAATCCAAAGAAAGCAAGGGCTTATGGCAGAGGTAAGGACTTGGTGAGCTGAAGCTGTATGGAGCATGTAACTCTTCAGAAAGCTGGGTGGGGTTTTTTGCTTATGTTGAACTCCAGACCTACTGTAACTGACTTCAAAGTTTCACTTGTATACTTTTGGTGTGGTGCCTGGTTTCAGAAATATATGGATATAATCCAAAAGACACTCCTAGTTCCAACATGTAAATTCCCCTGAGTCTCTTAACCTGTTCTGCAAGCTGCCAACCTCCCATCCACGGCTGGAAGAAGTAGCATGATATGGGGCTCAAACAACCTTGGTGTGAAATTCAAGCTAGAAGTACTGCTGCTGCCTGTTGATGATCTAGCAGTGAATACTTCACGTGATAAAGCACTCCTTCAAAGAGAAAAACCCTCATAATTTCTGTGTTTCTCTTATCCTAGCACTTATCCTACTTGGGATTTATGTCCTTTGTTGGTGCCTTCCACAGCAAACCACAATACATAGAAATATTTTTCAGGCCCCAAATGTGTAAATGACTGATCAACCTACCTCAATCTGTCAAGTCTGGCTTTAGTCATGTTCTTATTGTTTCAAAAACTGGAATTACTCTATTGTACTCATGCATGTGATGCTCTGGAGCCATTGTAATGGAAATTTTGAAGGGTGAGTGGCTATTCTTGAAAGATTGATGTTTTTCTGAAGTTAATTGCCAAAACAGAGTCACGAAATATAATTGGCCATTCTGACTGCTACCATATGTCAGCACGAAAAGGTGACTCGGAAAGGAAGGGACTCGCTACCAAGCTGGGCAGGGTCTTTGGGCAGATGAGGAAAAGGTTTTCATGCTTCCAGAAAAAGGTGATTGTCAAGTGTGAAGTGGGTCAGTCTTAGCTGACTCTGGGAGGTTATGAGCAACTTACATGGAAAAGTGATAACCAGCTGGTTAAATGAGAGCTCACAGTGATGATCTGCAAGACTCTGCTTAACCAGCACACCTCTGATAAGAGAGTAAAATCTAGAAGATGAAATGTTGACCAAGAAAGTGTTGTGACTAATGCTGTCCTGGCTGAAGCCAGGATAAGCAATCCTCCTTGTGCTCGCAGAAGGAGGGGTACATAATTTGAATACCGTACCCTAGTGCTTATGGGGTGGACTAAAGATATGCAGAGCGAATTTATAGCTGTTTAATCTACAAGACTTCAGAAGACTGAAGAGCGAAGTTATAGCTGTTTAGGCTAGATGATAATCTAGGGCTTAGTTTGAGAGATTGAATATGTCAATTGTTAACACCTTATCAGAATGCTCAGATTTCCTAGTAAAAACATGATCTTCCTTGCATTGCTCTCCAGTTATTGTTTTCTGAAGATAAACAAGTTCAGGAATTCTGTTGTTCACAACCACTTCCTTTATAATCTATCAGACGTTGCACTTTCCACTAATTGTGCTATGGAGCAGTAGTGCCCACGGTTTTATGAATAAGCCAAGGAGCAATTCCCTTGGACGGAAGGGTATATGTGTTTGGGCTAGTCTGGAACCAGCAATTTTGGGAAGTTCTTCCACCCACTCAGTCTGACACCACCATGACAGATGTCATGACCTGGGACTATGGGAGATGATGAAACCCTGCTGGTAAATGCGTGCTGTAGCAGGCCCTGTGCTGAGGGATAAGGAAACTGATTAAAAGTTAAGTGGAAGCCTCACTGAATAGCAGGATTTTCGCGATTTAAAGAAGTTCCTGCATGCCATTTGCAGTGTTCACTCTGGCAAAGTAGTCTGAGCAGCTTTCAAAGAATAGTAAATCTGAGCAGTGTCTACTGTTGGGTGCTGAAAATGGAGTAAGATGGGACAGTCTAGGTAAAAATTGTCTTGTTTAAGTTCTTTACCCTTGGTTCTAGGGTAATGCCTTTACCAAAAGGCTTCCCAGCATTTCTTCCCTGCCTCCCTAGTCTCCCTTCCTGTGGTGCAGCACATTTCAGCATTTAGCTATGTGAAGTAGAGCAACTCCAAAAGAGCAGCTTTATGCACATACCCCACTTGCTGTCAGCATCAGACAGGCACTTGCCAGCAGTGGGGGTGACCCTCCATACATATGTCAGTGTAACTTGCTCTCACCTGAATCCAGATACCAGCTGGGTTCCTGACCTTGTCAGAGATCCTAAGATGACTTGAGTGCCAATGATTCAGCCAATTTTTAAAAATGCTTGTATGGGAAGAGTAGACCTTATTGTGAGCATGATGCTCTGGGCAGTGGGGAAGCTAGTGCTGGGGGTTAGCGTGGGAGAATGGGTTGGACAGCTTTTTGGTAGCCTCCAAACTGTCTCTTGAGTTTTGTGGCAACAACTAATGTGCTGTTCTGTGTCTTTCTCCCAGGGATTGAGCCTCATGGGAATATGGTGAAGCAGCCTGCCATCTTCACAGTGGACACCATCAGTGCTGGGCAAGGTGACCTGATGGTTTTCATAGAGGATCCAGAAGGAAACAGAGAGGAGGTATGTATGTTAAATGTTTTGTATGGAAAAGTAAAGCTGGTGTGAATGCTGAAGTTTTTGCAGTAACCTTCATCTTTCACAAGTGAGGTCTTAACAGATAAGTCATGTGAAAAGAAGTTACGAAATACAATATACCAAAAGTGCAAGAAGCTTCAAGACTTTCCTAATTGCCTTACTGGATGAACTTGGAAAAAAAGTCGCTATCTGCAACTAAGCAACACAACTCCAGTGTCCAGTAGTTGCAGTGCTTTAGCTTGACTGGCCAAGTACACTCTGACCTGCTTTTAGATAACACACATCACTAAATCACTGTCTGCCCTTACTCATTCTGCAAGAATGGCTAAAGCAGCTGTTTAGGTGCCATGAATCATTTTGAGTTAAAATGCTGGTTTTAGTGTTTATAGAAATTCTCATCCAAATGCTCCACTTGATCATGTTACAGCATTCCAGAAAAATACAGCTGTACATTGGACTTAACGTCTCCTCAGCTTTGGCCTGCCTCAGCAGAGCAATTAACAGCGAGGGAAAGGGCTGGGGTGGGGAGAAGGTGGCTTGCTTCCTCTCATGTAAAGACAAAACCAGTGGGGTGTTTTTCTGTGTGAGAAGAGGAGGTAGCAAGGATCCCTACTCCCACAGCAAAAAGTCTCTAACATTGCTGACCCTGGAAATAGTTTGCAGTATCAAGTGCTACTCACAAAAGTGTTCAGCTGGCGTGTGTAGGCACAGCTCAATGATGGATGTGTTTTCTCTTCTAGGCAAAGATAACACCGTCCAGTGACAAAAACAAGACCTATTCAGTCCAGTATGTTCCAAGGGTTACTGGACCTCACAAGGTGGGTTGTGTGTCAATAACTGGTGTTCTCTTGCTAAAGACGCTGCTCTGTTGGTTAATATGAGCCCCTGAGGGCTGCCTGTTCACTGACAGCTAATAGCCACTCTGAGCATCCTGAAGAAAAGGAAAACAGGTGTGGCCTTAATTCTTCATCTGGGCTTTTGGGCTGCTCCCTTCTCAAAGGGGAAAGAAGTGTGTGTTGGGAGAAAGTGCATGTGTGACCCTGGCTCTCCTCTCCCATGTAGTCACTTCATGCCAGCTTTGTGTGTTGTCACAGAGATGCAGATGAAAATACTGGGTTGTTTCTTTGCTGATGGTACTGTACATTGTAGGGGTTTTGCAGACAAGGTTCCCTACCCAGCTCTCTCCTCAGATGCCCATAGAAACAGGTTTATGATGGGTGATTCTGTTGCTTTGACAGTTGCCAGAGTGGCTGGTTCCCATAGCCAGCCTGAAAAAATAAATGGAACTTCTTCCACTTTATTGCTGAGTGGAAATCTACTACTTATTGGCACATCCCGAATCAGATATTCCCACAGGTGTGGCTGACTCCATGAGTAGCACTTTTAAGGAGGTGGCCAGCAGGTACACTGTATGGACAGGATGAAGGTTGTGGGATGGATGGTCCCTCACCTCTGAGGCAAAGACTCTCTGTGCCAGGAATGCAGGTGTTTGACCCTGCACTTGGCTTCACAGTGGTGATGCTGAGCTCTGCCTCTGCCCAGTGGGTCTGAGCTGCTGATACTCTGTCTCTAGGTTTTAGTCCTGTTTGCTGGGCAGCACATCTCGAAGAGCCCGTTTGAAGTGAATGTTGACAAAGCCCAGGGAGATGCAAGCAAAGTGACAGCAAAGGGACCGGGACTGGAGGCGACAGGAAACATTGCCAACAAGCCTACCTACTTTGACCTCTACACAGCAGGTAAGTGGGATGAAGGAGGACAGAAATCCTGCAGTTTCCTCAAATGTCAGAACCTAAGGCCTTGGAGAAGTAAAAAACCTGAAAAGAAGTAAAAAACTGAGAAGTGGATGAGGATTTGTAGCCTCATCTAGTTCAGAGGTGAAATAACATCCAGGCAGCTCTGAAGGCTTCAGCTGTGTATGAAATGCTTGATGTGTGGAGCTGAGTTGGGGCAGGAGGGGTCTAAGCCTTACCCAGAAATTTGCCATGAATTTGCTAGATGGCAGCAAGCAAGTTCCTGGCTGGTTTCTTCCCTCAACTCATTTTAAACAGGAATATGACGGGTTGGACGTAAATGCGAAGGATAAACTGTGAGCAGACTGTAAACGCATAGTGTATTCTGTATTTAGCTCTACAGAAAGAACCTGCTGCAGTGCTACTTCGAGTTCATACTTCAATGACTAACTGGTGTCAACCTTTATTGTAATTAGTAGAGGGCTACTATCTTCATTAGGGCACCTCCATCACGTTACTTGCTGTCTGCTATTAGGCCAATGCCATAGCCTAGAGGAATGAGTCAATAAGATGCTGCAAATGCTAATTCATTTAGAACAATGTGAAAGTACTTTGGGCAGTTACTTGTAGCATTTAAACACTGAAATATGCTGAGTAGCATATTTTACATTGCCTTCTGCCTGAAGGAGTTTAGGAATAAAATTAAATGCATTATAGTGAGGGGAAGTATTATGTTGAGCCTGTAATTGGGAGAGGGAGTGGTCTGAATCATGTAAAGACATGTCTGGCCTCTGAAAGCGTATAGAAAACTGTTTTATGATGAGTTGAAAAAAACATGAGAAGAGCAGGTGTCTGAACAAAAGTGAATACCAGCAGAGACGGATCCTTGTACAGACCAGCATGCACATTGTCCAGTCTCTTAATCTAAACCACTTCAAAGCTTGAGAGATTGAACTGATTGGTAAAGCTGTGAGCTGATCTGTGATTGAGCTGTTACAGAGTGGTAGCCATAGGATAACCAGGCAGTATGTATATTCAGTACCATAACACTGTTGTGAAACTCTGTGGCTGGAGCAGCCCTTGTCAGTCTGGCTTCATGGAGATACCACCATCCTGTCTTGCCCCCTCCCCAGTGGAATGTTTGGTTGCTGTCAGCAAAAGCTGAACATTTCTAGGCTCTGTGCCTAGAAACGGCTGCAGAGTGTGGCTGGCTGAGCCCGGACAGCTGGCAGTGGTCCAAAACACAGTGCCTGTTGCTGTGGGAAAGCCGAGGCTCAGGTGGACTTGTTTTCTTTGCAGGTGCTGGTGTGGGTGACGTGAATGTGGAAGTGGAGGATCCTCAAGGGAGAAGCCTTGCTGAAGTTGTAGTAGAAGACAAAGGCAACCAAGTCTACCGTTGCACCTACAAACCTGTTCAAGCTGGTCCTCACATTGTCAAAGTGACTTTTGCTGGAGAGGCAATTCCCAAAACTCCTTGCACGGTTCTCGTTGGAGAGGGTGTGTTTTTTAAAAATGCCTTTAAATGTAGATGGCCACTTTTCTCCTGGGAGGTGATCACAGAATATGCTTGAATCTTACTTTGTACATTCTGTGTACCTTTCAACATCTTGGTCCTGATTCAGTGGGTCACTGGGTATTCAAAGGGTAAATCAGTGCTCTCTAACAGTTATATGGCTTTTGTTGCTAGTTTCCTTTCTGCTTAGATTTCCAAATGTTAAGCTGCCCTTTGTATTTTTTTTGAGTGATTTATGCAGCTATGCAGCGTCTCGCTGTTTTCCACCTTTGTTCCTCAAATGACTATATTTACTGTTTTCCTCCTTAACTGACACCTAACTTGCTTTCTGTTCCATCCTTACGTGCTCCTATGCTTTTAGATCTCTGCTCATCTCTCCTGAGCTACCCTCCATTTGTGGAATTTTGGACTTCACTGCTAATGGCTTCATAGTTGGTAAGAGGTGTGCAGGATGCTCTGTCATGTTTGCTTTTTCTAAGCTTCTAGCCTGCAGCTTGTCCCAGCCAAAAGGGCTTTTGTTTTTGCAGGGGTTGGGGAGGAAAGTTGCAAGCAAACTGAAGTGGTGTGTGACCCAGTCAGTGAAACTGGCTTAACCACAAGCTGCCTGACGCAGCTGTGTAAGCTCTTTGCAAGCTGTTCCCACTCCACGTCGGCCACGCTCCTGTGTGTTCCCACTGAGCTTTCAGAGCTAGCAGATGGCACACGTTCCCCGCTCATGCCGTCCGGTGTAGGACACAGAGCAGTGTTGGCTGCTGCAGGGGTGAGCTGTTGTAGTGAGGGAAAACCTACGGAGCTGCTTGGCAGACTTGTGCTCCTGCTGTAAGCACGGCATGTTTTGGGAAAACGCATGTTCAGTTTACAGTGCTGGGAAGCTGTGGTTATCTGTAAGTCTCTTCAAACCCTTCAGGTCTCTGATGTTGAAGACCTCATGACAGCTGGGATTGTGTGATGAGAACTGTTCATAAGTGCATGGTACTTACTTCTGTAGCCACTCTGCAGGCCTGGAGAAGTGCTTGGAGTAAAGGAGCCAAGCATAAGTCTAAGCCATGTGTAATCTCCTGCCCCTACCCATGGCTCCTGCGGTCTGCAGAGGCCTTGGTGGCTTTGCTTCTTTGAACGTGTGAGCTGCGACAAACGGGGGGTTTGATGCATCATCTCTTAGTGAAGCACATGTGAAACTCAGTGTTGCTACTAGCAGTTGTCCCAGTCACGTGCTTCTGAAAGACCAACACAGTAATACTGTTCAATGGGGCTTATCTGCAGAGGGAACCTTCCACCCACTCTGCAGTATGCCTCAACACAAAAGGCGTCAGGAAGGTTGCGTCTGTGGTGAGTTATCTCTATGTGATAGCTGTGTATAAGTCTTGTATTGATAACTGCCATAGAACTGGAAAGCAGCAGGGCTTCAGTGTTTGCTATAGTTCTAAAAAACAACCCCTGTAGGAGGTCAGTGTTGCCTGGCTGCACTGATTACTACTGCCCAAATGCCATAAGGCATAGGCAGGGGCTGGGCAGACTCCTGTCTGTCTGCCTTAATGCTTTAACCCTAAAGCCTGTGCTGAAAGCTAAGCTGGGGTTGCCCTGAGTCAACATTAAACTAAATGTTGTTCTAGGCTGGTTAGGCTACCTTTATGATGAGAATTAAAGCCAGTATTAATGGCTGGGATTGCCTTGCAGCCTGCAATCCCAACGCATGCCGTACCACTGGTCGAGGTCTGCAGCCCAAGGGTGTCCGCATGAGGGAAACGGCCGACTTCAAGGTTGATACGAGAGCGGCGGGGAGCGGAGACCTCGGAGTGACTATAAAGGGACCAAGTGAGTGTTGGGCTGGATCTGTGCTGTGGATGTATTCTGGAGAAGGTGGGAATCAAAACCTGGGAAAAGGAAGAACAGTCAGGAGATGGTGTCCTGATGGAACTGATGGGATCTGTATCATAAAAAACTGAATTTCGGAAGGGTTTTCTGGTACTTTGTGTCTAGTGTTTTGACCTGCAGGGCTGGGTAACATAACATCTGGTTTTAGTTCTTTCCATTTTCATGCATCAGTTAGCAAAACTGAGAAGATCCATGCATCTCCCTGCCATGGCCTCCAAGCTTTATGGGTGCTCACTGCATCTTCATCTGATTTGTGGGAGCAAGTCACGCTCCAGAGTCTCTGTCAGGGTGAAAATCCTGCTCTTGTAAAGCAGGGAATGGCTCAGAGCAGCACTCTTGGTGATGCTGGCTAATTGGGCACATGAGCAGAGGAGGAAAGGGAACCTGTGAGCTAACCTGGAGACCACCTGCCAGGATCCATCCCCAGGTCCTTTAGTGTGTCCTGAGCTCTGTAGCCCTCTGCCTGGCAGGCTGGGCTTGATGGGAGCACAGTGGCTGCTGGCTCGTGAGGCTGCCAGGAGCAGTGGCTGTGCTGCTGCTCTCAGGGAGCTGCAGTGCCTGTGTGGTACTCGAGAGCCAGTCACCTCCCCCAGCTGGGACGACATTAAAAGGTGCATTGTATTGCCTTCACCTCCTCCACACACACAGAGCCCTGACTGTGTGTCTTCGTGGGGCTGGGGGGGAAACAAGGCAACAGATGTATCAATGTAAATTTTAGCGTATTAAGCTTTTCTCCCTAAATTCTTCATCTTGAAGAAAATGAAAAGTAGGCATTCCCTGCATATTTGTGGTTACAAAGTCTGACAAATGTTAAGCTTTTTTGTTTTAACATATGACATGCATCATACTGCAGACTAGGAAAATAAAACACAAGGGAACCTATTAAGTCTGGTAACTTAAAATACTTTCTGCTGTATTTCTTCTGGAAGTGTTTGCTGTCTTTGTCCTAGAGGGCAGCTAGAACTAACTTCCCTTATAACCTGACCTTTTTTTTTCTGGTGGAAGAAATTCATTCTTGCAAGCTAAAATAAATAGTAGAAAACATGAACTTGTCTGAGTAATTGAAAGCAGGATGGAAGCTGTTAAGTTTAATGCTGAACTGATCTTTCAACAGAGGGCTTGGAGGAGTTGGTGAAACAAAAAGGCTTTATGGATGGTGTATATGCATTTGAATATTATCCAGCTACCCCAGGGAAGTATGTTGTCACGATTACATGGGGTGGCCACAACATCCCAAAAAGGTGAGTTAGAAGTAGCTTTTTGGGCATTTTTGTGCCCTTCAGTGGGTTATGTAGTTGGTGAGCATTTAAAGCAACACTGACCTTTGAAGAAACTGGGGGGACAAGTTAGTGGCAGATGGCTGTTGTAACAGTTTTATCTACAGCTTGTTTTAGGGCCAGAGCTGCTTATATCGATGAAGCTCTGAAGGGTGATTTGCATCAGTCTCTCTAAAACCAAAATCATGAATACAAAAACAATAAAACTTGGTGGATCATGCAGCTTGGACTTTACTAGGAGTTTTTGAAAGGATTTGTTATTTTAGTGTCCACGGCTACAGCAAGCAGAGCAAGCCAAGTATTTGACATTCAGGATTTGTGGTGCAAGATGTAAGCACATGATGGGTTGGGTGACCTCTCTGCTAGAAAGACACTCTGCTGGGCACTGTGCCACCACATGGTAGCATCTATTAATTTGGAAAATCCAATGTAAAGCCCCAGTAAAATGCCTGGGGAAAAACATAGATGCTCTATTTGTCCTCATTTCTAATACCATACTTTGTTTTTATCTTGTAGCCCCTTTGAAGTTCAAGTGGGCCATGAAGCTGGTCCTCAGAAAGTGCGAGCCTGGGGACCAGGGCTGCATGAGGGAATTGTGGGCAAATCGGCTGACTTTGTGGTCGAGTCCATTGGCACAGAAGTTGGCTCTCTTGGTTTGTTACTTTACTTAGTTTGTTTGAAATATTTATATATTGCAATGCCAGCAAAGAACTTATGAGAAACAATAGCTTTCCCAACAGTAAAAAAACTCATGTCTCTAAGATGTCGTGGTCTAAACACAAACATCTATCAGAGTACCAAGGGAAGTCCTAGAGACAGGAGGGAGTGTGTGTTAAGGGGGGTGTTAATCTGTGGTTTTGTGGGATGAGATCCAAAAGGGAATGACGGATGATGGATTATCTCCCATATTGAGGAAGAAGGGTGATGGAGAGATCAGGCGTGGTTATAGCTGACCAGAAGGTATTTGTGGAAGTAATAATTGCTAAATTGGCAACCAGCACCGACCTAACGTGAGGAACCTACTTGTTCCCTTTTCAGGCTTTGCAATAGAAGGCCCTTCTCAGGCTAAAATTGAGTGTGATGACAAGAATGATGGCTCATGTGATGTGAAGTATTGGCCCAAAGAGCCTGGTGAATATGCTGTGCACATCATGTGTGATGATGAGGATATAAAAGACAGCCCTTACATGGCCTTCATCCGACCGGCTTCAGGAGACTTCAACTCGGATAAGGTGGTGTATGAGAGTTCACCTGTGGCATAGCATGTCTTTGTAACTACAGTAGAGGTGTCTCTGAAGGATTCTAGTAGCAGACTTGACTGTTAAGATGCCTCTCCATAAAGCTCTGAATCTCCCAAGGTCCAGCCAGATATTGCCCAGCTTTTTCTAGTAACGCTGTTGTAGTTTTGATTTAATGTAATGGAAAGTTGCCAAAGTAGTATTCTGTGTTTCATGGGTTTTGTGGAGGGGGCAGGTCTTTTATAAATATATCACTTAGTTTTGCTTTTCTTTCTGATCTGCAAACTAATAGTCTTGAGGTGCTTTTTCAGGTGAAGGCCTATGGCCCAGGCCTGGAGAGGACAGGCTGTATAGTGAACAATCCTGCTGAGTTCACAGTTGAAACCAAGGACGCTGGGAAAGCACCTCTGAAGATGTATGCACAGGTAAAAAGCCAAAGGCAGCTGTGTGAAACTTCAACAAAAGGGCTTTAATACTGTTGAGAAAAATGCCTTAAGTATTTCTACTCACTTACACACCACTTAATTCTGGGTATGTGTAATTCACTCAGAGTTCCTTGCTTTGATCTGTGTAATGTAGTCAGGCAACAACCTAACTCAAGACAAGGTGACTTCTCTGTGGTGTATGAAAAACATGGCTTTGCTTGTTTACTTAGAGTCTCCTCAGCAAAGCAAGGTGTAATTTCCTGGAGTTGTCATTTGAAAGCACTGATCTGAGCCTGTGAATTTCCTATGTGTTGTAGGATGGTGTAATGAATGAGTGAGTGTTAGATGAGGAAGACTTACAGGACTGTAAATCGCATATTTTTTCAGTGTTTCTGAGTTGCACTTCTGGGGAAAAAAACCCTGACATATTTCGTAACAGTCTTGGGCTGTTAAAACTATGCAAACATTTTTGAAGTACCTGAACCTTCTGCTTGTGTTACTGCCTTTTAGGATGGAGAAGGAAACCCTATTGATATCCAGATAAAGAGCAAGGCTGATGGTGTGTTTGCCTGCTCATATGTGCCAGTTAAACCAATCAAACATACAATTTCTGTTGTCTGGGGAGGAGCCAATGTGCCCAACAGCCCATTTAGGGTAAGTACAGAGATGGATAGTACTTAGTTCTAGCCAAGTAAGACATTTGTTTGCTCACAACTACTTGTTAGTACAACTAATAATCTTTCTGTTTTTACAAGCTTATATGGTGGAGGTCTCTTATCAGCCCAGCTGCAGCCTGGGGGATTCAGGGCAATTCACTTGGTCCTGCTTTCCCTTAGCCTCTGTCCAAGCAATTCTCTGACTTGACTGTGATCTTGAGCATGACACAGATATGTGATTCTGACCCTTGTGAATCTGTGTAGGTCCTTATAGGCCAAGGGAGTCATCCTCAGAAAGTGAAAGTGTTTGGACCTGGTGTGGAGAGAACTGGCCTGAAAGCAAATGAGCCAACCCACTTCACTGTGGACTGCACGGATGCAGGAGAAGGTAAAGGCAGGCTGGGCTGGTGCTGTGGTATCAGAACCACAGGTACCACACACAGAAGTGAGGGGATTATATAGTGTTCCATATGGTTTTCTTTATTCAGTGAAAAAAGGCTTGGGAAGCAGAACACTGCAGTGAATTGTGATCTGATGTGTTGCATCAGTTAACATGGTGACTTGAACAACTCCTGGGAATGGGAATGACCTGGCTGTTTGGCTGGCAATGCCTGTGCCATAGTAAAACCTCCATTTTACTGTAGTGTGGTAGTAAAACCTCCGTTTGCTTTTCCTAGGTGATGTTAGTGTTGGAATTAAGTGTGATGCTCGTGTGGTCAGCGATGAGGAAGAGGACATAGATTTCGACATCATCCACAATGCTAATGATACGTTCACAGTGAAATATGCCCCACCTGCCGCGGGGCGCTACACCATTAAAGTGCTTTTTGCAGGAGAGGTTTGTAATCTTCATTTTGCAACCTGATGTTTCTAGGGTCTGTTTATCTGCTCTTTGATCACCAAGCACGTGCCAGTTCACAGCTGACCCTTCCGTGTCAGCTCACATGCACTTTGTCTGGTCACTGTTTCTACAAGAGTGTTAAAAACCTAAAACTTCTTTTGTAATACTAGGATGTTTGCAAATGAGTGGGGTTGGCTGGGGACATTGAAGTTCAAGTGTCTGATGTGTTGGACTGGCGATACTGAGTGTGGTCTCAGTGATGGGACAAAGCTGCTTTCTAAAGGATAAAAAAACCTAAGTGACTCTCCAAGGAAAATGGGGGGGGAGTTTTCCTTAAAAAACAAAAAAGAGAGAGAGGTCCCTGCAGACTGTCCAGCTGTTAACTTTGCCCTAGACTTTGAATGATAACACTCAGTAAGCAGAGCATTTGAGAGAGGCAAAATTCTACTCAAAATGGTATTGGAATTGGAGCAGAAGTATCTTAAAATTATTATCTGTCTAATTTTGGCTACTGAAGAGTGACTGGCTTATGTTTAGAGCTGTGTTTGTGTTGCAGGAAATTCCTGCCAGCCCATTCAGAGTTAAAGTGGACCCTTCGCATGATGCCAGCAAAGTGAAAGCTGAAGGACCTGGGCTGAATAAAACTGGTGAGAACTGGGTTCATATTATGTGGTCAGCACTGAACCATAAGGGGCTGTAGCGGGGTAGCCATTGCCTGGCTGAGCATTGCTGGGATGCAGCAGTGCAGTCCTGGATGCAGCAGGGTGGGGTGTCAGGCAATTGGAAATGACACCTTTCCCTTGGCACTTTGCTTGACTGGGCTGTATTGGTACTGGGCTTCTAGAGAATAGTTTCTGTGTTCAGGCTCTGCATAAATTAGAATTAACATTTTTCTTCAGGTGTGGAAAATGGCAAGCCAACACACTTCACTGTGTTCACCAAGGGAGCTGGAAAAGCGCCACTGGATGTGCAGTTCAGCAGCCCAGTACCGGGAGAGGCGGTGGTGGATCTGGATGTCATTGACAACTATGACTATTCCCACACTGTTAGGTACACTCCCATACAGCAGGTAGGTCTGAATCATGTAGCAGAACAAGAGTGAAGAGCTCATGTTGCTGTAGTGTGGTGACCTCCCTTAATGGTACCTGTGCACAGAGGAACAAGCAAGAAAGGCTTTCCAGGGTGTCCTGTTCCCCAAGATCCCTGAAGCCTGCAGTACAATTAGGACTGGAAAGCAGTAATGCGGTTTTCTGGTGTAGTTATTGATAGATTGCCAGTGTTTTCTATTCTGGGGAAAAGAGAGAGGTTGAAGCAGTAGCACACAGTCGTCATCATCATTCCATACCTTATGAATTGAAGAGGAAACATGGCAAACCTTTCCAGACTCTGAAACAGAGCTGGCTGCTAACCCAGCTGCTCTGGGCTGCTGTGGTCCTGCAGAGTCGAGGTTGTTGTGTGCTGCCTCTCAGCAAGCTGCTGCTGTCAAAGGAGCTGAAGGGCAAACCAGAGCGGGGGTAAAAAGAAGAGAGTTTGGGTCATGCTACACCATTTCCCAGTAGAAAAGTGAACAAGTTGTTGCTGAGGAGGGAAGCTTGGCTTCAGATTAACTGCATCCAAAGTATTTGTCTGCATTTGAGGCTTGCCTTTGGGTTGGAAAAAATTGAGTCTGACTCGTTTGGTTCAGAGACTGATGCTTCCTTAGCAACATCATTAAAGAGCTGAATGCAGAAGCTACTAATAACTAGAAGTATTTTTCCTCATGCTGTGCTTGTGTGTTTGTAAAGGGCCACTAAACTCCAGAATGCACAAATGTCCTATACTTCTGAAGATGTGGGTGCTGTGGTGCTAAGTGAGATCAAAGTGTTGAGCTGCTCTTGTTCTGCTGAACAGCCAAATGAACTACTTGTCATCTGCACCAGCTTCCTTGAATGGAGCTGTGTATAAGGAGGACTGCAGTATTATTTAGCTTATAATGCTGTATTAGCATTCTTGGAAGCAGCATAGAGCTAGCATTTGTTTTTGGATAAAGCAGTTGCATGAGCTCAGGAGGTGGCTGGCATTGAAGAGGCTTTGGCCTGTTTGTTAGGGTTGGTATGCAGAAGAGAACAGTCATCTGTACTTCATGCATATGTTTGTGACTAGTACAGGATTGCTATGTTTCACCTGAAAAGCAGTGTTGAAACAAGCCAGGATGCCCAAACCAGGTTTCCCACTTGGTCTTCCATCTGGAGAAGTGCCTTGGGTCATGGAGGAGGTGTGGACTTACAGGAGATGCTTACAGATTGCAGTGGCAGGAAAGCAATGGTTAAACAAAGGAGATGAAAATAGACGGCTCAGTAATTAGCGTAGCCTTGTTGTCCCTCCAGGCTGTGAGCACATAGGTTATTCCTAACCCCGTCTTTCTCAGGTTCCTAAGCACTTACGAATGAGACTCTGGAGTCTTCAGAATAGGGGAAGGATGGACTAGGTTGTTAAATTCCTGAGGGGCTGTGTCACTGCAGAGGAGCCTTGGTTTAATGCTGTTTATTCGGCCTTATCTATCTCACGGTGTTGCTACAGCTACCCGGGTGCGTGTTTTCTGAAAACAACCAAGAATAATCATGGAAGCTATTCACTAGCTTGCATGAAACATCCATAATTATTTCACTTGGGAGCCGAACCAGCCAAGAATGAAAAGTAAGCAAACAGTGAATATAGCTAAAATATGGACTGTGGTAGGAGAGAATAAAAGGAGCACACATCGTGGGCTGGAGCTTGCCATGGCTGTGCAGTGTTGCAGCCAAAATACACAAGAGCATTAATCTTTTTGACTTGTAGAGCTTAAACCCCTGGTATTTCAGATGCTGTAATAATACTGCCTCTTTGCAGTCTTGGCTTTGGCCTGGCCTCTCTGTGCAGTGGAAGGGGATACCTGGTCTGGAGCACTGCGGCATTCATTCAGCTGTTGGGTCTGAGCAATGGGAAGGTGGGAGCCAGCCTGAGCTGGAGCCTTTGCCAGACTGGCTGCTTGAATATAATCTAATTAAATCTTGGAAAGATCTGTCTCTTTCTCTCTTCCTGTATTAGATAAAAACCATTTAATACTTTGAAGGGCTGCAGTGGGGTAGAGCTTTAGTGCCAATAAACAAATAAGTTTGGCTGTGGCTGGCTAAAATGGATTAGGTGAAGTGGTTATGTACTGCTTGGGTGTTAGTGTGTCTGTATGAAGTGAGGAGCTGAGCTAACTTCTAAATTTTCCAACTAGGGTCCAATGAAGGTTTCGGTAACTTACGGCGGTGATCCTATCCCTAAAAGCCCTTTCACTGTGGGCGTTGCTGCTCCGCTAGACCTAACCAAAGTTAAAGTCAATGGACTCGAAAACAGTAAGTACCTGTGGGCTGGAAGCCCCATAACCTGCCTCCGACGTGTGTCCTGAATCTGGGTGATTGCCACCACCTCCTGCTGGAACAGGAGTGGACAAAACAATCTTCTTTTAAACTTGCTGCAGTTAGGAATCAACCAGCTCCAATTCTGTAGCTTGGCCACTCTGACTTAGCTGGTTCTCTTGAGGACTGAATTTCATTTGAGATTTTTGGGTTTTTTTCCACAACGATTACATAGCGTGTGTTGTGGTTTGGTCCTTTGTGGTGAACAGAGCTGGACTCTTCACCTGGCTGGGCACCCACTGATGAAATCTATTTTCCTCAGGGCTAGATGGCTGCTTGTTCAAATGTATGAAACTGCTACTGTGCACAGTGTCATTTATAGAGTCTTTTTGTTTTCCAAAAGTGGAAGAACTTAAGGCTCTGAAACACTGTTGCTTTCCTGAAATGAGCCTCTGATACTGTCAGAACACGTCTTACACTTGTTACACCATGTAACTTTGTAGCTCCAATTAACTAAAGCATTTGTTTATTTTTTTGTTTTGTTTGGGAAGTTTTTATGTCTGCAGAGGGATGCAGACTGAGCAGGGCTCTGCCAGTGCCTGCTCCCTCAGTGGTATGAGCATGGGAGAATTCTTGGCCTACTGTCTGATGTTAAGTAAGTAATGTAATGTGGGTTTTGTCTTTTTCAGGAGTGGAAGTAGGGAAGGATCAGGAATTTGTAATTGATACCAAAGGAGCTGGTGGGCAAGGTAAACTGGATGTTAATATTTCCAGTCCTATGAGAAAAGCTGTGCCATGTCTGGTGGAACCGGTTCTGGGTAAGGAGTGCAGCACTGCAAAATACATCCCACGGGAAGAAGGACTGTATGTGGTGGATGTGAGTTATGATGGCAACCCAATCCCAGGGAGCCCCTATACTGTGGAGGCCACGCTACCTCCAGACCCCTCCAAGGTAAGTGAATAGTTTAGGGCTGCGACAGCAACTGATAGACGAAAACTTAATTGTGAGCTATTGAGTGAGACTTGGCTTGGTTTTGGCCAAACCAGACCCAGGAACATCCTTACTCAGAGTGCTCAGTCAGTCCTTTTGCAGCCTCCATGATTCATTGAAGTAATTCCTCTAAGACTGAAGATTTGAATAAGAACATTGAACTAATCAAGAATACTGCAAGCATCCTTCATAGTGTGGCAAAAAAAAGTATTGCCCCTAATTTGATAGAAGTTGGCCTGATAAGCATCTCTACTGTATTAAGATACTTTTTTCTAAGGAAATATATTTCAAGAAAAAGATGTGTACAGCCATCAAATATTTTAACATTTCCACCTTTTATATCCCNCCTTCATAGTGTGGCAAAGAAAAGTATTGCTCCTAATTTGATAGAAGTTGGCCTGATAAGCATCTCTACTGTATTAAGATACTTTTTTCTAAGGAAATATATTTCAAGAAAAAGATGTGTACAGCCATCAAATATTTTAACATTTCCACCTTTTATATCCCATAGCTATACAAAAACAGCTATGGTGAGAGTATAAATATCCTTGCCTAGAAACCTCTTTGGAGGAGAGGTACTAACATTACAGTAAAACTGGGATGAGTGGCAAAGGAAACATTGCTTTCTGTATATTTTTAAGAGTTTGTTAATTGAGTCCCACATACAAACAACTCTAACTAGGCAGTCTTCTGGCAATAATATGGAAAAGGCAGTTTAGCTCAACTGCATATTCTCTTCTAGGTAAAAGCTCATGGTCCAGGTCTTCGAGGGGGCCTCGTTGGAAAACCAGCCCAATTCACAATAGATACCAAAGGGGCAGGAACTGGAGGTTTGGGTTTGACAGTAGAAGGCCCGTGTGAAGCTAAAATTGAATGCTCAGACAACGGTGATGGAACCTGCTCTGTCTCCTACCTGCCTATGAAACCTGGAGAGTACTTTGTAAACATCCTCTTCGAAGAAGTTCACATTCCTGGCTCACCCTTTAAGGCAGACATAGAAATGCCGTTTGATGTCTCTAAAGTCATTGCCACAGGCCCGGGTCTGGAGCGTGGTAAAGTAGGTGAGGCAGGGCTGCTGAATGTCGACTGCACGGAAGCAGGTCCTGGGGACCTGCGGGTGGACATGGTGTCAGATGCTGGTTCCAAAGCCGAGGTCCAGATCGATGATAACAAGGACGGGACCTATGTTGTTACGTACGTGCCGCTCTCGGCCGGCATGTACACAATCAAGATGAGATACGGAGGAGAGCAAGTGCCTAAATTCCCAGCCCGGGTCAAAGTGGAGCCAGCTGTGGACACAAGCAGAGTTAAAGTGTTTGGGCCAGGAGTGGAAGGAAAAGGTGAGAATAACTGTTGTTATCAGAGTTTGTAGGACTTGCAGTTGGTTAAGAGTGTTCTGGGCCTTGAAAGCTGTAAAAGCCTTGCATGTTTCCATGGTGACCCTGGGAAGGACTGGGGAGTCTCATTATGTTCCCAAACAAGTTGTTTATCATGCTGCTTCACCAAATGTTTGGTTCTTGGAAATATATGCAGTTCATGAAGAGACTCTTGAAAACATTTCCTGCAGATGTCTTCCGAGAAGCTACAACTGAGTTCACTGTGGATGCTCGACCTCTAACGAAGGCCGGTGGTGACCACATCAGGACACAGATCACGAGTCCGTCCGGCTCCCCCACAGACTGTCTCATCCAAGACAATGCTGATGGAACATATTCAGTAGAGTACACGCCATTTGAAAAGGGTAACCTCTGGGTTTGGGTTTGTTTTTTCAACTTGAAAGGGGAAAACCAAGAGCAAGCGGCTCTTCTGCTGCTTTCATTTGGCAAACTGCTGAGGTCTGCCAGTAACTTTTTGGCATCTTAGCAAGAGTTTTACCAGTAGAGGAGCTAATTCTGCAGGAAGCAGCTCTATTTTAACTTGAAGAACTAACTTTTATGGTAAATTGGCTTCAGAAGAAGAAAGTGTAGATAGTGTCTCTAGTTATGAAACACTAGCGAAGTCTTGTGAAATGCAGAAGGAAACTCTTACCCATATACTGACATCATTTAGGTCCTGTAGCATCTTGTAGAAGTGATATTAAGTGATGAGTGTATTTAGAGAATTCAGGACATGTTTTCCTCCTCTTAACAGGTCCGCACACGGTCAGTGTAACATATGATGATGTACCTGTGCCAAACAGCCCATTCAGAGTGAACGTGACAGAGGGCTGCCATCCATCACGTGTGAAGGCACAAGGACCTGGACTCACAGAAGCTTTCACAAATCAGCCAAACCCCTTTTCAGTTGTCACCAGGTGACTGAGCCTATTTGATCTTCAAGGAATGTCTGAGGGAGGGAGGAGTGTAATGATGTGTGCAGTGCAGGATGCTAAACTCAGTACAAATATTTATAAAGAGGCCGAGCTGTGTCCATCTGGTGACTGTGTGTGCTACTTCATCATCTCCTGAGCACCCTGCTCTGCAGACATTAGACATTCGGGGTTGATAGTTGTTGAGGATAAAATTCTAGGAAAATGTGAGTTGAGGTAGTGCTGAACAGCTTTCTATGCTAGTGCACATCCAAAGTCAGGTTACTGCAATTCCAAAAAGGATGAAAATACAGCCAGAGCATGTGAAAGCTGCAAAGCTGCTGTTTTGAAGCAGTTAATTCTAACAGTGTGTGTTTCTGTCTTGCAGAGGGGCAGGAATTGGTGGCCTTGGAATAACCGTTGAGGGACCTTCAGAATCTAAAATTAGCTGTAAAGATAACAAAGATGGGAGCTGCAGTGCCGAGTATATTCCTTATGTTCCAGGAGATTACGATGTTAACATCACGTATGGGGGAGAGCATATTCCTGGTAAGAGCTCTTGCTCAGTGCTTTCAGAAGAGGGAAGAAGCCAAGAGCTTCTGAGAGCTCAGTGCATTGGGTGCATCTCCCTCACGCTGTGGGATGTTGATGTGATTTTGTCTTTGTGCTTTTCCTGGGAATTCAGGCATAAAAAGCAGTGGCATTTGCTCGAGTGGATGCAGATGAGTGGGACAGGGAAAGGGACACTAACCCTTGACAAATAACTGGTTTTATGCACAAGTGGTGTATATTACTTCAGGTCATGAAAATAACTCTTTGGTATTTGGATGTCTTGAAGATCCTGTTCTGCCATAAGAGGGTCAGCCTGTCATGGGGATTATATTAAATTCTGTGTTTACCTGTGCATGCATTTGCACTGGATGTTTCCTGTTGGTCCCATTCTCTTTGTTGACGTACTGAACTTGGTAAAATATGAAGGAAACAAGTGCCTACATGACACTTCATTTGCACTTCTGGTTTCTTTCATATTTGTTTTTTTTTCCTGAGGTGTGAGGATTAGATTCACAACTAAATTGTTGAATAGACAGTGAAAATGTAGAAGCACCATCATTATGCTTCTGGCTTTTGCAGAGGAAAAGGAACAGTGTGGAGGCCATGGGGTTGTCACTCATGCCAGTGGCTGAATGATAGTAATAAAGAAGCCCAAGGAAAAGAGGAAAAAAAAGACCTTTTTTAGTTTCTTCTCCACAGCTGTTAACTCTGGTGTTTAACGCTTGCTGTGTCAACTTCCAGGCAGTCCTTTCAAGGTTCCTGTGAAGGATGTTGTGGATCCCAGCAAGGTGAAGATAGTGGGACCAGGTCTGGGAACAGCTGTTCGAGCTAAAATCCCACAGTCCTTCACTGTAGATGCCAGCAAGGCAGGAGTAGCACCCCTCGAGGTGGTGGTGACAGGACCCAGAGGTAAGATCCAAAGTACTCCATCTGGCTGTGGCCCCTTCTCTGTGTTTGGGTCGGTAACATGGCCCTGCTTGCAAAGGTGGTGATGCCACTTGAATATGCATTTCTCTCTGTTCCTGTTCATCTGTGAACAGGATAGCTGACCCTTGTGTCATGCTGTGAAAGGAGAGCTGTGTTCTAGGTATTGCTGCTTTGGACAGTGCCTTTGATGGCTTTAGCTTAATCTTCAGAGCTGGGAGAAGTGAGTAACCATCACCAGTGAACATTTGTGGCTTAGTTTTAGACAAAAAAACGTAAATCCACAGTCTAACTGCAGTTGGGGAAACCCAAGGCACTGTGTAACTGGGTTGCACAAGTCTCTGAATCATGGTGGAACTGCTCAGTGGTCCCCAGAGAGCAACAAGGCCCTCGAGTGACACAGTTAATGATGTTTACATTAACCTAGAAAGCTGTGTCTCAGTGGCACAGTATCTTGGCAGCGTGTACCTGTTGGCTGCAAGTCTCACCTTGCTGGGAGGCGAGAGCTGCTTCCCCACTGGAGTGTCAGGTCCCTTTGTGCAGGTGCCCCTCAGGTAACACTTATTTAATTCTAGCGGATGGGACGGATTCCGAGGGATGGCGCTCCCCATTGAAAGCAATTTCGGATTTCTTTAAAGGTGCTCCAAAGGGTGACACTGAGACAGGTTTGAATTCTCACTAGCTACTGGCAATTTTGGCTCTTGGAAATCCAATTGGCAACAGCAAGAATCAGCTGGAGGAGGGAGTGGGAACCAACGGTGTTGCTTTTAGGCTTTGCATGGCAACTATATAGGTTTCTTTTGTGCTTGCTTTACTACTAATCCTTCCTATGTTTTAAAGCCAACTTGTAATTGTAGACTGCTTTGTGTGTTGATCTGAACTGGTATGTCACGTAATCTGTTGTAGATTTAGCTTAATGCAAATTGAAATAGTTGATCCTGCTTTCTTAGGACTCTGGCAGCTTGCAGGGTGGTCCTGCCTAGGCAGCGAGCCTGCCTTTCCAAACTCAAACTGGGTTGGTGAATGCTACACACCAACTGGCTTTAGGGCTCAATTCTGTGCAGTGAATCCCAGTAACAGTGTGTCACTTTATAAATGTCAGTTCAGACAGTTATAACTATTACTCATTCTCTGTCTTGAGAGGTCTTCCATGCACTTTTAGCAATTGCTCTTGACCTGGACTGTACAGAAAGGCAGATCTTTCTCTGGTATTTTCATGCTAGCTTTTTTTTACAGCGAGAAGATGGGAGCCCAGAGAGTGGTGGATAACAAATCCATCTCAAGTCAATGGCTTTGAATACAAAATAAGGGAAACTGATCACTGATCCATGCCTGTTGCCTTCAAAAAAAAAAATTAAATTTAGCTTGTTGCAAACTGTAAATGAGCAGTGCATCTTGGAGCTTTGTGCAGCAAATGGCTGGTGAGGAACTGGGTTTTGACAATGCAACTGAGAAAATCATATGTTGCTTTTTTAGGAGTTGTGGGGCCTGTTAATGTGGTAGACAACGGAGATGGCACCCACACAGTGGTGTACACCCCTATGCAGGAGGGCCCCTACCTGATCTCTGTCAAGTATGCTGATGAAGAGATTCCTCGAAGGTAAGGTGATGAGATAAGCTTTAGTGAACTGAAGATTTAATGATCCAATTGTGCTCTCCCTGCACATGAGCACCATTTAAGGATTAGCTGTAGTCCTTCCTACTTAACCAGTGCAGCTCCTTGCACAACTTCTGGGTTCAGTGGTGGTTTGAGCCTGCTGCACCTACAGCAGACGCCATCAGGAAGGTGTATCCACACCTCAGTATGTGCTGCAGCGGCTGCCAGCCACTGACTGGGAGGATGGGGCAATAATGGGTTTCTCTTTTAGTCCCTTCAAGGTGAAGGTGCTTCCTACATATGATGCCAGTAAAGTGACGGCAAGCGGACCAGGTCTCAGTTCCTATGGCATTCTAGCCAGCCTGCCTGTGGAGTTTGCTGTGGATGCTAAGGATGCTGGGCAGGGACTTCTGGCTGTACAGATCACTGTAAGTAACTACAAAACCAAGCAGGACTGGAAACGTGTTGTTCCATGTGGGCAGGCGTCTCTCCCATCAGAAGTGTCCACAGCTTTACCCTAACATACCCAGTGTCCTGGAGACTGGGCTGCTGGTTGAACCCTAAGGTCTGGTACAGGAAAGTCTTGCACCCTGTTTGTAAAGCTCTTGAGACTGCTTTTTTGAAACTTCTGTCTTAAAATCATCAGCCATGCTATATTTGGCTCTTGTTTAACCTTACGCTCTGCAAATGCCTGAAATGAGATAAACAGTTTCTTGTAAGATTATGAAAATGCTGGCATTTGAAATGGAGACAGCCTTCTAGCAGTGCAGTTCAGCAAGGCCATGAGATAACATCCATGCTGAGCATGACATTATGATAAATTAAAACACACGTCTCCCTCAAGGTTGCCAGAAGTCATAAGCTGCTTAAGGAGATACCGCGGGAATGTTTTTATTTGGCTTTGTTTTTGCTCTTCCTCAAGTTTCTGGTGCCTGGACTCTGTGGCCTCACAAAAAGGTCTCTGGTTAGTGGACCATAAAGCACATAGCTCAGCTCTGGCATGCCTAGGTCATGGCATGGCTGGTTGTACTCGCCCTTCTGCATTCTTGCTCCTGTGCTGTCTCAATGTCTGTTCAGGTGCAGCAGTTGCCATTATTCTGGCATGTATATGTGGCCTTAAAGGATCCAAAATACTTATCAGAGCTCCCAGCCTGGCTGTAGCTTTGAAAATCAAGTTCCACAAGCCCTGCATGGTGGAAATGCATAGGTGATCCTCCTGGCAACATTTGCTTGCTCCTTGTTCTGAGCTATTGAATGTCAAATGTTTAACAAGCCTTCCTGAAAGAAGTAAGCTCTTCTGTGCTGTAGCTAAATCTCAAGTCCTTTGCAGCTTATACTGTACCCCAGGCAGTGTTATGTCATAAAATACCAAATGGAGTCAGCACGTGGTTCCCTGTAAGCAGGCTTGGAAGACTTTCTAAAATGCTTTGTGCTTTGCAGCTGGTGAGAAATGGTAGTTGAAGGGGCTGCATAGACCTGCTTTTAACTGTAGACTTTGCAGTGTGCCAGCAGCTGGATGTGTCATGCAGCAGGAGACAGCAGACTCCAGTAATGCTTCCCCCTGCCCTCAGACCTTTCAGGGAGCAGCTGCCCAAGGCTACCCAGGACTCAGGACAGAGCTGCACAGTCTGGCTCCCCATCTCTGCCTCAGGGACCTGGGAAGCATTCTTCGTTTCCAGCAGTGATGTAACAGTGAAACCTGAAACTTCTTACAATTGAAGTTCATTAAAATATCTTGCTGCATTTTATAAACATTCTTGTAGGGTAGTTGATAGCACCAATTGTTTTATAGTGGTCTGATACCTTTCTGCTCCCAGTAATCTGTTGCTGGTACTAGTCTTTGAGTGAAATATATTTAAACCTCAAAAAGCTGCAGTTCTGTATCTGTTTGAGACTATCAAAATATGTATTTGTTGCCCTACTAAAGGAATTAAAAACTAACTTCATAGTGCATAAGTCTTCTGGTTTACATTCCTCAGGACCAAGAGGGCAAACCCAAGAGAGTGGATATTCATGACAACAAGGATGGCACTTACACAGTCACCTATGTCCCCGACAAAACGGGCCGCTATACGATTGGTGTTAAGTATGGTGGAGATGATATCCCATCCTCTCCTTATCGGATCCGGGCATCTCCATCTGGGGATGCCAGCAAGTGTTTGGCCACAGGTGAGTGTTTGGCCCCTCTCTGTTGCTGTTGTTTGTGCTGGGTGTAAAGGTGCCTTCGGAGCATGGTGCAGTTGATGTAATGCGTGTAGAAGACATGCTAGAGACTTCTGTGTAATCTGGCTGCTCTTACAAGAAGGGGTTTTCCTAAAGACAAAGAAGTGCCCGCCCTGTGGGTGAGCAGGAATCTCTTGCAGCCTCTAGCAAAATCTGTCCAACTGCCTGGGCTGTCATAAACAGCCAGATGCAACCCAAGTCTGATGCTTACTTTGGCATAGATAAATCCTGCTGAGACCTGCAGTGAGATTGATTTAAAAATAACACATCCTTGTGTGTGCACTGCATCGTGCTCCTTGCACTGTGACTGTTGCAAGAAGCTTTTCATTCCAAGCAAGAACAAAATTAATTCTGAGGATGTAAGTGGCATGTGCTTCTATGTTAGCAAATCCTGTTCAGGCTGGGTGTTATTAGTGGAGGTTTCTGCTGCTTTTCTGTCTGGTCAAGGTTGACCAGGGTCTGAACAGGCTTTTGGGAGGGGTGACTGCAAGGAGAGAAACTAAAGATAAGACATTGCTGTGACTCAAAAAATCATTGCCTCAAAAGTCAGTGCCTTGGTATAGGGGGAGGACTCCAAAATTGTTGCTGTAGGAGCACACTTATAGTTTTGTCCCTCACCTGTTCTCACGATGGCTTTGGCTAGTCACTGCAGCATGGTACCACCTCCCAGGAGGCTGTGGCAGGAACTAGTTAAAAGAATGCTACTGATTTTAGAATAGGGAAAGAAACTAGGCAAGGCCAAATTGAACAGGGAAGCTTCATCTGTTGTTGTGGATCTGTGAGAGTGTCTGGGCATTGTGCCGGACCTGGGCATTGTGCAGTTAGAGTGCACCTGATGCCTTTTCAGGAGCTGGCTGATAGTAGTCTTACACAGAAATACATTCCTGACACAATGGGGAAAAAAAGAGAGGGATTCCCTTTACTTCACAAAAAAGATGCCTTAATGGGTGAATCTGATACTATTCCAAGTAATTCAAGTCACTACCTATTCGAAATAACTGAGCTGGAGATTACTGTCAGATGCCAGCTAAAATTTTCCTTTTCTAAGAAGTGCTTCTGATTCTGTGCTGGAAAGCTGAAATACAATTGCTGTAGGTAGGAGTAGATGCTGGAATAGTGCCAAGCTATTAAACCGGCAGGTTCACTTGAAAAGGAGCTGTTTACCTGGTAACAAGTGCCAGTCAGAAGCAGGAATGTTCAATACATACTGCAAATAAGACATAATAGTTCTCATTTAAATACACAGTGTTCTTCAAGCTGGATCTGATAGCTACAATTTGGGCATTGTTGCATGATTTTCTTTTTTTAGGATGTGTGGCAGAACAGTGGAAAATCGTTTGTGGTTAATGGTGGAGGAAACATGGCCATGGCTGCTACTGTGTCCTTTTATAGCTGCTTACACAGGGAGGTTTATGTTAAAGCAGTGCAGCTGAGTTGCTGGCTGGGCAGAAGAAAATGCCTTTGGCTCTACATAAAGGAGTATGATGATAGGACTATGGGTTAAGGCATTGCTTTCTTCAAACTTAGCTTTTTTTCCCCTTGTCTTCTCATCCAGCCTCTCTGATTGCAGAGGAGAAGGAAAGCTAGTAGCCAGCTCTTGCATGCCGCTGTGCTGACCAATTTTATGAATGTCCTTTGTCGTACATCTGTTCCCAAAACCACATTTGTAGGTCCCTGGGACCAGCGTCTTGGTGCCGTGCTCCCCAGGTGCATTGCAGGCAGCCTTCCTGGGAAAACTGTCCTCTGAATGCTTTCTGTAATGAAAATTGCCTTGTAGGTCCTGGAATTGCACCCACTGTGAAGACTGGTGAGGAGGTTGGTTTTGTGGTAGATGCCAAATCAGCAGGGAAGGGAAAAGTGACGTGCACCGTCCTCACGCCAGATGGGACAGAAGCTGAAGCAGATGTTGTTGAAAATGAGGACGGGACTTACGATATCTTCTACACTGCTGCCAAACCAGGAACCTATGTGATTTATGTCCGCTTTGGTGGGGTGGACATTCCCAACAGTCCTTTCACCGTCATGGTAAGCCAGCTCTGCTCCAAAAGTACCTCCCACTCAGATTCCTACTGCCATGTTTTATTTAGTGATAGGTTTAACTCTGTGTGTAAATGTTTGCTCAGACATTTATTAGGCTAGCAGGAACTAATGAATCCTTATTACTTGCAGAGCTTATTTTGAGCAGGCAATACGGTTAAGTGAAGCGGGATAGAAGCCATCAGAGGATGAAGACTTGGCTTCTCTGAAGAAATTTGTTTTTCATTTCCTGACCATGTAGTTCTTTTTCTAAATGATGTAAGGGTGGTTGTAATCGGCTTCTACAACTAATTACTTTAGCTATTGTCAGATACAGCGCTCTGCCTTCTGTCTCTTGCTCTTTATTAAGTTGACCCCAAAATAAGGAATGGTCTGCTGACAGATCCCAGGGAAGCAGACTGTTAGCTCACACTTTAAAATGATTTGCAAGTGCTAGTTAAGCTGTTACAGCCAAATCCCCCGTCTTTCTAATTATCTTCCTTCCAATGTGCAGTACATCAGCACATTTAGCAAACAAAACCCCAGCCCCCTGAGAAGCAGAATAGGTGCCTCTCAAGGCTCACAGAAACTCTTCATGTGAAGAACAGCTCTCCATGTTGGCAAAACAATTCCTGGTCTTGTAATCTCAGCCAAAGCAGCCTTCGATGCATCTTGGTCCATGAAACCACAGGACGGTACTTGTGCTGAGTGTGGATGGAGCTCATGGGTCCTTGGGGCCAGGCACACTGGCTCTTTCTACCTGTCAACCCTGGCAGATCACTATGGGTGTCTGAAAATTTCCATGAGAAAAATGATTGCGTTGGTTGCTGCTCAAAGCTTGCCACAGGAAATGCCTCTCGAGATCAGGGAGCCCACTCTCAGCCAGCCAGAATTCCCACTTCCTAGTTGACTGATGGAGTATGTGTTTGACTTGGGTGTCTCAGCTGGGAACACAGAACACTGGAACAGCAGCATTTCTGTTTTGCATTGGTTTTCTTAGTGGAGTCTTTCCATGCAGAAGTTTCCAGCGGGTTATTTCATTAGTGGGGGGTTGCAATGGTATGAACAGGCAGGAGGGGCTGGGGTGGCTGAGCCCAGGGGAGCTGCCAAGGGAGTGTAGGTGTCAGCCCCAGCCGCTCCTGTTGGATTAATGGGGGAGGTGGGAATTTGCAAGTCATCCTGTTGGCATGCCTGGCGAGAAGAGCGGCTGCACCAGGGGAAAACACATTCCATGTCTTGACGATGCTGTCCCAGCTATGAATCAGAAGAATGGCTTTGCAGCTATGGCTGGGTGTGGGCTGGGTCAGTCACCCCAAGTGCATGAGCTGGAGCAGCCTTCCCACGGCAGCCGGCTCCCCTGCCTCCCAGCTGGCATGCCGTGCTGCGCAGCGCTCAGGGACTTACAGCTTAGGTTGAAACCTTTCCCTTCTCTCCCTGCATCAGTTCCATAAAAAAGCAACTTTGATACTCGGTTCCGCCAGGGTTCAGGCACAGCTTTCAGCTTCCCCTCAAGCACCCAGCAGCAACACGTACTTGTCCCTTTGCTGGTGGCTTCCCCCATTGCCCAACACCTGCAGATAAGGGCAATTTTCCAGGTTCCCTGACTCGATCCAGGTCTTTGCTATGGCTAGAGGACTGGGAGGGCTACACAGTGGGAGCAAGATGTTGAACTAGAAAGAGCTGTGTGAACTGTGAAAGGTGGAAATGCCTCCATGCCAGAATGACACCTAATAACACCTAACCTGCCTCTACCCCTGCCCAGGCTGTAGATGCAGATGATGTCGCCGCACGGTCACAGGAGCCAGTGGGTGCTTCCCCTCCTGGATTCCGCCCTTGGGTACACAATTTTTACATTTTTGAGCTGCTTTTCCCCATCTGTGTTCCATTTCAGATGACAGCCTGCTTCTTGGGACTGCTTGATCACTCTGGTCACTGTGTTCATTCTTTCTGTTTCATCAATTATTCTTGGGATCCAGACCTTGTTTTTTCTTTGCTGCTTGAAGGGAGCCTCCAAATAAACTCTCATTTAAACACGAAGAGGATCGTTGCACCCACAGCTTCCACTTCTGAAATGTCTACTGTTGGCAAAAGCAACCTGAGTGTACTGCTTTGTTTTCCCAGTAAAATCGCAATGTCTTGAGTTCAGAGTCGCATTGTGAAACTTGTTTCTTTTGTCCATGTTGTGTTGCAATCACTTTGTCCCATTTAAAAATCACTTTCTTTTCCAGGCCTTGAGCAACTAAATCCTTTCAGATGGAGCCACTTTGGGTGTGCTACATTGTCTTCCATCCCTTTGTGTTCCATTTATATATCTAACTTTTTTCCAGCATGTCTTCCATCCGCGCCGTGTTTGATTTGCTCTGCTCTGCAGTGTGGTGTTGTGAAGGAGAGCTTGTCCGGACACTGCTCTGGTTGAGCCCCATCCTTGGCTGGCTGCAGTAATCACCGCACACTCTCTTCTGCTTGTGCTCACAGGGGAGTTGCTCAGCGCTCATTTGACTCCACCACCCTTTTTGAAGTGACCCATCTTTTTGCTTTCTTTAGGTTACAGAAGAAGCTTATGTCCCGGTTGGAGACATGAATGGCATGGGATTCAGGCCCTTTGATTTGGTTATCCCGTTTGCTGTAAGGAAAGGAGAAATAACAGGTACCTGGAGTGCCTCTCAGGGAGGTTTATGCTTTTTGTTAGGGTGTTTATCCGTTTACAGCTACCAGTGTGGGTGGTCTAGACCACAGTGTGTGGGGGAGGTTTGTATCCTGCCAGCAACTTAGTTTAATTTCACATCAAGTGGCACCCGCTGAGGGATGAGTAGGATATGCCCTGCCAATGGTATGAGTAAAGCGAGGGGATTCTTAGTGCTGCCGTGGTCCTCAGTGCTAGGCTGTGAGCTCCTGCAACAGTCTGTTGCTGCTTTTTCCCTTCTGGAGCAGCTACCTGCATCCTTGATAAGCTCCATTATTTCTTTTCAGCAGATGCTGCAAAACAAAATCCTGCAGTCCTGTTTACATACCTTCTCCAAAACAGGCAACCCCTCTTCCCCAGGTCTGACAGCTGAGAGCATCGCCCCAATAGCACTAAGTTCCTGCACACAAAGGCTGTGTCCCCTCTGCCCTGTAGCTCAGCCGTCCTACCCCAAATCCTGGGCTGTCTCAGCTTGAAGGAACAGTTGGTCTTTCCTTTTCAAAAGAGCAGCAGGAGATGGAGCATCTTGCTACAAAGTAGTTCAGTGCCTTTTCTGGGGCTTGCTGTGGAAAGCTCAGTGGCTGTAGCAAACAGCCCTGCCTGTAGAGTTTGTAAGGTCACAGGACTGTTTGCCAGATGTCTACCACTGCGCTGTATTCATGTAGCTTAAGTAGAAAACATGTCTGGTTAGCGTTCCCATTAGTCTCCTATTTGTGCCTGTGGGTAAGGAATTTAACAATTTAAAATGCTTGTTTAAAATGACTAGACAATTCTCTGTGGGTGGGAGAGGGGAAGCAGGCAGCTTCTCCTTCTGTAACTCCCATGGTGGCCTTTTGTAGGTGAAGTACACATGCCCTCTGGAAAGACGGATACACCAGATATCGTGGATAACAAAGACGGCACAGTTACAGTGAAATATGCTCCTACTGAGGTTGGGCTGCATGAAATGCACATAAAGTACATGGGAAAGCATATCCCAGGTGAGTCTGATAAAGCAAATCCAAGTGCAGGGTCCTGCTGTCCTCCATGGTGAGGTTCTATAGCTGAGTTGAACACACTGTAGTAAGAACTGCCTGGGTTGTCTTACTATTCAGCAGCACTTCCTCTGCAAGCAGTCCAGAGAGAACTAAAGCAAAGGAGTAAGTGTGAGCTTCCGTTGTGGTTTAATAGTACTAGCCAGGCTTAAAATGGATTTCGGTTTTGGGAACTAGCTTTTGTGGCATTTTATTATGAAGAAGAAACATACAATTTTCTAACTTCCATTTTTTTCTGCCATGGTGCTCAGCAAAACTAGTGGTTACAGTGTGCGTTTATCCTTAAAACTGCATTGGCAAAAAGTCCGCAATCTGTGGGGAGGACTGAGTGGCTAAAACACTATAGTTACTGTTTCCATCTCATTGCAATAAAATAAAACACACATGCACACTATGCTGTAATCTTTCTTTCTTCCTGGCTGCTTCTTAACAAGCAGAAACCACTGCCTTTCATTCCGTTTCTTTTCTTTTGTCCTTGCTTCACCAGCTCCCAGTTGAAGCTCTACCTCGCCTGGAGGCTGCAGCTGCCCTGCGGTTCTCCAGACGTGCTGCCTGTGTGGGGCTGGGGGGAGAGGGGCAGATCTGTAGAAAGATGTGTAGACATGAGACAAAATACCTTCAGCACTGCCTGGGCAGGGCTGCTGGTTCTGTTGGTGAACAGAAACACAGGATAACTTTGACTGAAGCAGGGAGCTTGATGCTGTGATGCATGGTGCTACTTCAGTCTCTTCAGCGCTTGTATGGATATAGAACCTCCATAAGTGCTGAACTCTTGGATGTATTAATTCAGTAAGACCACAACCTTGCACCAGGACAGAAGGATGATGTTGCCTTCTTGAAGGCTGTCATGAATCAAACCTGCTGCTGTCTCAGCTGCAAAATCTAGCTTTGGACTGAAGAGCTATTTGTGCCTTCTTTTGAAACCATTGTTGGCTGTTGGTGACTGTACTTTTTGTTCTTGTGCACCAGCTTAGCTAATCTGAGGCTGGCAAACACGTTTTTGGATACCCTTCAAATTTGCTGGTTCAGGTTCATTGAGTCAGACAATGTGCTGTGCTAGTTCCTAATTCTGAGCTACCAAAATTCAGAATCTCTGCCCGAACTGAAAGTCTGCTTCTGAGTCATGTTCTGATTTAATATGCTAAAAATAAACTTGCAATGAACAAGACCCTTTACAACATCATTGAAGCTTATTTCTGGTAATTTGAGGAACACTTTTTCATGACTGAATGTGGAACAAATTGTGAAGAGGTGTATTTTGAGGATGGAAGGGGAGGCTTATTTGATTTTTAAGTGCATTACAGTCACATAAAGGTTTTTCAGATACCAAGTAGTGAGAAAAGCATTGACGAACATTTTTATGAGTTCTTGTAGTCCAGGCCACTCATCCTTAAAAGTGCCTCTTTTGTTTTTGTTTTTTTTCCCTTTAGAGAGCCCTCTACAGTTCTATGTGAATTACCCCAACAGTGGCAGTGTGTCTGCATATGGGCCTGGCCTCATTTACGGGGTTGCCAATAAACCAGCAACTTTTACCATTGTCACGGAAGATGCAGGAGAGGGTAAGTCTACCCTTTAAACCCATCCTACCCTCAACTAGGAGCTTCGTGGTAGTGTAATGCACACTGGTATTCATTTCCATCCATGTGTCCAGCTACGAATCTCTGATATGATACAAATGACTTGTGCCAATTTCAGGCTGTAACTTGCAGTAAAAGCTGTTTTATTGCCGCTTCCCAAGAGCAGTAGATATATCTAGATGTATCCTGTGGTACAGGGTGCAAATGGTTTGTTTAATTAAAAATAAACTTAAGGCAGTTTAAATCTAGTGGGTGATGACTGGGTGTGGAATCTGTTAGGTAAATCTAACAGACTGAATAGAGCTGTGGCGTTTGTGGATTGGCCTGAGCTGGTTTTGCTGCTATCTTTTGGAAACACACATCGAAGCTGCATTTTAAGTACCAAGTATTGGATCTTTCTCATTGGACCAAGTCTTTGGACTTGATGTTCACAAAGATTTGCAGAAGTGCCATTCTCTTTGTTTCCTAGGTGGGCTGGACTTGGCTATTGAAGGACCTTCAAAAGCGGAGATCAGCTGCATTGATAACAAAGATGGGACATGCACAGTCACATACCTGCCTACTCTGCCTGGGAACTACAGCATCCTGGTCAAGTACAATGACAAACACATTCCAGGCAGCCCATTCACGGCTAAGATCACAGGTATAAAGTTGAGACTTCGGGAAGCACTTCATATTAAAAATTAACCTCTGATAGCATGGGGGACCTGGTTTGTGGAATTTGAAGTCCTCTGACTTGTTCTGCACTTAACCTTGTAAAGTTCTGTGACTCGTTTCTCTTTATGTATTCAGATGATAACAGAAGACGGTCTCAGGTTAAGCTTGGTTCTGCTGCTGACTTTATGTTGGACATCAATGAGACTGATCTCAGTCTCCTAACAGCCAGCATTAAAGCCCCATCTGGTCGTGATGAGCCTTGTCTTCTGAAGAGGCTGCCCAATAACCACATTGGTAAGCTCTGAGAGATTAGTAGGGTAGCCTTTGCTCCAGTTTGCTTTGCTGTGTAAAATCACTGACTTCTCTGCTCCTTTCCAGAGGAGTGTTGTCAAACCAAGTGTTTGATAGTGTTTGGTACAGTTGCCCAAAGAGAGAAGAGTGTGAAGAATGACCTTGTCTTAGCTTGCATGTGACATGTCAGGTTGCAGTTGAGGTGTTTTTTGTCAGCATATATGAATGGCTTTGTGGTCCACTTGAGAGCAACCCTTCAACATGTGTGAAGAGAGCACTCTTCCAGTATTTAATTTCTTGGTATGATTAAGGCATTTGAATCAAGTAAAACATGAATAAAAGCTGAATAAATTAGTCACATTTCTCTGTTTCTTAGGCATCTCATTCATTCCACGGGAGGTAGGAGAACATCTGGTCAGCATCAAGAAAAACGGGAGCCATGTACCAAACAGCCCTGTTAAAATCATGGTGGTCCAGTCCGAGATCGGGGATGCCAGACGGGCAAGAGTTTTTGGACGTGGCTTGGTAGAAGGACGAACCTTTGAAATGTGTGACTTCATTGTAGACACAAGAGATGCAGGTCAGTTCCACAGCAAAAGGACTGTGAGATGCTGTGAGATACATACCCACTACATGAGAGCATTGTCCCCTGATGTGCGACTGCCAGCTGCAAATAGTGTATTAAACATGCATGGTCATTATTGTCAGTAACGAACTACAGACAAAGCTATTAACTTAAAATACACTTTGCATGGTCCTGACTGATGTCTTTGGTTACAGCCAACAGGGACTGTCACTGGGGCACCAATGAAAGGTTTTCATTTGATGGTGCTGCTTCTAGTATCATTTGGTAGAATGGAAAAGAAAGCAAGAAGGAAATTAGGAAGATATTTCCCTGTTAGTTTAATGTGGAGTCTTGGATAACCTTTTAGCTTTGAAGATAACTTTTCAATATTGACAAAATAAAAGGGATATGGTCAGAGGATTTTAGGAGCTGAATGCATGGTGTGCCTTCAATATCTGACTGATTAGGAGTACAGAAGTGTCATTAAGGCATCATGCAATTCCCGTGTGCCCATTATGATGCAGTCCTATAAACCAGCTGGTGCTATAGGTTTGAACTATTTAATGTCAGGTTTAGAGTAGAGCTATGGAAATCTGAGGCTAACTTACCTGTGTTGTAGGTTATGGTGGAATCTCACTGGCAGTTGAAGGACCCAGCAAGGTAGAGATCCAGACTGAAGATCTAGAAGATGGAACTTGCAAAGTGTCCTATTTTCCAACTGTACCTGGCGTGTACATTGTGTCCACTAAATTTGCAGATGAACATATTCCAGGTAAGCAACAGTGTTGGGTAAATTTTTTGTTAGTACAACAAGTCTTACCTAGCTGACCAGTGCCCTGGAGCAGTGGGTGAGCTGCGTGATCTGGCTTGCACCACAAGTGCCTAAGATTTGAGGAGGTCCCTCCACAAGCAGCAATCATCAGAAACTGTTCTGGTTCCATGGCTGTTAGTTGGCTGTAAAACTTCCCCTATGATCCCCTACAAGTCAGAGGAAGCTTTCACTGGACTCCTCAATGCAGTGTGTAATGAGCAGAGGAGGAATGACTTGCTGTGATACTTACAGGCAGCCCATTCAGTGTGAAGATAAGTGGTGAAGGAAGAGTTAAGGAGAGCATCACACGAACAAGACGGGCTCCCTCTGTTGCAACAGTAGGAAGCGTATGTGATCTGAACCTAAAAATTCCAGGTAAGCAGCAACATCCTTGTCCCCAAAACCACAACTTGCACTTGTGTAGCTTGGGTGCACCTGAAGAAGAAAGACAAACTTCAGTGTTGTAAAGACATCCTCATATTAAGATAGTTTAGGGAAGAAACACTGGTAGGGTGTCTCTTTGAATGGTTAAAAATAAGCATAACCATGATCAACATATAGATAAATAAATACCAGGGAGGCCTTAATTTAATTTACTGTGCAGCAGGCTGGAGAATGGGCTGTACAGCTCACCCGGGCTCCAGGGGTTTAAGATCATCATGTAGGCTGTTAAATGTTTGTATTGCTGTCTGGAAACTGTGAATCATGTAGGCCAGGCTTAGCTGGCTGCACTTTGCCAGCCACTTCATCTGCCTCTGTAGAACCTGGGAAGCTGTAACTGGCCAGGCTTGCTGCTCAGCAGCACACACCTGCCTGAGCATACAAACGGGCACCTATGTGCCTCTCCTGTCATTTGTACTGTGTAATCACTTCAGCTCAGGTCCTGCTTCCAAAAGCACAGATATTAAACCCCTTGTCACTTTCTAATCTGCATTTTTTTATTCTCTTCTTGTTAGAAATTGATTGTAGAGATATGGAAGCACAAGTAACTAGTCCCTCTGGGAGAAACTTCAAAGCCGAAATTTCAGAGGTTGACAAAAACACCTACTGCGTCAGCTTTGTGCCACAAGAAATGGGAGTCCACACTGTGGATGTCAAATACAGAGGGCAGCCAGTGCCAGGCAGCCCCTTCCAGTTCACTGTGGGGCCACTGGGCGAGGGAGGAGCCCATAAAGTGAGAGCTGGAGGCCCCGGGCTGGAGCGTGGAGAGACAGGTGTCCCAGGTGAGTCCTCTGCTCTCACGGGGCTCCAGTGTCTGCTGTGTACAGCTCTGCAGTGCAGTGTTTTAGTTTCTGTTGGCCTCTTCTCTGAGAGTTCGAGCAGAGCTGGGTGTAACCCTGTGGGGTTGCTCCAAGCCAGGGGTGGACAGTGGAGAAACATGGAGAAATCATATTGCTGTGTCATGTGAATGGAAAAGTCTGGAAATCCACACTTTGGAAGCTGACTGAGGTTCTAAGGTGTGTTATACAGAGCTGATAGGCTAATTCAAGGCTAATAGGAGCCTTCTGGAGAAACTGCTAAGCAGTATCTCCCAGATTAATAGGACAATGATGATACATTTAAGTATGAGATACTGCACAGTCCGTTAGGAAGAAGCTGCAACCCAGAGCAGCAAACTTACTCTTGTGTGCTTGTGTGCTTCAACAGCTGAGTTCAGTATATGGACACGGGAAGCTGGAGCTGGAGGACTATCTATTGCTGTAGAAGGCCCAAGTAAAGCAGAAATCACCTTTGATGACCATAAAGATGGATCATGTGGTGCATCATACATAGTTCAAGAGCCAGGTACATACCCAGACCAAATCATAGGGAAACAATATTGAATGTGACTTTCAAAGAAAGTAAGGACACTTATTGCTTCTTTTCTCCCTGCAGGCAACTATGAGGTGTCCATAAAGTTCAATGATGAGCACATTCCTGAAAGCCCCTACCTGGTTCCTGTCATCGCCCCCTCTGATGATGCTCGCAGGCTCACTGTCACTAGTCTTCAGGTGAGACATAAGGAAACATCTCTACAACTTACCACACAGACTGATTTCGTCCTTGTTCTCCAAGACCAAAATGGTTGTTGTTTCTTCTTAGTAAAAGTCTTGCCTTGGTTAGTGCTTGTTTTCAAGCTCAGCTTTCAGCCAGAGAGGTTTTTGGCTGCTGGCCCAGCTCTGGCAAGTCAGAATTCAAAGGCAGAAGGCTCAACTGAGTGTATTACAGGTGATAATACTCAGGAATTAGGAACAAGAGGCTCCAGAAATAGCATTGGAGGAGTTAAAAAGTTTTTCCCACCCCATTAGCAAGGGGAAGGCCAAGGAGAACTGAAACGTGGAAGAGAACCACCAGTGATCATGCTGGCACTGGGTTCCTTGCTTGGCCCATGGATGGATGAAGAGCTGGGTTTCCATGGGTAGTGTAGGGCTGTGTGGCTGGGGTGTCACTGCAGCCTGGCTGGGCAGACAGAGGGGGCCCCACAGTGAGGTTGGGGTGCAGATTTGCTCTGGCTGATGTCTTGAAACCACACAGTCGCAGCTCACATGATTCATGAGAGGTAGTGAATCTGAGAGTGAATCACAGCTTTGTAGCTGATCTGGGATCATCTGATAACCTCATCATGTCATTTGTGTGTGTCTGTGTAGTTACAGGCATTAAAATACAAGTAACATTAAAGGCCTGACTAAAACCTCCAAAGCCAGAAACTTGGATGTGAGACTGAGAATCTGTGTCTAAATATACTGTACCTCAGTCCTCATTGAGTGGTGATTAGTACTTCACTTGAGGCTTTTTTTTGGCTACATCCCAGCTGTGGTCCCCAGGAGTTTGCTTGGGCTGCAGGACTTCTCCACATCAGCTGTGTAAATGAACCATGACAGCCTGATCCAATAGTATCTGTTCTAACCAGGAGTTACAAGGGCGTTTATTAGTCACTGTGGTATTGATGTTTACCTTGTGTTTCATTTAAAGACTCTTTGACAGGAATACTCACTTCAATTAAGTCCTGAAGAGGCAGATAAAGCTGAGTATTTGGTAACGGAGTGCATTGTGCAGCATCAGCCTCCACTAAACCCACATCAGGGACTTGTTTATACATTGTACCTCAGTTCTACTCAGTTGCATTTATTTCCCTCTTCAGAATTTAGTTGAAAACAAAATCAGGTAAAGTATGTTAAACATGAGATATTACTGCATGTGCTGTGCTGGTTGAGGACCATTGCAGCTCAGATGTGGAGCTGCCTCGCCTTCCGCTCATGGCCTGACAGCACCGCAACATCTGGTTTTGTGTTTTAAATTGCTTTCTCATGTTTAAGACATCTTGTGGTGGCTTTCTAAATGCAGCCTCTTGTGGCAAATATAAACACGCATATTACTCTTTCAGACAACTGGATTATCAGAGGCTTTTCCCTGAATGAATCTGGAATGAGTGAATGGGCTGAAAATGGAGCTATAGCTTAAGCATCCTTTAAATCAAGTGCCTGAATGCTGAGGACTGACCTCAGTGATAACGGGTGACTAGTCCTGTAAGCCTGCCTCTCTTTGATGTGGCAGAGGCCGTCAGGCTTCCAAAAACCCATGCTACCATGGGAAAAGTCAGCCTAGCCAATGTGGGTGACTCCTGAATCAGCCACCCCCTCAGAGGGAGAGAGCTGATTTGAGAGTTAGTGCAAGTCACAACATTATGCGTTTTGTTGAAATCTAAAAAAACCCTCATGCTGACATGGTTTTTTCCCTGCCACAAATCTTGTGCTGTCTGAAACAAGAAGTTTAAATTTGATGATCTGACTGTTGCATTCTCAGGAGTCTGGATTAAAAGTTAATCAGCCAGCATCCTTTGCTATAAGGCTGAACGGGGCAAAGGGCAAGATCGATGCTAAAGTCCACAGCCCCTCCGGAGCTGTCGAAGAGTGCCATGTGTCTGAGCTGGAGCCAGGTGAGCACAGCTTTACAGTGTCATAACAAACTGTGTGACCTCCAAAACATTTGCTATCCCACAGCAAGGGAATTCAGGTTCTTTGGCTTGCGAACAGTGTACCGAAGGGATGAGCACCTTGCTTTGAAAATGACTTCTTGGTGTCAAGAGCTGTTCAGTCAGGGTTGTGTCTGTGCTTTGCCTAGATAGCAAAGAACTGACTGACCCCCCAGATATTTAAGTCTTGGCTTGCCAGTGAAGGTACAGTGATATTAGTCATAAATGAAATATGATGTGGGAGAAATATGATGGGAAGAAGTTTATTTTTCAAAGCTATGCTTCCGTCTTTGACTAATAGGTTATTTTTAACTTGCACTCACTCCTTCATATGAAATGTCAAGAAAGCTGACTATAAGCAAACACTACAGAAAGCTCAACACCTGTTTCAGCAATGAGCTTTTCTTTTTCACTTCAAGTCTCCATGAGTTATAGTCTGTACTACGGACAGACAGCAGCTGTCCAGCTGGGAGAGATCAATCCCTCCTCAGAATTAACATGCAATCAAAAATGTTAAATATCAGCAAATTGGTAAATGACTTCATTAGATAAAGGTGCCATATCTGTGGTGTCAGAGTAGCACGCTGAGCCCGCTGGTGAGATTTGGCTTGCTCTGACCAGCTGCTTTTCTTCTCTGCACTGCTTCCTCAGCTGCTGACAGGTTGAGCTGTGATTCAGTTGTCATGTTTAGTGCACGAGTGAGGCAAGTAACCCTAAAACTCACCCTGCAGACTAGATGACAGCTGAGATCATGTCCTAGTAAACAAGGTGTAAATCCAATCTGTAACACCTCCTGCAATAAATACAGCATTTTCCTACTTAAATATGAGCTTAGCGGCTCGTATAGCTGAGTTCAGTAAACCTGGGACCAAAATATGTCAAAGCATTACAGCAGCTTGGGTTGCTAACCAGCTGGGTTTAATTGCTGGTTTATTGTTTGACTGTTATCTCTGATATGCCAGAAAAGCCACTTCTCTCTTGCAGATAAGTACGCCGTTCGGTTCATCCCCCACGAGAACGGCATCCACTCCATCGACGTGAAGTTCAACGGGAGCCACGTGGTGGGCAGCCCGTTCAAAGTGCGTGTGGGCGAGCCCGGGCAGGCGGGCAATCCCACACTGGTCACGGCCTACGGATCCGGCCTGGAGAGCGGCACCACGGGTAACCCTTCTCTTACAGCTCTGATGCAGACCTGTTTGCACTTGGCTTTGAGGCACACACAGAAGCTGTTCCTAGGCGTATTTTTACATGACTTTGCCTGCTAAGGCAGCTGAACTAACCCACATTCTCTGCTGACCTGAGCACAGGCTAATTTTGCTTTCTAGCATGCTCCTCATGTCTTATAACTATCACTTAAAAGTCTGCAGGCTATACTGAGCCTTAACAACCTTAAAACTTGTGTAAATCAGCAGCTGCAGCATGCGTTCACTGGAACTGCTGGTTAGCAGCTGGGCTAACTCTGCCAGTTAGCTGAGCTCCACCTCGGTGGTCCTTGGAGCTCTGGAGATGCTCTGGCTCCCTTCCACGCATGAACACAATGTCTGAGTTGGCTGTCTAGTTGAAGGAACTTGTTTAACTTGCGTGCCCCTGTTAATTAAATGGGTGTCAGAGTGTACCCTGTTACCTTNATTTTGCTTTCTAGCATGCTCCTCATGTCTTATAACTATCACTTAAAAGTCTGCAGGCTATACTGAGCCTTAACAACCTTAAAACTTGTGTAAATCAGCAGCTGCAGCATGCGTTCACTGGAACTGCTGGTTAGCAGCTGGGCTAACTCTGCCAGTTAGCTGAGCTCCACCTCGGTGGTCCCTTGGAGCTCTGGAGATGCTCTGGCTCCCTTCCACGCATGAACACAATGTCTGAGTTGGCTGTTGTCAGAGTGTACCCTGTTACCTTCCCTTCAGTGCTTGCAGGTCTAAGAAATTTCAAGTTAAATGTGGTATGATGTGTGAACCCTGGGGAGAACAGTGGATTGTTGTGTTGGCTGTGTGCTTCAGATGCAGTGGAAATCTGACACCTCGGTGTCCGCTGTAGCTGCCTCATCTGATAGTTCTCAACTCAAGAATGTAGAGTTTAGGGTTTGTTTTTTCATTTCTAATGATTTGTGGCCTTAGTAAGAAAGTATGAAAACATTCCAGCATACGCACGTTGATTTATTTAATTGTGTGCTTGCTCAGGCCACACACACAGGTGAATAGCAGAGTAAAACGGATTATTTTTCTTTCGTTTTGTTATGCAAGGGAATAGCTAGTTCCTCTTATCCCATCTACTGCTGTGTTTTGTGGATTCCATTTCATTACCTTTTTTCTCGCTGGGAAAAAAAAATACTGCAGTTATTCAGTTAAAGCTTCTGGTGTTCTGGAGAAACCAAGCAGTTGTTTTTGGAAACATGTGGATACACCACATAAAATAAAGATACAGCCTGTGCTGCTTTAATAGGTGGAAATAAAAGCACTCATTAATACTAGCCCCTGATGCATCAGGGACAGGGGAATTTTTCTCCATCTATAAAGGTGCATGGGGTTGTTTTAAATCTAAATAGACTGTTTAACTTCAGTAAAGTTACTCTGTGCCCCGTTGTTGAATCGTGGCTGCTGCCAAAGGCCCGGTGCCCTGGGAGCTGCCGAGCAGCATTTCTGAACAATGAGCCAGTGTAGGGGTTTCAATAGCCAGTAGCTGAGCACCTGAACCATCCCCCGCGAGGGCTGTGTGCCTGCAGCCTCCAACAATGGGAGCCTTCATCTGGGGCACAGGGAAAAACAGTGACTCTGGAGCAAGAAGCCTTAGTGAGCAGCTGTGCAGCTTGCTGGCTTTGGGAATTGACTTCCCTCCAGTTGAGCAGGGCATTGCAGGTTGATGCCTGACCTCCTGGGCAGGCGGTGCCAGGGACATGGGCTGCTGGAGCACTGTAAAATGGCACAATCCCTCTGTGGGAGCTGGGCTCTCCCAGCATTGCGACACAGCAGCCTCTTGTGTTGAGAGGCTACAGACTTTTCCCTAGTTTATTCCCACGTCTGCATGCTTCTGTTGCAGCAGCAGTAAACTTTCCCATGGCCGTCCTGATTTTGAGCGAGCCCAAGCACTTTTATTCCTTCTCAGCAGTGTCTCATGATACAGCCCAAAGATCATAAATATTTTAAGCCAGGGTTTGACAGTAAATTATTTGGGGGCTGAAAGCCTTATTTAATTTTTTCTTGTGTCATTGGCATTGTGTCACTGGCTTAGTATTAGCAGCAGTAATTCAGCTGTGTCTACCAGATGCTGTAATTAAACAAGCTTTTGTTTCCACAAACTGCTTGGAGTGCTGTTGCCAAGCAGTTCAGACACCCATCTCCTCCAGGAGATCTCCTGCCCCTTGTCTCTCTGGCTTTCTTGTGGGCTCTTCAGTCCTGATTTGTGGTCCAGGCAGCGAGACAGCTCCGAGCTCTCCTGAATTTAGCCATGCTGGAGCTGTGTCAGTGTGGGCTCTGACACTCAAGAGAAAGGCTCTTGCTTTCTCTCTAAGCCAGTTTTTTGATGGTGAATTACTTCCATTTCAGTCCTGAAGGGCTCTCATGACCCCTACTCCCACACAGTCACATTACTCAAGCAGAGAAGGGAGCAGGATGAAGCTGGGCAGACTTCCAGGGGTGCAGAGCCCCTGGCTGGGACTTGCCTGTGAGAGGATGTGGGGCGGGGGGATGTGGTGTCCCTCCCTGCCTGCAGCCTTGGGCACCCTGGTCTTGCGCCGCATTACCCCTTCCTATGTAATGACTGAGGCTGCATGTGTAACGTGGGTGTGAGGAAGAGTGTGTCTTACTGTGCTACGTCTTTCTAGGACTGCAGTCGGAGTTTTTCATTAACACAACCAAGGCTGGTCCAGGTACCCTCTCTGTTACAATTGAAGGGCCATCAAAGGTGAAAATGGACTGCCAGGAAACTCCAGAAGGTTACAAAGTCATGTACACACCCATGGCTCCAGGAAACTATTTAATTGGAGTTAAATATGGTGGACCTAACCACATAGTGGGCAGCCCCTTCAAGGCAAAGGTTACAGGTAAAAAGCTAACCAGTACTTACTGTGTGCCTGAAGCAGCTTGTGTCATTCAGCAAACGTCCCTCTGAGACAGTGTGGCATTCTGGTCTAGATGCCCAAAAACATGAGAAGCAAAACGTTTCTCCCCATCACTTCCAAAGCCTAGATGAGGGGTCTCAAGACCAGCTACAAGAGCAGCAGTCATGGATCTTACCAGCTTGACTCAGTGGTGGGCCATAAAATAGCTTCATGGGGGAATATTAAATCCTGATCTAGCGCCAGGGTGTTGCACTGGCAGTAGGGAAATATGACTTATTTACCTATTTTCCCCCCAGAGCCTGAAACCTGCTTGCCTATAGCATAAGTGATGCCTCTCGGTGTTGGTGCCTCTCTCTGTTTGGTGCAGGTGTCACCTCACTGAACATCGGTAACATCTGGGAGGCTTTTAGGTGATGTGAGGAAGGCCGGTTTAGGAAGCTTGTTTTCTCCTCAGCACTGTGTTTAAGCACAGGCTGGAGCTCATCTCTGCTGCTTCCCCTGAGCTAGTGAACCCTCTCCTGGTGCCCAAAGTGCAGGGATGTTCTTGGGAAAGGGCGGCAGGGACTGCACTTCCCCAGGCTGGGACACGCTCTGCTTTCAAAATGGGTTTATTGCAAAATTGCACCTGCTTTTCTGCCAACTCAAGTTTAATTTTTGGCATTTGGTGATTGGAGCACAATTAACTCTTCTTAAGCCAGCTTTGCCTAATGAATCCTGAAGTTCCTGTGGTCCTTCAACCACTTGAGGGCTCGGGGATGGGATTGTTGCCAGCGGTGCTGGAAGATGTCAGCTTAAAAACCCAAGTAGGAAATTACTCCACTTCAAAAATGCATTTTGGATGCAGTATGCATGCTAGTCATTAGGAGGGTTTCGAAACCTCCTTGTGAATGCCTTACAGATGGGGTGAATCTGAATGTCAGAAATCTCCTCTGTTTCCAGGACAGCGACTGGTTAGCCCAGGCAGTGCCAACGAAACTTCTTCCATCCTGGTAGAGTCGGTGACGAGGTCATCGACTGAAACTTGCTATAGCGCCATTCCCAAATCCACCTCGGATGCTAGCAAAGTGATTTCCCGTGGAGCAGGACTCTCAAAGGCTTTTGTGGGTCAGAAAAGTTCCTTCTCTGTGGACTGCAGCAAAGCAGGTATGGGTGCAGGAACCAGCTGGATGTTCAGGGTGGGTGGTTTAGCTGGGCTGTTTTTTCCTCTAAACCCACTTGCAGAGTTAGAGTTCAGAGCTTGAGATGTTGACCTGATTCTGAAGAAAAACTCTAAATACTACACTGTACTCACCAAGTCAGTCCTAATATAGAGGCTATAAAGATGCCAGTTCCTCTCCAAATGACTTCATCTGAGCCAGATGCACCTGAAAGAACCACAGGGTTATGGCATGAGAACAAACAGGTTGCTGAACTTAAGCAACCCTTGTGGTGCATTGTAGCATGTAATGCACGGTGTTCTCACTTGCCTTGAGCACTGATCATCTTCATCATCCAGGAGCTCTGTGGAGGGTGGATTACAGGCCAGCTGTGTTCACTGGCCCCTGCTATTAAGTTCTGATAAAGTACTTGTAAAGCAGTGCCAGCTCTTTTTCACAAGCAGCATTGATGTCTCCTGTGCTCTAGTCAGATAGTGGTACTCTATCAGATCTGGCAAAATGCACAAATAAACCCTTGCCTCTATGAGGTAGAAAGCTTTTTAACATAAAATTCCTTCTTATACCAAAATAGCTGAGCCATACCTCAGACTACCACTCTGTGAATTGAAATAACAAAATCCATGTGTTACAGAGCCAGTATATTATGATAAAACCATGCTGGCCTATTTAAGCCCGGGAATGTTAACAGTCTGTTATTTTGCTGTAGGTTCCAATATGCTGTTGGTTGGTGTCCATGGACCTACAATACCATGCGAAGAGGTGTCCATCAAGCACTTGGGCAGCCATCAGTACAACGTCACTTACGTCGTCAAGGAGAGGGGTGATTATGTCCTGGCAGTGAAATGGGGTGACGAGCACATCCCTGGGAGTCCCTTCCATGTCACTGTTCCATAAACAGCCTCAGACTCGGTCTCTGCATTTGCAGTCCAGATGCAGAGTTATCCTGGGTGCAGTCCTGTTGCAAAATGCAGTATCTAGATACACACGGCTCACATTTCAATGCAGAAAGATGTAAACTCTGTAACTATTTTTTACAAGCATTTCACTTCTATCCTACTTACCAACCTGATGTCAATCTATTTAATATCCTCCTCAAATTGTACCTTTGCAGTACTCTCCGGGTCACTTCTAATGTTCAGAGAATCATATGGATGACTAGACACTAATTTCCCTTGCGGATGTTAAAGACTTTGGATGTTAATTGAAAACTGGAATTTGTCTTTATAATTGGGTATCTTAACTACTGATTTTATTTGACTGGAGACTTTACATTTTAGTTATGGAATATGACTTGGGCTGTCCCCAGTTCAAATTCTTTTCTGTAAAGAAATGAGGTAAAACTGGTACTATAATAGGTGCCTTTCTATACTTGATCAATTTTAACACTTAACATTATAAAAAGCTACTATAAGTGGCTTTACCACTCAAATTGAAAATGTTTCTGAAAACGCTCTGCTAGTGGTTTACATTTAGAAAAATTTTATCTTTTATAGAAAACCAGAAGCAGATTGAAATCAACTTCCTGGAAGCTTTCAGCCTTTCTGTATTAATGCTTTGTAACTCTAGACAGGTAGCTTTTTGTCCACGCGATTTTTAGCTTGGGATTCTGGTGATGTTTCTGTAACTTTGCAGGTAACTCCCCACACTCTTTTTATTTAAGAACAAGCCCCTGGATTGGCTGGGTTAAGTAAATCCCCTAGACTTGCTGAGCCAGGGATAGCTCTTGCCTGTGTGACCCACAGTTGCTCCAGGACAGAGCACCATGGTGTGTTGGGATGATGACCAGCGTTTCCCTGGAGGCCACGGGCCTGGGGAGCAGCTGAGATGGTGCAAAGAAGCCACCCTGGGAAGGGGACCCACAGCTGCAGGGGGGTGTGGGGAGGGAGGGAGGGCAGGTGTGTGAACATACCAGTAATAGCAATACAAATAATAGCAATAATATCATGAACAGACCCATCTTTGGTCCAAGGTGTTTTATTGTGTCTCAGTCCAAGGACATGCCTGAAGCATACTCGTCTCCTGAAATCCCCTTCATGCTGCAACAGGCATTGCTGAGGAGGGTCAGGGAGTGGAAACTTCCTTATAACTTGTCTGTTTGTCCCAGATTACTCCACGCTACTTCCCAAGTGCATATCTGAATTGCTGTCAGCTGCTGGGGCTTTAGTAGACTCTCCTAATGAGCTTTAACTCTGCGACTAGGAGAAGGTAGGATTTGTTGAAAACCTGTTGAAATATCACTGTTCCCTGGGAGAAGTTCATGCTTAATGGTTCTGTAGTTACATGTGGATGCACTACTCTCCAGCACAGTCATTGGGAAAATAAAGGAAAGTTGGGGGGTTTTTTACTGTGCTTTTTTTTGTGCCTTAATGTGAAATGCTCACTACATTGTAAAGTAGGAATTTAAAACAAAATAAACTGGAATAAAAATACAGGATTGTAAAATTGTATGTTATAACTTATTAAATAGAAATGTTTGCTTCATTAAAATGTGCATGTTAAAAACAAGATTGGATTCTTTTCATATGTAGTCAGTAAAGTTCAAACTGAAACTACACCACACAGCAGCTTCAGGCAGACTGTATAGCCCATGGGACCTGCAGGTAGCCATGAAAATTTGGGCATAACCTCAGTGCCATTCTTTTTTTTTCCCTTCTAAAATGCTTTTTTTCCTTAAAACGAAGTGCCAGGAGTTTAAACCATGGCATAAACACCCTGTGCAACTTCACCCCTGTGCATACCCCAGGCACAGGGGCAGTGGAGCTGGCACTGGTGTGTCCCTGGAGCTGCCAGCTGGGTTATCAGTCTGATCCCAGGGCACTCCAGTGGTACCCCCTGTTCTTCCAGGCTCCCTGGGGTTGTTTGCAGAAGGTGTCTCCCTGCACCTGGGGCCGGCAGCTCCGGCACACGGCCATGGAAACCAGCAGATGTTTTCCCAAACATGCTCCTGCTGAAAGCCCCAGTGAAACCTGAGGTGCAGTGGCTGCCAAGGACTTTCCTGCCCCAGGTTTATCAGATTATTTCCTTTTTATAGTTAACTGTGTTTCATTAGCCTTGTGCTACGTCAGCGTGAACCTTCTATTTAATGTTTTTAAACAAAACAAAATAACCTGGATACAGCTGTTGGGGTGAGTAAACCTTGAGAGCGTCTCACCTGTGTAACCCTTATGTCCCAGGCACCCTGCCCTTGTCTGGCCTTCTCTTGCCTGTTACCCCTTGTCTGGGTTTAATGACAGTGGCTGAAATTAGGGGGAGTTGTCTGTCAAGTTGAGGGACCCTGGTTGGTGCTGTGGCTGGGCTTACCTTCAGCAAAAGCTGAGCTCTGCTTTAAGTGACCAACTCTGCCTTGCCTGGCACTGACAGCTGTGGAGTGTCCATAAAAATTACCTTGCTAAGGACAGCAAGCACCCAGTGGTGGTGATGAGAAGGGCTTCTGGTGTAACTTGGCTGTGTTGATCTTTGGCAACAACATTCAGCCAACTCCAGCAGCTCTGGCAGTTGAGGACTGACTTTGTGTTGGGCATAGAGTGCTTTGGGGGACATTCTGCTCTGCTTTTGGTCTCTGGCACCTTGGTGAAGGTTTGTGTGCAGTGCCCACCTTGGCAGGCAGCTGTGGAGATTGGTGTTGGTGTACTGGGTTACTGGTGTCCCAGTGCCTCCTGCTGGGTAACCTTGCAATGGTACAAGAGGCAATTCCTTCATTATAGGCAGAGGATGGGTAGTACTTTTTTGCCTTTTCCTGGGGAAGCGTTTTTCTGCCACTTATGGTTGAACCTAAGTTCTTTTTCATTGTTTATAGTCTCTCCTTGATGCAGGTTTATAGCAGGGTTTGGCTGCCTAGTACCTGTGAGTCCCCCTGGGAACTCATCCGTCCCTCTCTAACTGGCCCAAACTGTCCTGTGAACGCTCTGCTAGATCTGGTAGTGCCCCTGGTGGCCACCTGGACTCCTGGTGGCCACTGACCCAGAGCAGCCCCTAAGTCAGGGCACTGCCACATAGGAAAACACTGGGGTGCTCTGTACCTCCGGGAGGTTCACTGGATGTTTCAGTGGGTGGTGGAAGGTAAGTCCCTGCAGCACACCAGTTCCCATGGGATGGTCACTCTCTGGAACATTCCATCCCCCTGCCTGGTATCGGTGGGTTTGATGCACTTGTACCTCCCAATGGGCAGAGAGAAGGGATCTTAAGGGATGATGTCCTGGAGCTCCTCAAACCTGCACACTCAGCCTGTCCTTCACTCCCTGTCTGCCTTGTAGCGGTCCCTGACCCTGTGCTGGGCTTGTTCCTGCCATACCCTGGGGTCTCACCTGCATTTCCTGCCCCTGGCCTTCTCCTTTGGTTTGGGGAGCTTTGGAGTTCCCCCTTCAGACCAATCTGGGTGTCCCTGCTTACCTCCATGTCTTTGATGGCCACCTCTGCAGCCAGCATGGCAAATATCTCTTATACTGGGGCGTGCTCAAAACTGAGAATTGCATTTCATCTTGTGCAGATGTATCTATAATAAATTAAATATATGTGTTTAATTTTAATAACTTTTGGGTTAAATAATTACTATTAATTAAATTATTCCAATAATTTAAAATATTCCAGTGTTTATTTTAATAATTCAAATGATTTAATCTTTGAATTGCTTCAAATTAATAATTGAATTATTTTATATGTAGAGAGAGAGAGATAATCCAGTATACTTAATTTTTTTGGAAATGTTACTGCAGTGGTCTGTCTCCAGCCCTGGGACCATACAGAGCACTTTGTGTGTTCAAGCTGCATCTCCCTTCACTCCCCAAAAAGCCCTGAGTTGCTCTGAGTCTCTTGGGTGCATTAGCAATATGGGCAATGGGGCTGTTGCTCAGCAGAGCTCTGGGTTTGGTCAGATTATGCAAACCCTGTAATTAGTTTCCCCTCTAATTGTCTATGGAAAGTGAGATTGTGAAATTTCCAATCCAGAAACTGATTTTTTCTCACTTTAACTTCTACATGTATTTATTTTAAACTGTTTGGATTTTATTTTTCAATTTGTATTTTTTACCCCATATTGAAATGTACTTGCAGTGCAGACAATGCACCTTTCTTACCTAAAAAAAAAAAGGAACAAACTGTGTATAAATCACCTTTAAAAGCCTGTCCAAGGTGGCTACGTATAAACAGACATCACTTGACAGAAACTGGGATTGAGTTGCATGAAACTTAACTCAGGCAATGGCGTGATGCTTTTTTACACAGTGTGTTTTTTGTTTGTTTGAGGAGAGACTCTTTCCAAACCATTTGTTATTATGACAGCTGGCTGTGCCATGCTCTCCCATGAGCCAAATGAAACTGGTTGCCCACTTTGGCCTCTGCCAGGTCAGGGACAGCTCTGGGCCCACTGGCATGCAAGGGATGGGGTCTTGCAAAGCTGCTGGCAGCATCCCCAGGTGTTTATTCTGTGCTCTGTGCCAGCTGGCTTGGAGGAACTTCTTTTTTTAATAATTTTTCTTATTTTTCACATCTCCTGTCCACATCCAGTGTACCACAAAGGAGTGTTTGGAATTTTGCTGCTGACAGCAGCGGTGCAGGATGTGCACTGGGGCACCCAGCCCTGCTGTATTGCTGCAGGCTGGGAGCAAACCCGCCTGGCACCTGAACCTTTAGGCATCCCAAACTCCTGTAAGCAAAGGTTTGTTTCTAAAAGTAATTTTTTCCCTCTGTTACAGCGACTTAGAGACACTCCCATTCCCATCCTCCCCCCACCGTGAGATGCCACATCTTCACGGCTCCATCCAAGCTGGAGAAGCACCAGGGAGGGCAACAGCAATTTCTTCCTCCACAGCCTCCAGTAATGGTTGATATTCCCAGGTCCCTTTCACTGAAGGTTATCAAAACAGCCCCGCTCCCAGCCCCCCCTCTTGTGCTGGGCTGTTTCCCCAGGGTCTCCTGGGAAAATGCTTTTAAATGGCTTTTCAGAATTTCTCAGACTTTCAGAGTTAATTTTCGTGGTTGTGAATTTATATTGTGCACTTAGAAAAAATATTGCCACTAAATCAGGGTGGATTTATAACTCCTGTCGCTATTAATTTGACTGAGATTTAAAGCATATTCCTCATATAACATGAACGAAAGGCTAGTATTTATGATTTTATTTTTTTTTTTAAATAGGAAAATATGATTTAGCAGGGCCTAGAGGTATGTTTGACAGCTCTTTCCTGTGCTGAGCTGCCTTTCTGCAGGACCTTGGTACTGCAAATATTTATATCCCTGCTGAGCTGGAAGCCTGTGAGTCCTTCGGGCCCCATGGAGGAGCTGGCCCTGCTGAGGGGGTATTTCTTTCTGACAGTGATATCCAGCTAGGGTGTTTGGTTTGGGGGGTGGGATTTTGTGTCTGGCTTCCCCCAGAAATGGCTGGGGTCAGGCCCTCCTCCCAGCAGAGAGGCACAAAAAGCAGTTGTGTCTCAATGCCGGCATTTGCAGAGCTTTTCAGGGAATGTTTCTGGTTACCTTGCCAATATGAAAATTAATTCCTATAAATCTGTCTCCTGTCTAACAGAAAATTGCCCCTGCAAACACCGACAGTTGAGATATTATATTTAAAATGGCACACAAAGTATTTAACCTTGTTTTTCTCACCAGCTGAAAACCAGGCTGCAGAGAAAGGGCACTTGTGGTTATTATATACCAGATGAGAGTGCGGAGGTTGTGTCCCTGAACCCTTGGGATGATGGAGAGGAGCAAGGGCTAAACCCAGCTCAGGGTTGGATTTTGGGAAAACATTCTTCACCCAGAGGGGGGTTGGGCACTGGAACAGGCTCCTCAGGGAAGTGGTCACAGCACCAAGCCTCACAGAGTTCACAAACCCTTTGGGCAATGCTCTCAGACGTGGTGTGATTTTTGTGGTTGTCCTATGCAGGGCCAGGATTTGGACTTCAAGGATCCTTGTGGGTCCCTTCCAATTCAGGATATTCTGTGATTCTGGCACTGGAGAAGGGGTTGGTGGCATCTGTGGCAGAGAAGGGTGCTGGTGGCCAGAACAGCCTCACATCTTCCCCAAAGCCAGGAACAAATCACCAAAGAGCAGAAGCACAGTCACTGAACAACATCCTGAGGGGCTGGGCAGGCAGAAAAGGCTGTGGCTGCTGCTGGACCAAGCCAGCTGCCCTGAGGCTCTTGGTGCAGGTATGTCAGGGACACCAAGGGGCCCCTGAGGGGGATGTGTCCCGTGACCTACCAGCACCAGGTCCTGGGAGCCACTGCCTGCAAGCAGGGCTGCCTTGTGAAGGTCATTGCAGCATGTTCGCAGTTAAATAACCCTGGGCAATGAATAACAAGCCCTGGAGCCAAGGAAGTGCTCCCTTTTTGTTGCAAAACTCATTTACAGACATGGTGGGCTCATGGATGGGGGTCAGGCACGGGCTCTCTGCAGTGAGTGATGAGGTCTGTATGGAGACACAGGGATGGACACCGATCCATGAGCCCCCACTTAAGTGTGAAATCCCATTTCCTCGGCGTGGCTGGGTTTGCTGGCTGTGCTGAGGGGTCTGGGTGTGAATTTCACGGGAACTCTCCCAGATTTGCAGCAATACCACCAGAGGGGGCTCTCGTAATATTTAATGTTGCATGGCTCCGCATGGCGGGGAGGGTGCAGGCGCTCTGCAGGAGGGAAACCCGCCTTATTCTGGGCAAGGGCTGACGGAGGGTTGCAAATCTTTTGACGACACATGGGAGGGGGGGTGGGGGGTGGTAGTGATTTTTCAAAGTGTTTTCCTTTTGAATAAAGGCAGGAGAAAGATGACTGCTGTCCGCACCTCCTGCTCTCCATCTCCCCAGCTTGTTTGGCAGAGAAAAGCCCCACCCAGGGACCACTGAGCTCTGGGCTGCAGAGGAACAGAAAAAACTCCCCCTGGGTTGCCCAGGAAGGTCTTGCTCCCCTCCTGGTCCTTGTCTGTAGCAGATGCTCGACCAGTGAATGGCCAAGTCCAGCCTGGGGCACTGAGCGCTCCCCACGATCCCTCCAGAGGCTGAGGGAGCCCTGAAGCAGCTGGGCTTGGCCCAACTACTGGTTTTAGCAATCCCACACTGGTAGGTTCTTTGATTTTTCTGCCTTTGATTTTGCTATTGGTGCTACTGGCCCCGCTGTGCAACAGCACAACACAGCCTTTCTAGGGCTGCAGCTCAGTTGTTTGCTGCACATCTGTACATGGCCAAACATCTGTACATGTGTACATCTGGTGAAGGGTCTGGGGCACACACCTTAAGCAGAGCAGCTGAGGGAGATGGGGGGTTTTAGCCTGGAGAAAAGGAAGCTCAGGGAGGAACTTATTACTCTACAACTCCCTGAAAAGAGGGTGTAGACAGGTAGGCGTTGGTCTCTTCTCCCAAGTAACGAGTGACAGGACTACAGGAAAGGGCCTCAAGTTGCACCAGGGGAGGTTTAGATTGGATATTGGGAAAAATATTTCACTGGAAGGGCTGTCAAGCATTGTCACAGGCTGCCCAGGGATGTGGTGGAATCACTGTCCCTTCAAGTTCAAAAAATGTGGTGCTTAGGAACATGGGTTAGTGGTGGCCTCGGCAGTGCTGGGTTAATATTTGGACTCGATGATCTTAAAGGTCTTTTCCAACCAAAACTACTCTTTGATTCTGTGATCTGTACATCCAGACACAGGATGTATATGTGTCCCAGCCCAAACACCATCAGTGGTGGCTTTGGCACCTCCTTCTCTTCACCCATCGCCTGTGTGGTGGGGAAGAAGCAGGAGTTCAGGCTTGAATTGCTCATGTCTGTGTGCATTCATGCACAAACTTTCAGGAAAGCAAAACAAATGTGGATGTAAACTGAAACAAGAGAGTCTGCGCTGCACATGGATATTGCTGTGCCAAAGGGCTTAAGAACTGGGTTCATTTACCATGGTGCAGAAAGGGGACGACCCCTGGTCCAGCTGACCCCTATCCTTCTGTCCAGTTTGTTAAACAGCACACCCCAGCATGTTCGCTTGGTGATGGTTTATATATAATTTTTAATGTTCCCCTAATGCTGCAGGTTCAATCACAGTGCATGATCCATCAGTCTGTGCTGGGGGATGTACAGACCCTGAATGGACAAGCCAGCATCCCGTGGGGTCTTGTACCAGCTCTCCTGTGTGCTCATTGCTGCCAGTAGGTCACAGGAGGCAAAAGGAGGTAGGCAGAGCTTTGCTCAGGACTAAAAGGTTCCACAGGTGGGATGGGAGAGGAGAGGTGTTGGGGTCCTCTCTGTGGATCAGTGGGGAGCAGTGCCAAGGCCAGGAAGAAGACATGAGCCCTCTTCAGATGAAGGTGCAGATGGACAAACCAAGACAGCAGAGATGATGAAGGCTGTAGAGAAGTGGCAGTCCTGCCTTGGGCTGCTGCTGTGGGTTCTGGGGGTTTCCCTGCCATGGGTCTCATACCCCCAGGGCAGTAAAAACCATCCTTGTGTGGGTTTCTGCAGGGTAAGGAGCAGCCCAGGCTCCATCCCAGGAGTAGGACAGCACAGCCCTTCTGTGGCCTGGGAGGGGTCTCTCTGTGGGGCAGGGGAGACCTTGGGTCTGCAGGAAGTGAGGATGTTTCCAGCACCATGCATTGGAGAAGGGCTTCCCAAGGACCCAAACCTGAGGGATCTTAGCATTTTTTGTTCAGCTGAACCCTGTCTGCTCTGTGTTCTTGCCTCGCCAGGGCTGCTGGAGTGAAAACAGAGTTTTCAGTTTCTGAAAGACTCTTTGTTTCCCTCCCATGATCTGAGATCTGGCTTGCATGAGACAAAGTCCTTCCAGGAATTTTGGATTCCCAGTGTAAAACTTCTGTTTGATCATAAATTAAGCTCAAGAAGCCTCATTCATCAAAAAGAGAACCTTTGTTCTGGCTGCAGAATATATCAAGGCTCCTGCAGGCTGGAACAACTTGAAAACCCCTTTGCAGTTGGGACAGCTGGGTAATGATCCCCACCGAGGAAAATCTAGAGATGACATGAACTGTTAAACATTTTAGGATGTAATTATAATACATCTAATGAATGTATGGAATAAACACAGGAATATCTATAGAGACTGTGCTGACAGTAGGAGCTTTGGACTCCTCCCAGGCCCTATCAAACATTATAGTCTGAGTGCAGATGCTGTCTCTCTGCTGTGAATTCCACAAAACTGTGTCCCAGCTCTCCATGGGGGAGCACCATTTTGTGTTAAGCTGCCTCTCTGTTGGTCAAATGCTCAGCATCTCTGCAACAGCAGCTCGATGTGGTTTAACACCAGCTGACACCTCAGCCCCACAGCTGCTCACTCACTCCCCACAGGTGGGATGGGAGAGAGAATCAGAAGAGCAAAACTGACAAAACCTGTAGGTTGAGAAAAATATAGTTTAATAAGCAATGCAAAACAAGGCATTAATTCACCACTTCCCATGGGCAGGGAGGTGTTCAGCCATCCCCAGGAAAGCCGGGCTCCATCACACGTAATTGTTACTGGGGAAGACAAACACCACTACTCCGATAAAAGTCCTCTTGTTCCTTTTTCTCCCCCAAGCTTTGTGTGCTGAGCATGTCTCCATATGGCATGGGAGTTATCCCATGTGGTTATCCCTTGTGGGTTATCCCTTGTGTCACTGGTGGTCTGCTGTTGCCTCACAACTTCGTGTGCACCCTGAAACAACTCGCTACTGGGGTGAGAGGCAGAAACGGGGTGAGAGGGCAACTACTGTGAAGAAAATTCACTCTATCCCAGTCAAACCCAGCTTACAGCTCCAAGCTGATGGGCACTGACATCACTCTCAAGGCTGCTCTCTGGCTGCATCTCTTATCTTCAAAGGCTGGGTAAAGGACTATATTCAATATCGCAAATAAGGACAAATATTTTCAGTAAAACTTGGTCATAATTACATCTTTTTCATGACTGAATGTGCCCATTATGGCTTTCCTGGAGCGTGACTTATTCCTTTGTGCACTGTTCCTTTCTGAAAGCCAAGAGAGAGAAGGGACTTACGTAGGAGCAAGACATGAGGCCAGAGACTCAGGCTGACTTCAGCCTTCACATGAGCCATCACTGCTGTCAGCCAGACAGTGGCATCTCTATAAAAATCTCAATGTAAATATTTGTTCTAAATCAGGCTCTTTCCTTTGCCTTGACTGCAGTATAATCGAGGGAGCTTATGAAATGCTGTATGATTTCAAGTTAATTGCTACTGAAAGTTGGAGGATTTGTTGTCTGCCTTGCACACACACCCCTGGGATCATTTTTTCTTGATTTAGTTTCTTTCTTCAAATTCATTTCTCACTGAACAGTTTCACAAAGGCCAAACTGTTTTCCTCCTCACAAAGCCCCCTTGCTTGCTTGCCCTCCTGGCCCCTTCAGCAGGCAACCCAGGGCTCATTGATGAAGGGAGATGAATATTTGCCTCTACTAACAGTTGGATTATTCCCACTTTTCGGATGCCATCTGTGTGAGAGGGTTTGGTTTGCACTAAATACAGCCTGTGGGCTGAGCTAGGAAAACAGATTGCTGCACCACTACATTAAATAATCGTCATTAAAGTCTGGTTCATTGGAGGACTTCAAGCTGCTTTGGAGAGGGTTTTTTTGGAAGGGGGGGGATGCAGTTCACTTCCACATCAGGATCTGAAATCAGATTTTAATGTGAATTTTATGACACTCTCTTGGTAGCAGTGTCACCTGGGATCCACAGGATGTCTCACCTTAGGTTTGCAGGCGGGCAGTCAGGGGTGAGAACCACCAGCCTCCTGCTGCTCCGGGCTGAGGGAGTGCAGAAAAGGGGCCCTCGTGGCCTGTCCCTCTCTCTTTAATGTCCGTCTTTCCCCAAGCCCTCAATGCTGTGAGCAGTTTCAAACCCCCACCAAGAAATACTCTAAATTCAGCAACATCCTTCATTGCAAACCACCAAGGCACAGACCTGAGTCCTGCTGGCTGCAGCTCTGAAGTGCATGCACACACACACACACACACATGATGCAGAAAGCCCTTTTAATTCTTCCTCCCCTGCAGAGGAATGGCAGAGCTCCGTAGCCCACAGGAATGTGTGGAGATCCTTGCCCTTCGGGTGTTGCAGGTAAAGCACAGGCAAGTATTTTACCCTTGCAGTAGCTCCTTACATTTGCAACAGGTACAGTTAAGTATAGTGTGCTGCTTCTAGCTGGTTTATTTCTGCATACAGGAAATAAGAAAATAACCTGAAGGTTTATTTTGCCTTCTCACCCAAAATATTTGAACTTTAACAAAATATTTGGCAGGGGCGGGGTGGGGGGGGGTCCACTTGCTGTGAGTACATTTACACCAGTCTTCTACAAGATCTGTTGGCATTCATGTATTTCCACGCCATGGATGAGGACTCAGCATGATCTTGATTGGCGGCTCTTCCTTGGCCTCCTCTTCCTTGAAAACTTTGATCTCAGCCAGTTGAAGAAGCCACCTTTTGCTTTTAACTCAAACTCTATTGGGAAATGGTCGCTCACCCCCAGTGCCTGCAAGACAAGGGCACAGAGGGTTGGGAGTGGCTGCCCCCACTCTCTCCAAACCCTGTCCCAGGGGGGACATGGATGTGGGGAGGTGCAATGCAAGCATTGCAGCAGTTTTATGGCCAGGACCATGTTCAGAACTGCCTGGTCACTGCTGGCTTTGCACTCCTGCATTAGCCCTTGCCCCACTGCTGCAGAGGCTGTGCTGTGCCTACCTGCTCCTCAGTCATCTGAAATTCCTCCTGGAAGTCAAAGATATTGGCAGAGTGTGGCACAACAGCATCGATGAGCTTCTGTCCGCTGACTACGATCCTGGAAGGACCAAGGGAATGGGGTGCTGTGATGAGGTGCCTGACCAGCAGCAGCCACACTGCACTAAGCTGGAGGGGTGACCTTCAAGGAGTCACAGCTATGTATGGTTTGTCCTTACCCATGGGCCTCCCACCCAGAGATGTCACCTCCTTTATGTGCCTCCTTGGCAGGGAAGTATCTAAATATCTTGGCATGCATTGGCCTTGGAAGCTAATGTCAAATGGCTTCTGTCTAAACCCACCTAACAGTGGTGGGAAGTTGCAAGCCCTGCTTTGGGTACAAAACGCACAGGACACCAATGATTGGAGTCTCAGTGAACTCCTCCTTAGATCCAGAAGCTCATTCTGCAAGAGGACTCTGGGCTCTAACAGCTGATGTATCTTGTCCCTGCTGAGGGAACTGCAGTGGCAGCAGGACTTGCCACATGCCAGAGGAAGGTGAGCTGTCCCCCCTCCCCAGGCAGAACCTGGCTTTGCATTTGTCAATCCAAGTTACAAATGTAAGAGCAAAAGTCATGGTGCAAAGCTGGCACAAAAAAAGGCAGAAGCACCTTCCTGCAAGTGTCTGCAGCACTCCCTGTGCATGAGAAGTGCTGCTGAAGGCCTGTCATCTATCCCCACGTGAGCCACAGCAACAGCTGGTTCTTGCCTGAAATCCTGCCTGTTCTCCAAAACTACTTGCCAAAGGTCTGCAAAGTGCTTTGTGCTCCTGACCAGAAGCATTTGGATCACATTGCCCCTGGACACTCTTTTATCTTTGATGGTCTCATGTACATTTGTTTTCTCTTTTGGTTACTGACACCTTTTGATATATTTTTTCATTCAGAGAGTCATAACCAGTGATTGGTTTGGCAGTGGCCCCTCACCTGTCATATGGGCAGCTTGTGCTGCTCCTCACTGTTGTGTCATTTTTGTCACCAATTAGCCAGATGAATTCGGAATAAGTCCTCAGCCGGATGTTCTTCCACTGCTTTTGGGGAACATAGCTACATCCAGCATTGAAGTCTCCCATGAAGATGAAGTTCTAGAAGGTAGGAGGTTTTTCAAAAGTTACTGTGAGGACAGCTCTTCAAAAGAAGACTGACAAGGACTTTTAAGGTCCATGGATGCTCCCAGTAGCCATTACGGCTCTAACAACAGCTGCTCTCTGAGTGAAGTGGGACTTCTCTTTTCTGCTGGGCACACCAGGGCATGCTGATAACAATCTTACTGGGAGATCAAATTTACTGTATAAAATATGGAAAATTCAGTGAAAATACATCAAAGTGATACTCAAAACCTGGGTCTCGTTATCAGTGGGTTTAAGGTTACCAGCTGTGAAGTGAATAGAATGCCAGGTGACTCAGTACCCTGTTAGTAACACAGATGTAGCAACCAACCTGGGTTTTCCAGTGCTGTTTGACATCTAAATACACATCGTAGAGCTCATCAATCTCCCGCACTGCAGTGTCTGGTGTGGTGTGCAGAGGGATTATAGCAAACTCACTGACAGCTTAAAAACAAGGCAGAAGAACAGGGAAAATGTAGTGGTTAAACAGAGAACCAGTCACAAAGAAACAGAGAGTGACTTGGAAGCAAGGGGTTTTTTTCCCTGAGGAAGAAACAGCTTCTGTTCTGACTGTGGACCAGGGGCAATCTCTGTGTGGTTGCCCAGTGTCCCCCTCCAGGCACTCAGCTGAGCCTGAGGTGCTGTGCCAGTGCAGGCAAACCCTGATCCAACACCGGCGGCAATCGCTGCTCCCATGGCCATGCCAGTGGCAGGGAGTGCATCCACCAACCCACTGCCTGGGGCTGTGGCCTTTCCCAGAAAGGCAAAATGCTGCTCTTGGAAGGAAAAGCAGCATGGGCTTTGGATGCGGCCCCTTGAGCCTTCCCCTGACATGCCTGGGTCCAGCCAGCATTGCCTTGCTGACTCACCAGTGGGACAATGACACATTTCTGAAGCATCTCACCGGTTTTTGGAGACTGGAACCAGATGACAAAGGGCTCTCTGGAGAAGACATCCTCATCCCCAGGCTGGGTGTCAGGGTACTGGTAGGTTTGTTTCACTGATACCAGATGTTGCCTGCAGCAGAGTGGACAGCATAGGGGATGTCACACTGGTAGCTTGCTGGAACATGTCTAACACTGACTCCATGCTCTGACCCAGACCCTGGGCCGTGCTCTGGGACAGATACAGCAACACTGGTTGCTGTGTCTGGGATGATCCCCCCACCCAGGCACAGCCCATCCCACCCACACAGCCTGCACCTCTCTAGCTCCCTCAGAGCAAAGCCACCACCATGTCCAGCCTGTCTCTGTGGGGCTGTGACCCAGAAAGCAGGATGAGGGCTGACTTGTTGGCAAGAGGCCTCGCTCACCTGTAGATGAAGGCATACTGCTCCTTGTAGCTGTTCCTTCCCAGCCTCTGGCTGGCAATGCACCTGTATTCCTCCTTTGGCTCCTGCAGGTGACTGGAAGGAAAGTGATGTTCCTGAGTTCATTTCTGCACTCAAAAGGGGTTGAGAGGGAGGTAATTTTGCCTGTGCCCAAGGGTGTGGGACACTGCCTGCGTGACCTCAGAGGCAGGTGGGTAAAGACACTAAACCCTTCTCAAGAGCTGGACCCTTTCTTCAGCACTGGTCCTTCATTCTACCTTCTCACTGCTCATTGCAGCCTCTGTCTCTCCTTCAGGTGGGTCTCATGTCCAGCCAGCCAAACGCTGCTGTTTTGTCTGGACTGTCACTCCCGGCTGTCATTCTCTAACCTAAAGCAATTCCCAGCCCTGCAGGAAGGTGACTGTCCTGCTGCAGCCTGGTGCCAGCCTGGTGAGGGAATTTTCCCTCCTTTCTTTTTTCCTTTGGGAATTAATCTGTAGCAAGTTGAATCTAACTTGGTTATACTGATTTAAAAATGTTTTCTACAGTGGTCTGGAGCTGGCTTTGCCCCTGTCCCTCAGAGAGACTGCCAGAACCTGGTCCTTCCTCGATGCCAGGACAGAGCCCAAATCCTAAGATTTTGCCCCAGTAGGGTGACACTAAGCAGAGGACAGGCTCTTGCCAAGCATCTTTCCCAATATTTGCCCATTTGCCCTTGGCCACCCTGGTGAGCTTCTCCTAGGCATCTTTCCCAATATTTGCCCATTTGCCCCTGGCCACCCTACCTGGTGAGCTTCTCCACTAGGAGAGGACAAACACGGTTCTTGTTGTCCTTTATTTCCATCAGCAACATGATGTCACAGCGAGAAATGATCTGCAAGGGGAAGAAGCAGGAGGAAGTTCACACGTGGTGGGTTTTGGAGGATTAGGAAGGCGTTAGAAAGAAGTGGCTACTGGCATGGGGGAAGTCCTTTGTGGAAGAAGTGCCACTCAGCCTGGGATCATGGGAGGGGAGCAGTGGCTGGAGCAAAGCTCTTCTGCTTTCAGAGCTGCTGCACGCCCCAGCAGGAGCTGGGACAGGAAAATCGGGAACAGAGTGGTTTCAGATTTAGTGAAAAACTTCTGCACTTGCCCCTGAGGAGGAAGTGTGGAGGGGAAGGGGCAGCAAGAGCCACTGCTGTGAACCTGATCCCCCCCTGCCACTGCTGGGGTGCTGCCACTGCCCAACTTTCCCTACAGTCAGCATTCACCTGTCCCAGTCTGTTGCAGACCTTCTGAAATAGCCCCTGAAGCCCAAAGCAACTTCCTCTCTGAAAGCAGGGCTGCATAGCTCAGAGGGACGGCGGGGCTCAGCTCCTGCAGCTGCTGTTGGGATTCCCCATGGGAAAGCCCAGTTCACACTCAGCCCAGCATGGTCAGGGGCTTCTCTCTGCCCCCGGTTTCATTGTTCTTTAAACTTTGTGGCTGATTTCTGTCAAAAAACCACCCTTTTTTGCCCCCTGAAACTTAACCATAATTACCTAAATTACCCATAATTTAGTAGATATTGCCCACAGCAATGACAGTACAAGAAGAACGGTCTGGAAATGCAAAGCCCACGCAAACCCCTCTTCTCTGGCAGTTTGCAATTGAAGGATTAAAACCCAACTACACGGTGCCATTCCTTGTTGGTGCCATTCAGGACACAAAGCCATCCCACTAATGCTGAGCACCACGTTCTCCCTTACTGTGGCATCTCGGAGGGCACTTGCAAAATCTGAAAGTCTAAAATGTGGTCCTTTTAAAATGCAGAGTTATCTTCAGCTGCTGCAGAGGCAGCCTGACAGTGAGGGTTTGCTCACATAAATTAGCAATTGGGCTTTTCAGATTCGTGCCAGACTCTAATACGACAGATACTCTCTGCTGTCCTGAGAATAGGTTTAATTAGACAAGAATATTTCAGAATGATTAGCACATAAGGAAGGCAAATAATGTATCACAAAACAAACCTCTGTGGATTCAAAGTGAAAATTACTTTTACTGTGCACTGAGGTTTTCCTCCTTTCCTAACTCCATTTTCCAAAGGAAACAGCAAATGTTTCTGTTATATTCTCACGTAGGCTAAAATAATGGCAAACATCCTGTTCAACCACAGGCTGACTTTTACTTTCAGAGTGCAATATTTTTTAAATTATGCACTCATTTTTTTCACTTGAAAAGAGAAATAAAGTGAGAGATAAATAAAGTGCAAGATTCCACATCTAAGAAACCCTCAGAAAACATAATGTCTGTCTCATCCAGGCAAACGAACGTACCTTAACCACCGCATCGACGACTTCAGGTCTGGCTATTTTAGCTTCTCCAAAAGACCTCACATTGAAGGAGCAAAGTTTTAGGCTCAGAGATGGGTTGAAACTGAAGAGTGAAAGTAAGAAGAAGAGCAACATCTTCAGGGACTTGGGCAAAATGTGTTGCTGCGAGTGTGCCTATAAATATGTATGTGTGTGTGTTTATGCATCCGTCCCTCTGCGGCTGGTTGGGAGGTCAGATTGAGCAGTCAGCTGTATCCATCATGAACAGGAATCACCATTTCCTCCTTTCCCTCATTTCCATCTCCAAGCACAAAGCAGCATGGAGACTTTGAACTTCTTGCCTGGGGGGAAAAGTGGCTCTGCTGAGCCAACCTCCCTGTCCTGGCAGAGCAACTGCTCCTTCACCAGAACTCAGAATCCCTCCCCGCAGGGGAGGGATGCCTGCCATGACTGAGCACTAGCTGGGACCACTCCAGGAAGTGCTGGGCCAGGACCAGGCTCCCTGGGCCAGTCCAGGCCAGAGGCCAGGATCAAGAGATGGATGGGGTAGATGGTGAGAGGGTCTGCGAAGCAGCAGGGGTTTCTGGAGGGCACTAGAAGCCCCATTGGAAGGGGCTGCAGAGCAGCCATGGGAAGATACTTGATGCCCCAGCACTGTCCCTCAAACTCCTGGCCAGGTGTTCCCAGCACAGCAGTCTTGGTTTATGCATGTGGGTCTGGCTTGTGCTGTGTGGTGGAAGGGCACACATGACTTTGGATAAAACAACACTTGAGTGAGGGTGCTGCAGGCGGGATGGCTCAGTCACCTGAAGTGGCTTTTGCAGGGAAACCATCCCCATGCCCTCCCTTAAGCCTCTGCCACATGTCAGCCCTCAGCCGGACACACATTTGTTGGCCCCCAATCAAGTATAATGGCAGGAGGTATAACAAGAGGTCAAGCTAAATGACATCTTCAAGCATCTTGTATTTTTCTCCTTGTGCTTACAGGGTGCTTTGATATCCTCCTTCCTTTCTTTGGGAAGAGCCACGCAGCCTGTCTGCACCCCACTTCCCTGCCCGCACAGCCACCCATGGAGGTCTAGATCCAGAGGCACCAGCACACAGCTCCCAACACTGTCTGAACCAACTGAACAGGCTCAGATGGAGCTGGCACAAAATGCAGTTCATGGAGGGGCTCCCAAACACTCAGCACAGCTAAAAGCAGTGGGATCCTGCTCTTGGTGGGGAGGCAGCTGCAGCTCTCCAGGGACTGTGCTGCAGATGTTGGAATGGGCACCACAAAACCCTTTTGACCAGGCAGGGTTTTGGAGCACTGGCTACTGGCAAGGGACACACCACTGTGGTGTCCCAGTGTTTGCTGACCAACACAGCTACTGGGGAAGTGAGCATGTGACCCTCCGAAATAACAGAGCTTGGGTGGTGCTTCCTCTCCGCTGGGTCTCCAGTGAGCTGGCCCCAGGCAGGACAGGCTCGGGAGAAAACTAATAAAGAGGGAAGTAAAATTAAGATCTTGGGGATTATAAATCTCCCACCTGACCTTCCTGAAAGCACAGCCTGAGCTAAGGGCTTGCGACAGCAGCTGCAGCCTTGGGGTCAGAGTCACCAAAACCCGCAGCTGCCCCCAAAATCAGCTTTGGCTACCCTGGCATCAAAGAGCAAATGTTTGTTGTGGTGCCTGTGAAGGCTCTGACCCTGAACTGCGCCTGTCAGTGCCATGTTTGTCCCCAGGGTCCCTGGCTTATCAGCCTCCCCTTGCCCTCCACCTCAGGCATTATCAGGGGGCCAGTTGAACTGTACAGGGGACATAGGGAGTTCACACTCCTTTCTGCACTGCTTTATCTCCCTGTTTACTGCACTTTCTGTGCATGTGCTCTTTCCTCCTTATCAGACTATAAAACAACCTCGATGGTGCCTGAACACTGACAGTTCAGGCCGGCCCTGCTCTTGCACAACAGGGTGAAGCTGCTGGTGAAACCAAAACAGATTGGAGTTTCTGTCCCTACATGGAATGATGTCAGGTGAGCAGCACCTGTCGGACATTTCCTAATAAAGCCCCTCCTCAGTCTCTCCCTCCTCCCAGGGGGGAGGCAGGTGATGAGACAGAAGGCAATGCCAAAGCCAGTTTGGGCAAGAGCTCAGAGCAATGAGTAGGTGCTGCCCAGGGCCCTTCAGCCAAGCTTTGCTGACAGACCCTACTGGGCATGTGGGGGCTGTGGTTGGTGTGTTGCTATCTCTGGAGCAGCAATTCAGCCCTCCATCTTCTTTCTGCTCCCAAGGATGTGCTGTGGGATGGATGGTGGGATGTGTCCCTGTGTAAGTGCCTGCTTAGAGTCCCCATGGGACAGTGGGGTACAAGGGTCTGGCAGCAATGTAGGGGTTCCTCCTCTCCTTTCAGGCACAGACTCTTCCTTTTGGCCACAGTCATGGCTGCCCTTGGGTCACCCACAAAATTGCTTTTCCTGGCAGAGATGGACTGAGAGGATCTCTGAGGTTTCCTGTGCCTTTCTGTGATGGTTGCAGGCAGACACTGTGAGGTGAGCCCACACCAAGCTTATTCTGGGCTTGAAGCGCCGCATGACTCACAGGGTGTTCAGTGGGGGGGAGCACTTATGGGTGTGAAGTCACCCTGGGACTATGATGAAGCTTCATTTCTCCTCAGTGGGTGAGATGTGATGTCTGTGTGCTGGTCAGGGGTTTGATACTGCTGGGGTCACCTGTGCTGATGTGTCCTTTCTACAGAGGGTGCACAGGCTGGCCCAGTCTGCCTGAGCCCTGGTCTGTTGGGGTGCCCCAGCTGCCCCACTGAACAGCCCCATTAGCCTGTCCCCTCCAAGGGGAGCATGTGGCTCCAGTGAAGCACAGGCAGAAGAGGCAGAGGTGATGTTGGGTGTGAGGGGCCAGTGTGGGGACGATCACTGCCACATTGGTTCTCTCCAGGTGACACTACAGCTCTGTTTTTTAAATAGGGTGCTCCTCCTTCCACATACCAGGCTTTAAGGTGTTTTGTGTTTCTTGATTTTTACCATTTTTGCCCAAATTGCAGCTCTGTCAACATCTGCTGTGGTGAGGGGAAGACCAGGAAGGACCAGCCCCAAAGTTGCCAGCATCACTGTAAAAGTAGGTTCTTTTGTGCAAATGAAATGACCTTTGGTTTCTTGGTGACCTTATCACAACCATCAGGCAGCGTATTTTATCTCAGTCTCCTGGAATTTCAGGTTAATAAGTAGCAAAGCACTTGGGCCATTTCATATTTCTGAAGTCCACAGCTGGGCTGCAGACCAAATATGGTCATTTGGGAAGCAGCTTCATTGCCAACAATAAGTGTCCTGGAATGACCCTCTGGAATTTTGGTGTAATGGAGGGTAAAAGTATTTGGTGTGCAAGATACATGGAATGCTTTGAATCAATACTTTGATGCTTAATATTTATTTATAATCCTGGAAGGTACATTGTTCTATTTAATTACTGTTAGGGCATAATTCCTTTGCTGATCCAGGACTCTGATAGGGTTTTCTTTTTCAACTTCATACGTCAGTATTGTTCAACTAGTGGCTTGAAGCGTGACAGCCTGACTGCTACAAGCCAGGCCAAGGAAAAATGCCTCATCATGTTTTCAGTTTCCTGAATGAGGCTGTTTAGCTGAGCTGTAGGGCAGCACACAGTAATCTGAAATACAGGCTTTGATGCATGACAAGGAGATGAGGCTTTGAAGTCATCCCTCCAGAAAGATATTGCAACCACCAAATAAGGAGGTTTTGTGACATTAAGTACGCCTGCGTTGTTAGCAGTGAAAGATGTAATTAAAATGTGTGTAATATATGCATTAACTTTGAGTAGAGTTAAGAAAGTATTATTTAAAGCTGTTTAAAGGAAAGTAGGTCTAGCTTTATGATGTTTTAAAAGGTGAGAGCATGTGTTTGTCCCAGGTTGTGCAATGAAGCCACTGAAGAGGGGCAGCTGCAGAAAGCGGTGCCCAGGGGAGTTATTTACCCCTGTGCTCACTGGGAGCTGCTGTTTGCAAACTGGAGAGAGCCAAGATCTTATCCCTGTCCTGGGTGGTGAATTTGGTAGCTAGTCTCACCCTGCTAGGGGCATGGCAAGGCCTTCCTCAACAGCACGTCCCACGGTGGGCTCTGGGGCAGCCACCTGCCCTGGCATTCTCCCGTGCCCACAGTTCCCTGGGGATTGCTCATGGCACCACAGGGCCACCACCACGTGAGTGGGAATAGATGGGGACTCGTCACCCTGGGAAGATGATTCATCTCACCAAAGCAGCATGCTGTCACTTGTTAGGATTACAAACAGCCTTACCATGTGCCCTGGGGATCCATCACCCAGCAGCGGGAAATAATATGGAAACTTTTCATCTGGTGGAGCAATGATGCCTCTCAGCTTGGTGAGGCACAAGCTGGCGTTCTCCACAGCTACCCTGGCCTGAATCCAACCAGAGCTGCCACCTTGCTATGGAAAACAAGACTGTTTACATGAAAGTCTCATTGACTGGTTTCTGCCATGGGACAGCTAATTCTGATAATTTTTAAATTTTTTTTTAATCCTGTGGTTGCTCTGATTTAGAGAGGCATTTTGTTTCTAACTGGATCATAAGTCCTCTTGTGCTGGTGGGAAGCCCAGCTTCTGATCCGGCATTGGGAATGAGCAATTTTATGCTGAGGGCCAGGAGAGCTGGTGCTGGGCTCCAAAACGCCGTCAGCCTTGAGGGGTGATGCAGGGGTGACTCAGTCCTCACCAGCTGCCACATCTGTGTAATGAGTTGTGTCTGTGGGCTGAGAGGAGAAATAAAATTCACGGAGCAGGTCAGTGCAGGCACTGGCCTTTAATTTAGGCTTGCTACAGTGAAGCCACCCCACACATGGCCTCATGGGGTCCTAAGGAGGGGCTCAGGGAGCTGCTGGCGCTCCCCCTGAAGCTCACCTGCTCCCTGTGGGGACAGGGGGCCCAGCCATGCCCTGTGCTCTCACCACAGCCCCCCATGCCATCCAGAGAGCTCAAGGTCTTCTCTACTTTGCCAGGTAGGGGCTGATTCTCTCTCCCAGCAAAGTCATCACAGCACTGCAAACTACCTCACCAGGGCTGTGACCTGTTGAAGCTGTGGCCTCATCCCAATGGTGATTGGCCCGGGATAGCCCTGATGATCCCTCCTTTCCCTGTCACTAGTGAAGGAGTCTCCCAATGACTCTTCCCTGTGGCTGCACACTGAGATTGCAAGAGCAGGTTCCCTGGTTGGCTCATGCCATGTTTCGACATAAAACCACTGCATGTCTCTGCTTCGGCTTCTCTATTTTAAGAGCCGTAATTCGCCATGACTATATCCAGGGACTTCCCACCAGGTGGCCTGGAATAGCCATCGGGTCGGTAATCCATCCCTGGAGTGAGTCAGTGCTGCCCTTCACATGTCCCACGGGAGCCTTTGGTCATGCATGAGAAAGCTGAACAAACAAATGCGACTGTAAACAATGTCTGGAGGGTTGTGAAATACCTCCCATGTCCGATTAGGTCACTTCAGCGGAAGCTCAGCTTTGTTTTGCCCAGCTTGACTGGGAAACTCTTCAAAGAAAACCCAAAACAGGCTGTGCCTCACCTTCAGCAGGCCACCTAAACCCCTTGATTTTAGTTATAAATCTCTTCTATCATCTCATGTTATCAAAAGCTTATGTTTATTGTAGTAAACTCTGACCCAGAAAGCCGTTTATACCAGTTATCTCAGCTCTCCCAGCCTGGCAGACCAAAGGGACATCCTTTATCAAAGCACAGGTGGGGTGAGGATTTGACCCAATTCGCATTTACTCAGGAGCTGATCTCATTTCTAATTTAATTAAGTTTTCTCATATTTTTTGGCATATCTTAAAGTTACACACCAGCCTGATAAATGAGCCAAGGGGAATGAACGTAAATTGCTTGTAGCAAAAGGATTCGGGTGGCAGTTTTAAGAAAAAACAGAGCAGATTTTAAATGCAGGTTGAAATGCAGCTCCTGAGAGCAAGCAGTGTCATCTGCTGGGAAGAGAGAGCAGGTAACAGGCTTGTAACCTAAATGGCAGATTTGCTTTTATACCTGAGATGGGATTTTTATCAGTGGGGTAATCTGATTTCAACCTTTGTGCCCTTTCCACAGGAAACACGGCAGATCTCTGTGCTCCCTGATCACAGTCCACACCAGGACCTGGGAAGGGGACAACTGTCCCTCATTCCCATGCTTGCTCCCAGGCCTCGTGTAAGGGGGACTGTGAGGTCTCTTTGTGGGGTGCAGCACTGCATTCCCCTTCATATCTCTGTGGCAGTCGTATTGCATCCCCTTTACCTCCTTGTTGTATCCACCCTTGTATCTTGTTGCTGCCGTTATCAAATACTCTTTTTTATCCCTGTTGCATCCCCATGGCAACCCCATTGTATAACTTCTGTAATCTCATTGGATCTTCCTTGAATCCCTGCTGTGTGTCCCTTGCATACCCCCATACATCTTTGTTGTATCCCTGTTATAACTGCATACCCCACTGTACCCCCTGCACACCCTAAACCAACTACAGCCCTCCCTTGCCCCCCCACTGAAGTCACATCACATCCCTTTGTTGCCACTCTGTATCCCCCCCCTCTTGCACCTCATTGTAGCTCCTCTTCCATGCCTCTTATACCCCTATCTTATATTCCACCTTGCATCCCAATTATGTACCTACACACATTCCCATTGCAGTCCAGTTGCATCCCCCCCGCCACCCCACTGAATTCCCATCACATCTCCCATTACAGCTCCACTGCATCCCCTCCCTGCACTCCCTTTTCCATCCCCGTTCCCTCCCATGGGAGCCCCATTACTTCTCCCCTTGCACTCCTTTTGCAGCTTCACTGCACCCTCCCCTTGCACCTCCACTGACGTCCCTTCACATCCCCCCGCTGTAGATACCTTGTAGCCCCTGTGCACCCCTATTATACCCCACCTGCAGCCCCCCACTGCAGCCTCCCTTCCACCCCTGTGGCAATCCTCCTTGTACCCTCATGGAAGTCCCATTACATTCTCCGCTTGTACTCCCACTACGGTCCAATTTCATCCTTCCTTGAGCTTCCATTGACGTCCCTTTACACGCCCCCACTGTAGCCACCCTTCAGCCCTTGGGTACCCCCGTTGTACCCCCAAAGCCGCCCTATCGCACCCCGCCTTTCACCCCTCTTTCATGCCCCTTTCACCCCGGCTGTATCCCGCCTATCCCCCCTCAGCATCCCGCCCCGCGGAGCCGCATCCCCGCCTCTCGCTGCGCCCCGCGGAGCGGCACCGGCGCGGGGGGAGGGCGCAGCGGAGCCGCCGCGTTTCGCCGCTCGGCGCTGCCATTACGGCTCGGCTCGGGTCTGCCCGGGNCATTACGGCTCGGCTCGGCTCTGCTCGGCACGGTGAGAGGCGGGGGGGGGGAGAGGGGCGGGATGCGGGGCTGACAGTAGCAATGACAGAACCCGGGGGGCGACCGAGGGGGCAGCCGTCCCGGCGTCCGCGTCTCCCCGCTCGCAGCCCTGGCATGGCTGGCGGTGGGCTGGAGACCGGGAGCAAAGCCAAAATGCAAGAAATAATTTCAGATGTGTATTTCTAAAGATTTAATTAATTTGTCTTTAAATTCTCCCCCTCTCCAACGATTAATCATCTGATGGCACGGGGGTTGGAACAAGATGATCTTTAAGGCCCTTCCAACCCAAGCCGTTCTATGATACTGTACGATTCGGTGGTCTCGGCTGCTGCTGTTTGGAGGATGCTGTCATTTGCCTGGAGGAGGATGCTTTGTAGCGGGGGAGGAACTTTGTGCTGGAAGAAGGGGCCGGGATGTGGCCCCGGATACCTCTACCCCCTCCCTCCCCAACTCTTTCCTACCCCCCCGCCCTTCGCCAGGAGAGGGCTGAGCCTGAGCGCGCTGGGATGTGCCGTGCATGCTCCGCTGCGTGCGTGTGCGGCAGGATGAGGATGGCGATAGGGTCCGGAAGCAGGATGGGCACGTTATGAATTTCTAAAACAGCAGCTGGCTGGCAGCACAGCCTGCTTTGCTCGTGCTTTTCATCCACCTTGTCCCCAGGCTGGCCTGCAGTGACGCTGAGAGCTCGTCCCTGCGTATTCCCAGCCTGGGCTGAAGCAGAGGGGGCAGGGGCCAGTCCGAATTCTCCAGCTCATGTTTGAGCCATGTTGCACAGATACAAATGGGTCAGAGATGCATGTTTTTGTGAAATGGTGCTGCAGAAATAATGACCTCATTTCTGCCATCTATAAATAAATGAAGGTGAAAGGGCGCATTTCCTACTCTCGGCTCTCTCCGGAGGCTGGATTAAGATTGAGAGCTGTCTGGCTGACAGACAGAGATCTTTCACTAATAGATATTAAACTACAACTTCACTGTGATTGGCATCCCCAGCAAAGTAGACCACTGGGGAATCGTAATATTAGTCATGTCATCATTTATGGTCAATATTATTTTTCTGGCTGCTGAGGATGCCAAGGGTAAGGCAGTTTCCAAGGGAAGGGTGTCACTTGCATGTTTTGGGTTTTTCTTCTTACATGGTTAGTGGTATGAGTCAAGGTTTCTGGGGGCCTCAGCCACTGAGGTCCCTCAAAGCTCCCTGCTTCTGCAGTGGGATCTTAAAATTGGTTGACATTTTTTCCTTTTCAAATCTTAAAAGAAAAATTAGCATATACCCAAATGTGCTGCTTAGATTTCAGCTATTCAGTGATTTAACTCTGTTGTCAGTGAGACACAGACTGCTCTGGGTGCAGGGCAGTCCCAATGAGCACAGCACAGGACAACCTTTGTGCTTGAATGTTGGCATGTCTGGTCAGTGAGGGCACACCTGTCATTCCTGTGTTGTGAAATTGCTCCCTGGCCTTGCTCAGGGCTGCCCAGAATGTCTGCTGCCATTCTCCTCTTCCAACCCAGCACCTCCGCCTTAGGATGATTTTTGTGCTGCTGTTCCTTCTGCATCCTATGTGGTGCTTGGAAAAAATCAATAGATACACGTGAGCTGCACTATCCGGTCTTCTCCAGCCTCCCTGGTATGACCCACTGAGACTGAAAGAGAAAAAATACTTCTGTCCCATGGCCCTGGGGACTGTCACCAACATGCTGTCCTCTGTAGCGGCCCACAACCACCCTCCTGCCTGGCCCCTCTGTTTGCAGGTGATGAGGCTCCTGTTTGAATTTGGCATAGGGTAGGAAGTAGGAAGTAAGTGGAGATGTAGAGCCTCCCCTTAGCATCTGTCCCAGGACCATCCCATTTCCTGGGGTGCCTTTTTTGGGGGTCCTCCCAGATCGGACACAGAGGCTGCAGTGGTTAGTGACTGTCATTCAGCTGCCAGTGTGGGAGCCAGTGCTCCTGGTTTGGCATCCCATGCCCTGCCAGGTGCACAACACAACAGATCACCAGGTGATCTGTTACTGCCATGATGACATGTCATTTATGAGAGTTGCCTAACTGATGTTTGCAAATTAATTTATGAAATATGTGGAGATCCTTCTGAGAAGCAGTAGCAACACTCGGGGCCACTTGCTGTGACTCTTGGTCACAGGGCACCACAAGGTGATGGATGAGCTGTGATTTGAAGGCTTGCAGCTGTGACCAGGGAGCTTGCCTTTATTTTTAAGTCCGCAGTGTCTCTAGCTGGTACCAAAGAACCGGTGCAGCACGGATGGTGATCATTCCCTGTGCACAGCACCATCGCAGGGGGCTGGCACTGTGGGTGCTCCCACGAGGCGTTTGGGAGCCAGTGTCCCTACAGCGCTGCTAGGTGCAGAGGTGCCTTTATGGGGCTGGGGTTGTTGGGGACTGTGGTGATGGTGTGGCTGCCCCTGAGTGCACAGCTGGGCCTGTTGGCATTTTGCTTCCCGCTGCCTGCATCGGAGGTAGCCATGGAGATCCGTGGCGATGCTCTGCCCACGCGGAAGGAGGCTCAGCAGCATCCTTGGCCCCGGGGCACCCATGGCCAGCTGGGGCCCCGAGCGGGGCTCGCTGGGTACGCGGGGCCGGCATTGGGCGCCGGGGCTCACGTGGTGAGCGGTGTCTGCCGGGGCCCCGCCGAAATGCTCCGGTACGGTGGGAACGGGAGCCCCACGGGAGGGATGCCTCTGGCCCTGTGGCCGTGGCCGGGGGGTGGGGGTGCCTCTCAGGGTTTTTTTTGGCTCTCGTGCTGGATGGCTCCGGTGCTTCCACTGATCCTCCACCGCGAATTTCCGTGCTCAAAATCTGCCAGGGAGTTCAGGCCAACATTTTTCCTGTCTCTCCAGTAATTTCCTGCGGCTGCGCCGCGCTTCAGCCAGTCTCACACAGGGAAGAGGGGGGCACGGAGGGTGCTTGGAAAAGTACCTCTAAGACGAAGAGGAAGGGGAAGAGAAGCTGCTTAGCTGGCTTTGTTCTAATAGCAGTAATCATCTGAAGGGCGACCATGAGCCCACGCCGCCGGGTCCGCGCAGCCCTGGCCCTCCCCAGCGCACCGCCCCGGCCCTGCTTCCCCCCTGATGGCCGCCTGCACTTTGCTCCTGCTTGGCACCAGTGCACTCGTGCTTTATTGTATTCCCCATTACATAAATGGGGGGGTGGTCAGAAGGTGAATATGAGGCTTCTTGAAGGGAAGCTGGTGACTTAAATACACTGAACTCGCCGGGCTGCCGAGCCTGAAGGGAGGAGAAAAGGCAGGACTGCGATTTTGACCTTGTTTATTTCCTTCTTCTGACAGTTTGGTCAGACACTGCCGCCACCCATAGGGAGCAGAGCTTGTGCCGAGAGGAGGAGGGGAACTCTGCAAGGTAAGCCGGGCTTTTTAAAGGTTGTCTGCTTCTTGTATTGCTTTCTAAAAGCGGAGGTGGAGGTGGAGGTAGAGGTGACGACCCCGCGCCAGGGAGCACAGGGATTCCCACCGCCCCCGCTTTTCCTGCCTGCAGCCTTCTCTCATTACGGGTCACCGGTGGGAACAATGGCGATTTTCTGTGCTTAATTTCTGCCTTGTTTCAGCGATGCAGCGAAAGGGGTGGGCTCCCCGACAGCCCTACTCCCACGGACGAGGTTTATCGGTTGCACAAAGTGTTTATCTATGAATAAGCCGTGCTGAGATCCAAGGATCTTTCTTCAAAATGTTAATTAAACGAATAGCGGCGTGGTGTTGTGGCTTGAAGACGGAAGTGAGGTTTAGCTTTGTTAAGGAGGTGCCTGGTGTGGAAATATTTACAGTCTTCCTCGGATTTCAGTTATTCCTATTTTCCCTGGGGCAACAAAGCAAATTTGGCTGATGCTTCAGAGGTTCTGTAAACAGTTTTATCTTGGTCGAGTGTAAGGTGGGGGTTCGATGTGGTCCAGTGTGAAGGTGTCTGGGGGCAGGAGGTTGTGACTGTGGTGATTCTGTTCCTGTTTAAAAACATAACGTGCCACATACCACCGGGAGTCTTTCAGGCAGTAGGGATAAATCTGCCTGTCCTGGCAGGGAGAAACGTGAGGGTGGTGATGGGGGGTGGGTGGCTGGTGGGAATGCAGGCATTGAGGATGTTTTGTTTTATTAATGTGGTACCAAAGTGCTGAGGAAAAGGTGAGCCATGAGTTGGTTAGCAGGGGGAATTAGAGGAGATGAGTGTGTGGCAGCATTTAATCTCTTAATGAAAAAAATATATCCCAGCTGCCTGCCGTGGGGAGAGTTCAGGGACAAGCATGGCACTGTGTGGGAGTTTGCCCTTGCACCCAGTGTCCTCTGCCTGCTGTCTCTGATATTTATCTGAAAGATGCTGGGGAGCTGGGATAGTCAACTGTAATCCACAGCAAGCGCAAAATGTGGGGCAGAAGTGAGGATGTGGGGGTGGGGATGGGGATAAATTTGTCTCAGATAAGGGCTGGTCACCAAAGAGTGCCCTGCCAAGTTGTTTCCTTCAGTTTCCGAGCACATTAATAGGCTCTGCTTCCTTGATTAGTTGGTGTCTGTGCAGAGCGATAATGAGAGCTGGGCTCAACCCATCAATTCTAGGTCAGTGGTTGTGTGCTGGGGATTTGGGATTGGACAGGGGGAGGGGAGAAGGAGCTGGACTCCTGTCTCCAAAAAGAAATGTGGAGCCTGCCTTAAGCCAGCTCTGGCTGCACCCATCAGGGGGAAAAGGCTGCCTGCACTCATGGTGGGGGGAAAGGCTGCCTGCACCCACTGGGGGGCTGTGCTTCCTGTGTCTGCAAAGTGTCCCAAGGACCATATTGATACTTGTCACCTTTGACCTGTTCCATGCCTGTTAGAAAGCTCATTGCCCTTTTGAGATGTGCTCTCCTGAGAGGATAACATTGCAATAATTAGATCCATTAAGGAGCCAGAAGAAATAATTGGGTTTTAAAACTTAAGAAGACTTTGCCGTGCTCCTGAGCAGTATCCTCTGCCTCTTGCAGAGCCGCTTTCCTCTTCCCCTGGCAGCGGAGTTCTCATTTAGCATTGACTTGCCATCATTTCTGGGGGTTAACCTGTGATCCTTCCCTAAACACAGGCAGGTGAGGCTGGGTGGTGAAGAGCAGCATGGACCTGGATGTGCTGAACATGTTTGTCATCGCCGGTGGCACCCTGGCTATTCCCATCCTGGCCTTTGTGGCCTCATTCCTCCTGTGGCCCTCAGCACTTATCCGCATCTACTACTGGTGAGTTCCTGAGCCCGGCCGGCACAGGGGTGGAATGGCTGCTGTTCCCAGCAGGTCCCCACACACACACAGATGCACTGTGGTGTTCATGGAGGTGGATGTTGCTGCGTGTAGCTTTAAGCATCTCTGTAAGAAGAAAACGGCATTTTCTTATTGCATTTTTGCTGCTGAGTCTTACATCTGTCAACACTGCTCTGCTGTCCCAGGGCTTTGGCTGGACTGTTGTCAAGGGGCTCTTGGCCAGGCTGCTACTGCAGTGCCAGCTTGCAGGATTTCTCCAAACCTTTCTCGGTTGTTTCCCCTAAGGACAGGACTGTGGCTGAAAAAAGCACAGCCATTGTTTCCTGTCCCCCAGCCTGGCAGCCCTGGCAGTCTGGTGACCTCCTACCTCATCAATCTGGCCATGGCGTGGGTGTCCCTGTGCTCACGTGCTCCCTCCCTGCTCAGCAGGCAGGGGCTTTTCTCTCACTGGTAGTTACAGATGAGGCTTTTCTCATCCTCTCTTCTTCTTCTGGAATGGAGCATCCGAGAAGACGAGCATTTGTGTTTCTTACACCCTTGCACCCTGTCCTTTCTGATTACCAGGAGGCAGATCCTTCAGTCCTCCGTTGTCCCTGGAAATCAGTGAGAAGCACTCTGGCAACTTTCCTCTCTGGGTTTGTTGCAGGGAAAAGCTGGAATAACTCCCTTCAGAAGTCAAGGCAGAGTCTCATCACCCAGCATGGAGCAGGCAGCAGTGGGCAGAATGGGGAGAATAGGCAGAGCAGGCAGCACGTCAGGTGGCCTCACGTGCTGCTGGCAGATGGTGGCTTCTGCAGTTCAGCTCATAGGGTGTTCCTAGATCCAAGTGACCTCCTGTGAAAGGAAGGTGTTCGCCCACTGCAGCACTCGGATGAAGCGTATTTCTAATGGCACTTTAATTAGCAGCTTTTATTCAGCATCTGAGGCTGAGAGAGGAGAAGGGATGGAATGAAAACCCCAGGAATGGGATTGTCTCTCTGCAAAGGAGAGCAGGTGGTGTGACAGCCTTCTGTGTCACAGATGTCCAAGTGGTATCAGGTTTGGCAGTCAAAGCGGTTTTTCTCTTTGGATATATGAGCAGCTGCTGGAAGCCAGGGCAGACCCTGATGGGGTGAGTTTCCAAGGAGAATCGCTGGAGAAACTGCTGCAGCAGAGCTGAGTGAGTGTGGTCAGGGCAAAGCCTTCTATGGTCACAAGCAGGGGTGGCAGGACAGGGCAAAGGAGGTGCAGGGGCTGATGCCAGGAGCTTGGAGAAGCTTTTGTTCTTCTTGGGTTACAGATCAGGAACTGGGGGAAAATGCACTGTGGGCAAATTGGTTTGTGTTTGGCTGAGGGAGGGAGTGTATGAGCAGGGATCAGAAGGGCTGTCTGCTTTTGAAGGGTATGGTGCCCCCATCTCTCTCTCTCTCTCAGCATTTCTGGCAGTATGGGCATCTTGCAGGAGTAACTGCAACACCCTGTGGGTCATGAGCACCTCTTTTGTTAGGGACAGTGGGCAAGAAGGGTGGATTTGCTCTTTACTCTTCCTTTCTTGCTGGCTTCTTTCTGAGTGGGCTTTTTTTGGGTGAAATCATTGATTTTTCCCCATCAGCAGAAGCAGGAGAGAGGCAGGCAGAATGCCATACTGCCCTCCCCTTCCAGCCCCATGCAGCTCCAGCTCTGCAGCACTGCTCCTGCGAGATCCCTGGGAGGTTCCAGGGGATGCTTCTCCCTTCTCCCACAGTTCCCTGCCCCCTCCTCCTCCTCACTGTTGGCCTGCAGTGTCCTCAGCCGGCGCAGTCAGGGGTCACGCTGGGTCCCCCTCACCTGTGGTCTCACTGCTTTCCCTGCTGCTAATGCGCCTCCTTGTCTGGCACGGTGGCCAGGGCTGCCCCACTGACCCGGCCTGGAGCTGCTCTGCCTGTGCTGTGACAGGGGTTAATCAGTTTAGCCACTGCCACTAAGCGAGTTAACACCTTGTTGGGGGATCAGTTCAGCTTTGCACAGATTATTTTGCCTTCTGCTGAATTGATCCATTAGGATCAGTTGCTAAAAATGTTATCATCTTGCCCATCGGTAGTTCACGCCAGTGCTTTTGAGGCAAGGACTCTTAAGACACTTATTAGGGAGAAATTCACCTCTCCTTGTACGACCAACACTAAGCCAAGGTGCTGCTTAAGTCCCACTAGCTCCCTCAAGAAAGGGATTATGCTAAAAGAGGATTTCACTATGCATAAGCTTTGAGTTGGCAGAGAGGTAGGACGGTCCAGAAGTGTTGGTGACCTTGCGCTTGTGTCTTAAATTCTGGTACAACATATTTTCCAGTGTCTTGGCCATCAGGAGTAGCTCAGTAGTTGTCCTGACAAGGGTTATGTTTGAGCACAGGGGAAATGCAGAGAAAGAGAGCCTGCTCTCTATCTTGGTCTGCATGTACACATCATGTGTCCAAAGTGTCACTGATAATCTCTGTCCAGGTCCTTCTGACTGGCAGTTTCACTGCATCCTCTGAGTTGCAAGAGTGTGCTGGCAGGAACTGTCTCCCTCTGCTTTCAGAGGAACAGCCCTTGGGTTAGCCTGCTATCTCCTGGGGTGCTAGACCCTGTATAAGGATTGTCCCCTCCAGTCCTTTGTGTGTATATAAATACATTTTTAAATGTTGTGTAGCTGGTCTGTAGGAACCAGGTTCTCCCTGGCTGGTGCTGCCGGGTGACATGGTTATTTTGGCTGGTGTGCTTGTCTGTGGGCTGAAGTTCTCCCATTGATGCAGGACTGTGTCCAAATAACTCTGTGACAGATCCACCTTGCCCACCTGGAAGAACCACCTCCCTCGGCCTGCCCACCCCGCACACTGCCTTGCTGTGTGTGCTGCCCCTGCCTGGAGTCTCTCTCCTCAGACCAATATTTGGGCCTTTTCAGTTTTACGATTGTCATTTTGGCCCATTTCCATTGCCAAATGAGTTATTTAGGGCTTTTTAAGACATTTTTTACAGACAAAGTGTCCCAGAAGCCACTAGCAGTGCAGCCATGAATAGCCAGCCACTAGTACTACACCTGTAAGGGATCACATGGAAGCACAGGATCTGGTCCAGGGACCAGATATTCAGTAGTCCCATGATGGGAGCAGCATGACCCCAGCCTAACTGGCCTTAGCAAGCCATCTGTGGCTGTGTTTGGATTGTCACCTGGCTTATATCGTGGCTGGGCCCTGGTCTTGTGTTGCTCACTGGTGTTTTCCCCTCGTTTCCAGGTACTGGCGCCGAACCTTGGGCATGCAGGTTAGATATGCGAACTATGATGACTACCAGTTTTGTTATTCCTGTAGAGGAAGACCTGGATACCGGCCATCCATCCTGATGCTACATGGGTTCTCAGCCCACAAAGACATGTGGCTGTCCATAGTCAAGGTGGGACTCAATTTCTGTCGTGTTGTTCCTTTGTGAGAATTGATGGCCCTGGGTTTGGGGGCAGTGTGGGGATCCAACGGTTGCATGCATGGGATGGGATGATTGCAGTAACATGGTAGGAACACCCTCCTTAGCTCCATGCTCACTGATTGTTGGATCCTTTCACCCCTATGACATGCAGAGCTGCAGGGGAAGAGCAGTACATACCTGTTGCCTCCATGGGAAGCAAGTCTTGGCCACGCTTTCTCATCATGTCATCCCTGGTAGATGAGCTGACTTACTCTGGTGCACAAGTGACTGGGGCTACTAGGAGGGGAGCAACCCCTCTGCTCCCACCCGTGGTCACCACTTTCCATCCCCAGGATTTGCAGTGGTTTCTGTGCACTATAACCATCCCTGGTTTGTTTCTGCAGTTCCTGCCAAAGAACCTGCACTTGGTGTGTGTGGACATGCCCGGGCACGAGGGCACAACCCGCTCAGACTTGGACGATTACTCCATCACTGGGCAAGCTAAGAGAATACACCAGGTAAAGCCCTAGCATTGCATTGGCTCTGCAGAGGAATGTGGGAATGTGGGGATGTGAAGGATTGCTAAGCCCCGTGAGCCCTGCCTTGTGTGGCCCCTCTCCCTCCCTTCCCAGGCAGCCAGAGCCACCAGCCACAAGCTTTTGAGTAGAATTTCTCTAATGACCCCACACTGTTGTTTCCTTTCCCCTAACAATGCTCCTTCTGCTCCCTGCCCCTGGGTGGAGTGCATCAAGCTGAACAGAAGGCCCTTTCATCTGGTGGGCACTTCCATGGGAGGAAATGTTGCTGGTGTCTATGCTGCTCAGTACCCAGAAGATGTTTGCAGCCTGACCCTCATCTGTCCTGCAGGTGGGCAAGGCAGGGGAGGTGAGAGAGGGAGAGGGCAATCCAGAGCCAGTGCAAAAACCCAGGGCAGTGTTGGAGGCAGAAGAGGGGTTTAGTGCAAAGCATTTTGGAATAATTTGTATTTCTAGTTTGGAAATCTCTGACATGGTGTGGAAAAAAATCACAGCCTTGTACTTACTGCTCTTTTCCAGGGGTTTGGCATTTGCCCCACTGTGCCTTGGTTAGAGATGAGACTAGGGCAAACGGGACACGTCCTGCTCTGCAGGAAAATGCCTTTTCCCTTGGGATGGCAGGCATTTTACATGGCATGTCTGCAGCTTCTCAGTTGTGGAGAGGGAACCGAGACTGCAATAGGAAAAGCCTTCCCATCCTGGCCTCCTGAAAGCCCTGGTGTGCTGGAGGGCTGGTTCTTTGGGAGCTGGAGAGTTCTGACCTTCCACTTTTGGGTTCTCTGAGTGGGAAAAGCACTTCAGCGCCGGGCACAGGTCAGCGAGGTGTCCCTGTTCCTGCACAGCACCCCTCCNAATAGGGCAAATGGGACACATCCTGCTGTGCAGGAAAATGCCTTTTCCCTTGGGATGGCAGGCATTTTACATGGCATGTCTGCAGCTTCTCAGTTCTGGAGAGGGAACTGAGACTGCAATAGGAAAAGCCTTCCCATCCTGGCCTCCTGAAAGCCCTGGTGTGCTGGAGGGCTGGTTCTTTGGGAGCTGGAGAGTTCTGACCTTCCACTTTTGGGTTCTGTGAGTGGGAAAAGCACTTCAGCGCCGGGCACAGGTCAGCGAGGTGTCCCTGTGCCTGCACAGCACCCCTCCATCCCCCCCATTCCCACCATCCCCTTCCTCCCCACCATCCCCTGGACAGGGGGGCTCAGGGGAGCCTGGGCATGACATGCTGCAGGAGGCACTGGGGGCAGGGAGCTTCTCTGTCGGGGAGGGCTTTGCTGCATCCCAGTTGTTACAGCAGCTCCTTCCCCCTCCCACGCAAGGAAAGCGACTTCCAAATAAGAACTAAGGAATGAAGCAAAGCAAACGTTACCTAGTTACCAGGCTCTGGGGGCGTCAGGGTTCCCACTCCCCTCTGGGAGAGGTGTCAACTGACTCTCCGGCTGTTTCTTCATGTGAAACCTCTGTGTGGGGGCTGCAGCAACGTTTGGGATTGTTGCCAGGGGATTTTTCCCTCAGTGGTGCATGCAGATGGGGCTGGTGAAATTTTCTGCCCAACGCTGTGCAATGGCAGCCTGGGCATTAGGGTTTGCATCTGCTGACCACATAAAAAGAAGATGCTATAGCTTTTACTGAAGTAATAATGCATGTCTACAACACCTTGTGTTGTGTCAGCCTATGGGGTTGGGGGGTCCCTGGAGCAGGAGGGAGGTTAGGGTATCTCTGGGTGCATATTGAGGTTGCTATATGGACAGATATTTTCTTCCCCACTTTTTTATATTTTTTTAATGAGTGAGCAGGCAAGAAGCCAGAGGCAGGGATGAGGGAGGTCAGTACAGGGATGTTTTGTTGCTTGAGCTGTTGGGGGGGGCCTTGTCCGGGTTTTAGCTCATGCCCCACTTCTCGTTTCACCCAGGCCTGCCAAGTACCACCGACAGCAAGTTCATTAAGCAGCTCCAGGAGCTGCAGGAGTCCAAACGCATTGACAGGATCCCTTTAATCCCCTCAACGCCCGAGGAGATGGCAGATATGCTGAAGCTTTGCTCCTACGTTCGCTTCAAGGTGCCACAGCAGGTGAGAAGCCAATGCTGTGGTGGCTGGGAAAGGGGGCTTGGAGATGGTGAGCGGGTTTGCTTCCCCCGAGCCTGCACGGTGGCGACTGAGGTGGTGGAACTGGAGCTGCCATCCCTGCCATCACCCAGAGGAGACACCCATGGCCCCACTCCCAGCTCCTTTCCAGCACTTTCCTTTCAAACGCACTTTTCCAAGCTCCCTCTGGCAGCGCCCACTGGAATTCTTCCTCCTATGAAGTTCTTGGCAGCAGGCTGGGATGTAGAAGGGTTTTTTAGTAAATATGGCTGACAGGAAGCATTAAATAACTAAGGCAGCTGTTGTCCGGCGTGGAGGGGGATTGTTTGTTGCTTTTTAAGTAAAAGCCATGGAAATGTTAACTGCCTCACTGTCAGTCAAGAGGAACTTGGCAAGGGGCTGGCTATTAGGCTAGTTTTCCTTAGGAAGTCTGGGATGAGTAGATTGGAGGCTAAGAAAAAATTATAAATGTATTCTTTTGGGGTTTTGGCAAAAGAATACAAGAAAGAAAAAAAGTGCAGTCACGGCTGAGGTGGCTGCTTGCCAGGGGAGAAACTGGGTCTGCATTACAGCAGGCAAAATTACTTGTTGCTGAAATATATGTTGCTTAAGTGTGGTTTCAACAGTTCCATGTGCTTAGGAAGAAGCTCATGCTGGGGCCAGGCTTGTAGAGGGCATGTTGGGGTGTCAGGGGCTGCTCTCAGGTGCTCTCAGGCGTGCTTAGCCCTGTGTGGGGCATGTGTCCCCTCTAGCAGCTCTTCTGTGCTCTTCCTGCAGATCCTCCAGGGCCTCGTTGACGTTCGCATCCCACACAATGACTTTTACCGGAAACGTAAGTGCGTGGCAGCAGCGTCCTCACCAGGCTTTCCAGCAGGCTCCCCAGGGTGTGGGGATGGGCTGTCCCCAGCCCCCATGTCCCCTGCACACTGCCTGGCCCCAGTACCCCTCTGCTGCCTTGCTGAGGCGGGGAGGGAGCAACGTCATTAACAGATTTGGGGACACGCCTTGGTCGCTGGTAGCAATGCGCTGCCACCCCCACTGCCACCCCCACAGGTGATGGGGTCACTGGTTCACCCTCACTGTCCCACCTGGGTTAATAGTACCTATGAGGAGATGGTTTGGTGGGGAGGCCCGCTGCAGCTGGGCTTGGTGGCTGGGCAAGGACAGACTGTCACTATTGCATGCATTTCCCAGTGAGGGAACGCTGGCAGCACTCGCCTACAGGAGCCCCTTTGAAAACGGTAGGCAAAACATCTCCCATGTAGGACTGACTCTCCTCTTGCCCCACTAGTGTTTTTAGAAATTGTGGATGAAAAGTCCAGGCACTCACTCCATGAGAACATGAGCAAGATCAAAGTGCCGACGCAGGTCATCTGGGGAAAGCAGGACCAGGTATGGAGTCCCCTCCTCATCCTCCATGGACCATGTCTCCATCTCTGCCTGTGCCCACCCACGGGGACTGTGCTGCTGAGCTGTGCACTGCTCTGTGGGGAGCTGGCAGTGTGTGTCCCTGTCCTTGGTGGCTTTGGACTTGGGGGCTTGGCAGGGTGGTGGGCAGAAAGCTGACAGTCGGCTTTCCAGAGAGGGGAAAGGGCAGAGCCAGGGCTGGGGAGGGCAGGGGGGCAGGTGGGTGGGTAGGTGCCAGCACCAAAGCTGGGAAGAGGAATAAAGTGTCAGCAAAGAGAGTTGTCCTGGCAACTGGGAAGAGATGTGCTGTTTGTGGGCAGGCTTCAAGGCAAAGTTGTAGGGTTGGTTTCGGAGGCAGGAGTGGGAGGTAAGAAGTGGGAGGAAGCAACTGCAGGCATGCAAAAGGCTCTATAAATGCAAGGATGTAAGTGTTTGCTTGCAATGACCCCTTTGCACTGAGCCAACAGCCAAAAAGCATCCAAGAGATTTCCCTGCTGCATGCTGAGACTGGCACCAAGCAGTCTCTTTTCCCTGTCCCCAGACAGAGTGCTGGCATCACAAGGACTGTGTCTGCATCCCTGCTCAGCATCTCAATTGGACTTGCAAAGGCAGCTCCAGCTGCCAGGGTTTCTATGGTGTCCAGCAAACCCCAGTTCTGACTGTTTTTCCTCTGCCATCCAGGTCCTGGATGTTTCTGGTGCCAGTGTTTTGGGGAGCGCTATCCCAGACTGCCACGTGTACATCCTGGAGAACTGTGGGCACTCGGTGGTGGTGGAGCGGCCCCGCAAGACAGCCAACCTCATCCTGGAGTTCCTGGCACTGCTGCACAGCATAGACAACAACAAGAAGCAGGCATGAGTGTGGCAGGGAGCCAAGTGCCCTTGCCGGGTCTGTTAAATTGTAAAGTACTGCAGATCTGATAAGTTCTCAGGGATCTTGTATGAATCAGAGTCAATGTGCCAAAGTCCCTGAGGAAGGCAAAATCACTGATACCTAAACCTATAGCACCACTGGCACAGTGACCTAGGGGTCACTGAGAAACCTCCATAGATACAGAAACGGAAGCAGAGTATTTCCCTTTTCTACTTAAAGTAGAAATGAGCTGAAATCACCCAGTGCTCCTCACACAGCCGCCCATCTTACCCGGGTTACCAGCACGTAGTTGTCCATGACATTTACCTAAACTATATATGAAGTGTAGGAAGGAGGGAGCATCCTGGACTGAGACTTACAGTATTTCTACTCCTTAGAGTCCGTCGTGTTGCATGCTGCCGTGCTGTAAGAGAGCCCCCTCAGTGCTCCAGGCGTCTGCTTGAGTGCTCTCTGTGTAGCTCCTTAACTCGTGATTTATGCAGAAAACAACAGAAAACTTCATGTGTGGAAGTCCAATGACTGTATGTGCAAAAATGTTTACACTCTGAGTGGGTTTTTCTAAATCCCTGAATAGCTCCTGTGTATATGTAATGCCTTAATGTTGCCCAGGGTGTGGCATCCGTGCACAGCCCACCTTGCCCAGGGATGGTTCTCCCTGAGGGTGAACACAGCCAGTGGAAACGGGGTGCAGATGGCAGCTTTGCCACCGCTGTGAGACCCAGAGGGATGGAAACCGCCCGGGGCGATTCATTGCCCGGGCCCGAGTCAGCAATAAGCCCGTGGGCAAACTCTTGTCTCAGTTCCTCTATCACATCACGCTGCTGAACACCTTGATGTAAATAACGATTTTCTTTATGAATTCTGTGAATTCTGCAAAAGCCAGTGTCACTGGGACAGGCGTGAGGGCTGCGTGAGGCTGGTGCAGGGCGTGTGGGCTCCTGGGCTCACTGGGCAGTGAGGACGGAGTCAACTAGCTCTCAAGGTGCTGGGTGGTGGTGTGGAAAGGTATAGTGTGTTTTTGATGAGTATGACTCCTGAGCAAGTGAAATTATAGGTAGAAACAGGCAACTCTCCAGGTGCGGTCCCTCACTGCCTACCCCAGGGACAGGGCACTGGTCCCGGCAGTGGGCAGGACCGGTGGGTGCAGGAGGGCAAGGCAGTGCGTGGTGCCCTCAAAGGTAAAGCAGCAGGTGGCTGTCGCCCCTCGGTTACCCCCAGCCCTCCTCGGGGGTTGACAGAAGGTGCTGCTCACACCCCCCCCAGACTGGGTGCACACGCGTGCGGTGCTGACAGCCACCTGCGCGACGGCTTCCCGAGGTACCCCGATCTGTACATACATCTGAAACTCCCTGCCAGCTTCTCTGCTCTTTTTAAGAGAAGAAACATTGTTCTTTTAGAAAATTAGAAATCTGCTGTTAATTGCTTGGTTATTGTTTCTACTACAGGAGTTGATTTAAAAAAAAAATAAAATTGATGATTGATAGTTTTATGTGGTGAAAGCCAGAAAAACTTGTTGGGTATCTATATGGTTTCTCATGCCACAGATTGCTGTATGCAAAGGATTTATATGGCTATTAAAATCTAGTGATTTAAGGAGTCCACGGTGCCATGATTATTTTTTCCTTTGAGGAAGAAGAGGGCTGTGGTGTGGGATGATACATGGCACAGGGGCCTTGCTCTGCTACTTCTTTCCTCACCACATTTCTGGGAGATGCAGGTTTTGGCTCAAGGAATATTTGGTAATGGAAAGAGAGATGGTGAAGACCAGGAAGGCTCAAATCTCATCTCTTCAAAGACAATACAGATTTTCTTTTTTTCTTTTTCTCAAGACAAGATAGCGATAAACGCTCAAGAAGGAAAATGAAACCTCAGGGGGCAGGGGAGTTGGGTTTTAAGCACCAAGATTCCTCTTAAAACTCTTGCAAGTGTGTTAAATACCAATTTCAGCTGTAATTACAAGTCTTACTGAATTCATACACTATGCTAGTGATAGCCTGACATCAATATCCAGGCAAATGTATTTGCGTTTCACCTTTCCCCAGGGGGTTCTCAAGGCCTGGCATCTACTTTTTTTGCCAGAGGAGCTGCAGGGAGGGCTGGGGAGCACCTCATTCCCGTGCTTGTGCCCTGCCACTGCTGCACAGGTCAAGGTGACCTATTAATGACCACAGCACAGGTGTGGGAGGGAGCTTCTCTCCCCCAGAGGAGAGGGGCTCTGGGTACCGACCCAGAGCTCGTGCCAGCTGCACAGTCAAGGGCAGCTACTGTTCATTCTGGCTCTGGCCATGTCTGTGCCCAGGGTGGCCCCACAGCAGCAGCTGAGCCCACTGAGGAGAGGCAGTGAGGGAAGCTGCCTGCACCTGCAAACACACCTGGTTGCTGTTCCCATTAACCCTCATTTCCTTCTGGGAGGCAGAAAATCCCCACACCATGCGAGGTCTGCTCTCCTGTTTTCAGCTTCTACCCCCTTGGCACTGAGCCTCCAGTGAGCCCTGGCCACCCTCCAGGTAATGCTGTGTGTCCAGGCTGTGCTTGGGGCTTGGGAAAGGGCAGAAGCTCCTGCTGCTGCTGGTGGGTTTGGGTGGCCTGAGTGCAGAACAGAGGAACCACAAGGAAATAATTGTTTCTCAGTTGTGGTGAGCCTGGGCTCCTGCACATAGCCTGAGCATCCTGGCATGGTGGGAGGGAGGAGGTGTCCTTTTAGTTTGTTGCACCATGTATAAGTATTGTTTTCCTTGTAATCATGAGAATAAACCAGGGCTGGCCTGGGGCTGGGCTGGGCTGGGTCATGAGGCTTATGGAGGTAAAGGTTCACACAAAAGCTAAGTAAGGAGCTGGTTCTTGGTTGTTACGGATCTTGCTAAGGCTGTTTCACTGTATCCTGAAAAGTGGCTGGAAATCACAACAGGGCTGGCTTGAAATAAAACTAAAAATGCCTCTGAGCAAGTTCTCTTGCTGCTGAGCATCCATGTCTGTAGTGGTGCCTACTCCTGGAGTGTCAGTGGGAACAGGAGGGACAGAGCTGGTGACAGGGTGACACTTGTGTGCCCAGCTGCTGCCAAAGGGGAAAACGTGGTGTCCTTGAAACATGGACATCCAGGGAAACCTGGGCTGGGTCCTGCTCCACACAGTTGTAAGCAGATGCCTGTCTGCAGTGGAGAAGCATCTTTTTCCTTCCCCCCCCCCTTCCCCCCACAAAAGAGAATAACAGCACTTGCAGCCTTGTGGGAGGATTTCACCAGCACAGCCTGCACAGAGCATCCTCTGACAGGCAGAGTGATGCTCAGGGTGTCTGGCACAATGGTTTGGATGCTGCCGTGGGTGTCCCCCACCCTGGCAGCTCATCAGCCAGATGAGCCTTCCCTTGACTCAATGTGTTTCACAATCCTCTTGGACACACTTTTTCCTGTGGAAGCCTGGTTAGGAGTGCCCTGGAGCATGGCCCCTCTCACCCGCTGTGGAGGGGGCACCACAGCCCCCCATCTGTGTCCCTGCAGTGGTGGAGGCACATATTCACTGTGATGCCTGTGGCTGCCTTGTGATGTGATGAGGGTGTCCTGCCAGGACCCTCCAGCTGAGACTTGCAGCGAATGCAAGAAAAACAGACAGGATCTGGCGGGGGGTTGGGTTTTGGTTGTATTTCTTTCTGGGAGGCGTTTCTCCGAACAGGAGCCTCTTGGGGGTGGTTTGGGATTATTCATTAAACATTCACTGAGCTACTAGTGCTCGGAGGCTTCTCCCTGCCATTCCCTGCCCAACAGCGCTGCCTGCCTGCTGCCTCTGACCGCAGCCCCAGACATGCAGAGCAAACCTCGATTTTCCCTTCTTATGGAAAAACTTTGTCTTCAGCTGACAGGCTCCTTGGTTGTTACGAGTCTTCCTAAGGCTGTTTCGCTGTATCCTGAAAAGAGGCTGCAACAGGGCTGGCTTGAAATAAATCTAAAAATGCCTCTGAGCAAGCTCTCTTGCTGCTGAGCATCCAGGTCTGTAGTAGGACAGAGCTGGTGGCAGCTGCTCCGGGGTACTCGGGGTGTGCCTGCTGACTGACACAAAATTTCACTTGGTGTGAAAGTTTTTCAGCCAACAGGCTGAAGAGGCCTGTCTAACTGGCCTTTTTCTTTACCTTTTTTAAGCCCAGCAAATAGCTGTGAGCATGGTGCTCTGCCAAGGGCTCTGGCTATTGCCCGAATCCAGGTGCCCAGCAGACAGTGCCCTCACACCCTTTTCTGAACCCCACCCTGTCCCAGAAACCGCTGTTTCGCTCTGGAGAGCAGGCCCCACGCACAGCCCTGGGGTGCCGCTCTGTTGATTTTATTTGTTTTCTTGCGTTCCGGGAAAAGCTGGACAGGAGCACAGGGTGAGGGGGCAGGTTTCCAGTAACAGCACCGGGATTTGTGCTTCCCCTTGGGTTTGCAGAGCGTTCCCTTGGCCTGGGCTCTGGACCACCTCTGTGCAGGTCCTGCATTCCTGGGTGGGTAACGCAGAGTCCTCTGAAGGCACAGGCACGTGCAGCTGCAGGGGAGGCATCGCTCAGGTCTGCCATGGCCTCTGCCTTTGCCACCCAAGCATTGGGAAAGCCAGGAGAGCTCAAGAAGCAGGTCAATCTGTGTCCTGAAGGAGCAGCCTTTGGTGTTCCACGGCCATTTCATGTGATAGTAGTAATGTATGGTTGGCAGAAACCTTGAAAGGCCATCCAGGCCATCCCTAGATCATCTCCTGCATGAGTCCTGAATGTCCCCAGTGGTCTTGGACATGGGCTCAGAGGGCATCCTAGTGAGTAGCCTGAAACTCTGCTGAAATTTAAGCTTATTACTTCTCCTGTTCCCATCGGATACTGGGAGCCTGTTCACTGCTCCCTGCAGCTCCCTCTTGCGTGTCCCTGCGTCCAGAGCAGAACCCTGCAGGCTCTGCCAGCTGCTCCTGTACCTGGAGGGTACAAGCTCTGAGCTTAGACTTTTCTGGCTTCAAACAGCGAGTGTCTTGCTTCATAAGTGTTTTAAGAGCAAACACCCCTGGTCAGCTTGGTTTAAAACAAATAAATAGTAATAATAACACCCCCCTCACCCCACCCCGAATGACGTGGCTCAGCCTGTGAGTCACCCTTTCCTGCAACCTTGATCCCCAGCCTGCCTTTGCACACCAGTTATTCATACCTGGAAGCAGAATACTGCGTAAGTATTTCCAGAACTACATCCTCCTTTCTTTGCCCACACTTTTTTGGTCTATTTGCCAAGATCATCTGTATCCTACCCCAGCCTCCCAGCACATCCCCTTGGGGTGGTATCAGCTGTGTGTTCATTAAGCACCTGGGCCTCCAGCTCAATTACTGAGGCACTGATGGAGCTGGGAAAAACAGTATGTGCCTCCTTCCACTTCCACAGCAAATCACTGGTAACTAGCGAGAAGAATTTTGCTGCATATTTTGCAGCCACCTTGCAGGTTGAGTTAATCTTGAGTTTCTTTATTCTTCTGGTGGGAACAACAGAGTCTTGCTGAGCAAAAACCCTCCTAAAGAAATACAGTGCTTACTGCTCTCTCTGCCTCTGGGGCCTGTTGCCCCATTACAAAAGAAAATTGATTTGGAGTAGCAAGAGTAATTCTTGTTATTGACCACCCTTACAGTTTCTAGGTGCTTTGCATTTCCATTCCCAAGCAGTTCTGGGATGCCACGGGGACCACCTCCAGATCCAATGCCTGGAACATATTTGCTTTAGCATAAATAACCCTTGGTGGTTTCCAGGTGGTTGAGAAATGTTTGGAGTCCTGCATTTGACCCCGTAGGCAGGAGAGAGGTCACTGGCCTGTTTGCAGATCCAGGTGAAGGCTGGAGGACAACTGAGGCTGCTTGGGTCCGCGGATGTTGTCGATGGAGACCTCGTGGGCGCTTCTGTGCCCATGCTGTCCCCAGCCTCGACACCCGTGGCATCCCAAATTTCAACATCCCATTTCGCCAGCACTTGTAGCGAGGTGGCACCAGGTGGCAGCAAGGGACCAGCATGGGGAGCTGCTGCAGCACCCTGGGGGAATCAGAGAGGGAGTCCTAATGCTGCACCCCCAACTCCAAACCGCAAGTTCTGCTCCTTGCTTTGGGGTGATGTCTAGGCACGGTCTAGTCTCTCTCTGTGGGAGCTATACCCTCCACATGTGCTGAACCTATGTGTTGCCCATCCAAGGGCAAAGCATTCCTGTGCTTGGAGCTGGGCGCTCTCAGGGTCAAATTCACTCATAAGATGCCCAGACTTTGAAGTTTAAGAGCAAGTCACCCCTGAAAGGAGTTAAATAATTAACTTGTTTTGCAAGATACTGGATTTGGCCTGCAAGAAAACCCCTCTGTGTCAGCAGCTCTTGAAGGCTGTTTCTGGGCTCTGGCTCAGAAGGTTGTGAGGAATAGGAAAGGAAAAAAATAGGTGGTGCTGGACCAGAGCACCACTGCTGGGAGTGAAGTCAATTTGTGCTTCCCATTCCCTGGGGGCTGGAGGAGATGGGGGTGATGCATCTACCCCTTTTAGCCCCAGAGAAATGATGTCAGGCCTCCCAACCCACACAGCTCAGGAGAGCCTGTGCAGCGTTCTCTCCTCCTCTCTGCATCTTTCTTCAGCACCTGCTCCCTTCCCAGCAGTTCCCATCTGAGTAACCAGAGCACTGTGGCCAGGAGGGCTCCTGCAAATCTCTCTGCAGTGCTTGAGAGCTACTGACCTGGATTCAGTTAGTGGGAGATGCAACTGGCCACAGGTTACCTGCCACTATTCTCTGTGTCAGTGCATGACTTTGGGTTTAGCTGCATTTGGAGCCTGAGCAGGCAGCTCTGGGTGGAGGCCGGTGCTGTGCCAGCACACAGAAATGGGATCAACAGCCTCTTCCTGTTGTGCAACTGTTGTGCAGCCCACATAGAGAATTTTTGGGAGATTTGTCAGGGCTTTTGTGTTTTCAGATAATATTTATTTGTTTGTGTCAGGTCTTGCTTTCACAAGCAAGGGATTTAAATAGTACAGGCTGAGAGGGGGCATGAACCTTGCCTTGTCTGCCCTGAAGTGCCATGTGCTGCTCCTGGGGCTCCCTGTGCCCATCCCAGCTGCCCTCACCTGCCCAACCCTGGGCAAGACTCCCCAGTCCTGCTGACTCTGGAGCTGGATTCTGGCACAAACATTATTTACAGTTTTGCCTGACAGCCCACACGTGTTCCTGCCCTTATGTAATAGTTCAGGCTGGGTATGAGCCAACTCATCCCCTACCCACACAGTGGGGCCTGGGCTTCAGGTACCAACACCTCCCGCTCCAGACTCTGTGCTGGGGGCAAAGGATGGCTGAGCTCATCCCACTTGTGTGCAGAGCCACAGGTGAGCTCTGCCCATTGGGCTTCAGGCTCCTGGCAAGGCAGGGCTGAGATGTGAGCTCCTCTCTGCTCTGAAAGCTGCCACTTTGCCACTTCCCTGCTCCCCACTTCCAGTTTGGTCAGAGGACCAAACGTCCTCGTCAGTCCTGGGGTGCAGCTGGGGCCAAGGAGTAAAGCACAGTGCGATTTACTCTAACGAGCATCTTTCTAGCAAGACCCATATTTACTGGATTTCAGGCATTTTGGCTGTGCATAACTCGACATTGCTGTGTTTCTGGTTGTGGTTCCCCAGGCAGAGGGATCTAGGGTGTGAGTATCAAGCTTTCCGAGGTGAAGCCACCTGTAATGCATGGGGGGAAAAGGCAGGGAAAAGTTGCAGGGCAGGGGCCAGAGCAAAAGGTGCGCAGCTAACGTGCCATCTGTGGTTCAGGGGGCATTAGGGCATGGGCAGTGTTTGGAAAAATAACCCCTGGAGAGGCTGCTAATGCCGGCAGGAGCCTGGTATCCACTGGAGTCCTGGCCCCTGAGGGATGAAGCCCTCATGCCCATGGTGCCATTGGCACATGTGCCTCAGAGACTGACCTGTGTGGCTGGCAGTGGGGGGCTGTGAGATGAGGCAGGTGCTCCCCTTGCCTCTCGCTTTTGGGTGGGTGCCATGGGGAAGGAGTGCTCTCTTCCCCCTCCCACTAGCTCCAGCCCTTCCCATCATGCCAGTGGTCCACCAGTGAAAGGCAGCCAGCTCCCAAGAGGTGTCCAGGGTTGGTTTGGGAATGGTAGATCAGATAAGGCAGTGAGCAACTGCCTGCAAAAAGTTCCTTGGCTTTTTCAGGCCATTGTGTAGCTCAAGCCCAAGGCCCCAGGAGCCAGGTGACCGTGCCCTTGTGCACCACAAACCAAAAGCTTGTCACTTGACTTCACCACTGCCCTGAGATGCTGCTCTCTGTGGGTTTGCCTTTAATTGAGTCAGCAAAGTGCCTGCCAAAGATCAGCTTGGGGTCAGCTCCAGATGTCCCAGGTGCAATCCCGTGCCAGGCATGGGAGGAGGGAGGCTGATATCTTGCCCTGCTGACCGAGGGAGGCTGGCGTGTGAAAGACCACAGAGGGCTGGCAGGAGGTGTGCCCAGGCAGCACCCTCCTGCCCACTTGGAGCTGCACAGGCAGGACCGTGTATTTAAGACTGTGTGTGTCAGCATTGGGATTGGGAGTTGCTCCTGCAATCGGGAAGGTTGTTGGCTGTGCCAGTGAGTTCAGCTGAAGTCATTTGCATTTCTTCAAGAAACTGAGTGATCTCCAGGAAAGGGAGCAAAGCCACTGCAGTGGTGTCAGCCAGTTCCTGGGATGGGAACATAACCCCGCTCTGGTGAGGAAAAGCCCTTAGGGAGATGAGTGTGAGTGGGACACTGGGAAGTGCCAGCCTCTCAACAGTGGTGCTGGGAGGGACGGGAAGAGTGGCAGAAACCTTTGTACAGTCATAGCTGTGTTTTTCCTGCCATAAAGAACACAGAAAGCTTTCTTGATAAGAGCTGACGTAAATCAAAAACTGAACCACAATCAGGAGCTCTCCTGAGACGTGCCCTTGAGTCCCAGACTGCAGGGATGGGATGTCATGCTGGCACTCTTCTGCAGCATGTTTGTGGTCAAAGCTTGCTCCCATTACAGTCACACCTCTTTCTGTGCCAGGGACACAGCTGGTGTCCTGTCCCCTTCCCTTTGTGGAGGGACAAACGTTGGTGGGTGGTGAGAGTGGGGCCTCCCTGTCCCCCTCCTGGATATCAGGAGCTACGAGGCTCCTGTAAGATTTAGTCATCAGGGGGTGGGAGTCAGTCTCCCGGGACCATCACTGCAGCTGGAATGACTCCTCCAGCTTTGTCACTAGCAGGAGCTGGTTCCCATTTCCAGGCTCTGCGCTACCTCCCCTCCTTAACGATCCCCTCGTCCTTCAGGAATCTGCCCCAGAGTAATTCTGGGTCGCATGCCAGAGCTGAAGGCTCCCAAGAGCTGGTGCTAGACACCCATCCCACTGCAGCCCTGCCAGAACTGCCTTCAGCATCACCAAACTTTGACCATTAAAACTCTCCAAGCACTGGCAAGGCAATCCTTCTGTCATAGGCTCAGCTGACTGGCACTGTGTACTGTTAAAATTGCCCAGAAATTCTCATTTTGAAACTTTATTTGCAACTGCTTGCTGCTTTACCCCGTCTCAGCTGTGGGGCTGGCAGCATATGGGACAAGTCACTACCTGAGGCAGCTGTTGCTGAAATCATTTTAGATGTGGTTGAACCCATCATTAGCTCTGCATAATCAGAAAGGAAATATAAAATCTAAAAGAAAATATAAGACATCACGGCATTACAGGCACTGGAACCCTGTGGGGTGAGTCTTGCCTGACCTGGGGCATCCTCACACTTCCCCCAGGCTTTATCCAGCCAGGACCCCAAGGGTTCATGCAGGGAGCTGAAGTGATGAGTATATACAGCTATTGGGAAGCTATCTCCCCTCCCTCCAAAGGTGTGGTTTCACCAGAGCATTTTGGAGGAGAACATGGCAGCTCCATGAGCTTTCCCAATGGGAAAATCCTCCCAATGCTGTTGGTTTGGTTTTTGTGGTGGCTCCCTTTGCTAAATGCCTCATTACGGGCTGAGTTAGTATTTTTGATATTTTTAGATGCCATTCAGCCCAGCGGCGGGACTTTGTAATTAAAGGAACTGTTTTGGCAGTCGGATGTTGCCAAGCTGGAGCTCTTGGTCTGAAACCGCCTTCCCACAGAATTATGCGCGGCGCCAGCATCCCGTCCTGGGGAGGGCATGGCTGTGCTGGGAGGGACAGGATCCCTGTGGGTACCTGCCTACCATGTCAGGAGGGATGGAGGGGCTCAAGGGACACAGACAGGGTGGGCTCTGGTTTTTTTGAGTTCTGACATTCTGGAGCCAAGGGCTCCCTGTGCTGCTGCTCCCTCGATGAAGGTGGAAGGCAGGGTAGCACAATGGGGACCAGTGCATGAAGGTCTCTTCTACTGCATCCTCTGTGCCCTTGATCCTTTGATGTATTCAAATTGTGTCCCTCCTTCAACCCCACCATGGGAGTCACTCATCCCAGAGCCTGGCCATGCCTTGATAGGTTGGGCAGTGACTGTCTGAGCCAGCAAAGCCTATTTCCCTTCAAAGGCTGAGATAAACCTAAAAATAACCTTGTTATCTTCCACTTGATCCAAATCAACCTCAGCCCCAGCTATAAATGCCATGAGTATGTCTAGGTGGGTTGCAGGGGGTGGGGCACAGTGGGGTCACTGTCCCCTGTGGGGGCTGGCCCTGCTGCAGGGAGGTCTGTGCATAAGGCTGCAAAGCTGCTGTTTTGCCCCCACCGTGGGGCAAAGGCGCTTTCTGTGCTCAGAGGGGCTGTGCCCCCAAGCTAACTGCATGCCAGTGGGTGAGGAGGCTCTGTCCTGTTGCAAAACAGGACCCAAAAATAGCCTGGGATGAGTGCTGGATAAACACCGCGTGTTGCACCCCATGCATCTTCTCTGACATGAGGCCTTGCCCGACATGTTACCCCAAAATCCCTCAATGTGGTTACAGCTGCAGGACCCTGCCCTGAGGGGTCACTCTGGGGGTCTTACCCGGCCTCATGTTGCCCGTGGTCTCACCTACAGGGACATGCTGTGCTGTGCCACCCAGGTCTTGCTGTAGCCCCTGTGGTGTCCTACAATGGCCAAGGGGAAAGCTCCTAGCACTTTCGAATTTAAAACCTACACTCTAGATTTGGCTGCTCCTCTTTGCCAGCCTTCCCTATCCCCAGAGAGTTGTGCCTCCTCCCAGCTGCAAATGCAGAGGAGCTTTGGGATGGAGGCAGTGAAAGAAACTGTTTGTCTGAGGGGAGGGGGATAGGGCTGGGTGGGTCAGTAATGAGGGTGAGCAACTGGCTGTGAATTGCACTGGCTAATCTCTTGGCTCAGCCACTTGGAACTGCCAAACTGGGACAAATCCCAGTATCTGCATGTATCTGCTGGGAATGGGCTGCTGCCCCCTTGCAGCATGTCCACTTGTCCTCATCACCACCACCAGGCAATGATGTCAAGCTGGCACATTTCACACCAGCTCCAAAGTGTGGTGTCCTCTGGCCTGGCTGGCTGATGCCCTGTGGCAATGCCAGCCTCATGCCCACCCGCCTATCTCTCTCCCCAGCTGCTCCAGACTGGGAAACCCATGCAGTGACATGCTGGGTGAGAGAAATGATGCAGTGATCTGCAGCATGGCAGTGGGGAGCCTGGCCCTTGTCCTGGCACCAGTAGGCACATGCAACAGCAGGGCTGGAGGGACAGAGCAGCCTGACACTTCACCAGCTGCCATGCCAATGGCCAGCAGGGCTGGAAACCGGAGCTCTAGGTGCTGCTGTTGGAGTGAGTCTACAGCTTGTGCTTGTTTTGGGGCTCAGGGGCACAAGTGGCCCTTTGCAGCAGGGCTGGGGCTCTGCTGGCTTTGCAGCAGTGGCAGGGCAGGGAGCCCATGGCATCCCCGGTGCCTAGTGCTGGGTCCTGGCCAGTGCCCTTGCGCTCACTTCTCGGGGCACTGAAATTAGCCACCGACATCAAAGAGGAGTGAGGTAAAAAAGGAGAGGAGAGGTTTTGTTTACTTAAATCAAAAATAATTTGTGGCAATGCATCTTCTTCCAAAGCAAACAGTGCAGGAGCCTGCCCGTGCTAATTTGGGAAGCTGAAAGGGAGTCAAATAAAAACATGAACCTCTGACAGGGAAACAACCGGTCTTGTGTGCTAAAATAGAGCCGGGGACGCCAGTCAGCTGGAGCTGGAGGAGCTGGGGAATGGCTGGGAGGGAGAGGTGAAGTCCAGGGCGGCAGGAGGGAGGTAACCCGCTGCGTTCCAGCATTGTGCAATAAAGCATAACCTCACTCCGTGCTGAGCCCTGCGCCAGCAGCCGGGGCCAGCCCGCGCCCTGGGTGGGCAGGGCTGGAGTGCTTGCATGAAAGGGATCTGCTTGTGTTCTATACAGCGGGTTTATATGTGTGGATGTCTGCCTGCTCTGTGTGGGACTGAAGCTGGGGACCTAAATGGGCCATGAGAGGGGACACACAACCCCCCCAGGAACTGTTGTATGTGGCCAGGACTGGAAGAGGGGAAGTGTCACCTCCCATCACCCTCTCTCTCCTGCTACCCTAAATGGCCATTGATGTCCCTGGCATGGTTGCTGGTATGGGTAACATGTCACCATCCTTGGTAGCAGTAACTTGGGGGTCAGCACACCCTAGGGACCCCCTTGCTAAGACTGTGGGAGAGTGTGCAGTGGTGGCACCCCTGTCTGACAGTGTACGTGCTGTGGGGAGGGTTCTAGGTGCTGCTGCACGACATCCCCTTCAACTGTATTTCTGCTGCAGCTCCCCTGCATGTCCCGGGCAGGCAGGGAAGCCCTGAGCTGGGTGGTGACACTGCACAGTGCAGAGCAGGCAGGTGAGCTGCAGCCAGAGGTACCTCCAGCTCCCCGTGCTGCCAGGTGAGGTGGCAGAAAGTGCCACCTCCAATTGCTGCCGAGCATCACTGCAAGGCTACTGAAAGGACTCCGGTGCGTCACCGCGCTGCTGGCACTGCCCGTGGAGATGTGACCGCAGGGAGCCGGATGTGAAAACCAGCTGCTTTAATGAGCGCGGCAATGTGTTTGTTTGGGCAGCGGGGAGGAGGGTGTGAGACATCCGTACCTGCTGAGGGAACAGCACGGGCTGTCCTGGGCTGCAGTCTGTTCCAGGGGGTTTCCATATGTTTTGAGGGGCACCTGGGAAACACCCAGAGTGTCAACCCCAGCAGAAGCTGAGGGGCTCCCCAGTGCTGCAAAACAGGAAGCCCCTGCAGCGTGTTGAAGAGGTTGGGACCCTGTCATGTCTCCTGGGGCAGGACAGGGATGTGCGACTGGACAGCGGGTTTTCTGGGGCTGCTTCTGTGCAGAAATGTTCTGCTGGAACATTCTCCATTAGGGATGGCACTTGATCTTGCCCAGCTCCAGCCCCACTGCAGCTTTCCTGTGGCCAAAAGCAACTAAAAAGTTGCTTGTGGGGTCAGCACTTAATAACAGGACTATTGGCAGGACAAAATAACCTTCCATGGTGGGGCACCAGGGTACCAGCGCCAATGGCCACAGAAACCCTGTGTCAGCAGCACTAGAAATTGTTTGCCTCACACATTTTCTGAGTTAATGGTGGAGCTGAGCCTTGGCTGTGCAGGGACAGGGGTCCAGCTGGTGGAAGGGTCTTGAGCTACAGTAGACATGTTTCTGGAAAGGAATGAACTTCAATCCTGTGTTTACCAGCAGAAATGTGCTCCTTGACAGTCACCTTCAGTTGCTTGGGAATTTGTTGTGTTGGCATGGTTTGGTTTCACCTCCTCACCTACTCTCTGCAGAGGGGGGGAATATCCCACCTCGCAGAGAGGGATTAATTGCTTGTCAGTATTTTTAGCCAGCATAGTCTGAACTTATCTGTAACTGGAGCAAAGGGGAATGTGGCAATAGGGAGATCAGAACCTCAGGGGTAGCTGTTTGAGCTGTGCCCTGGTAAGTGCCCAGCTGGAGCTGCAGGAGCAGATACCAAGGAATACAAGAGCATGTGCAAAACCCAGAGCAAACAGAGCCACCCACAGCCCACAGATCTGCACCTCTGCTAATGACAGGGCCAGCTGGCTCTCAGGGTGGCCGGCACAAGTCAGTACTCCAAAGAAAGCCCATGTACATCTGTCTGTACCAGCTTCTTAAAATAACCAGATAGCAAATCTGTTTAGTGCAAGGAGAGTAAAACAAAGTTGGTTTCTCTTTGCTATAGTCCTGAAGGGGAGGGCTCCAGGAGTGTTGTGCAGGCATCCTGGCCCAGCTGGAGTGTCACCTCACCCATCTCACCGTAGACTAAGACATTTTACAAGGCTGAACCACATATGTCCAGGTTGCCCCTGCCTGTGTCACCCCAGCTCACTCCTCTGGGGTGCATATAGGCTGATGCCATTGCTAATGTTATGACATGCGGGGATTTTCCCCCTAATGGTATTTCTTTGAAAAATTGGGCTGAGGAGAGACCTTCCACAAAGAACAGCTAATTGCTAACAGGAGCAGGGAGTTGAGGAGTGCCAGCCCTGATGCATGGAAGGAGGGAGAAAGGGAGGAAGCAAGCAAGCCAGGGTAATTCAGCATTCCCTTCCCATCCAGGTAAGTTCACAACACTTTTCAAAAATAAGTGGCTCAGCTCTGCCTTGGCTGCCCAGGATAGAGGACCCTGGAGCCAGTGAGTTCCTTTGGGAAGCCTTTGGCTGGCTCCAGCATGAGATAGCTGTGGAGGGGGAGCAGCAGTGCAGCTTTTTCTCAGAAAATCATTAGGTGTTCGACTCAAGTTGTCCAAAAAGAAGCAAGCACAGCCTGGTCCCCACTGAGCTGTACTGCGGGGAGGTGACAGCACATCCGTCAGGGTCACACCCCTGTGTGGGACACCGTTTCCTCCCACGGCATCAGCACAGTGGGACGTCTCATAAACCACAATTAAATGGTCCCTGCAGCCTGCTGAGCTCAGGGTGTGCAGGACCCCATGCCGGGAGGAGTTGTGAGTGTGCTGGGACAGAGGCTTTGGGTTTTGCTCTGTGCGTCACCAGCCTGGGGAGTGACTTCTCTGTGGCTTCTCCCCAGAACATTGGCAGCTGACGGCCAATTTTGTCTGTCCCCCTCTCTGCTGTGGCCTGGGTGCTGTGAGGGTGGTGGTGGCTGCCCTGGGAGCCCAGGCAGTGGGCCTTACTCCTCTAGGGATTCCTCCCTGCGCAGTTTCTGCAGGGGCTGAAGGCTTTGAATTGCTGAAACAAGCGCAGGTGAACCCAGAACTTGCCTCTGCCCAGTTACGTGCACAAGAGAATACTGGTGTGGGGGCACAGGCAATAGCCACCTTCCCCCTGCAAGAGCCCTCACTACTGGGCTGGGAAAGGTTTATTTCCTCAAGCATGTTATAACCCATTAATTAGGTAATGGACACTGTGGATTGAGGTTTGGGTTTCACCCTGAGTGGTGTCAAGCAGAGGTCAGGCTCTTGGCTCATCCCCTGCCCTCATTTAAGGGCTGTGCTCCCCACAGCTATTGCGAGGGCAGCAAGGGCATCTCTGCTGCTTATGGTGCCCTTAGCACTGGCAAGTGTTGGGGCTCAGGACTGGCATGTGTGGTATGGCTGTTTGTGGTGCAGCAGCTGCTCCTTGGGGTCTCGTGGATAGCGAAGGAGCACAGAGTGTCTCCAGGACATCCCCCAGCATTCCAGTTCAAGGCATGAGGGACCATATGAACGTTGGGGTGACTGCCATCACCCCATGCTTGGGCTGTTCCCACTTTTGACAGGTGAGGGAAGTGGCACATGCTGTCAGCTGTCACGGCAGCAGGATGGCAGCGCTGGCCACAACCCGTCCCTGATCTCCGCATGCCCAGAACTACTTTTGCAGCCCAGAAACATTGTATTCCCAATCCATGGGTTAGCAAAGACACTGGCATTAAGTAGAGCAGCTTCCTCATGACCTGGAAAGGTGCAAGGAGCCAAGAGCTGGTGCTCATTAGCTGTTGGGGACCCAGAGTGGGGGTGATATGCAGCAAGACTTTCCCTGGGATGCAAGAGGGTGAAATCTGGGCATGGCCACTCTGGCCTGGATGGAAGAGATCCATCTGCCCCATGAGGGCTCACTGCATTGCTGCCAGAGCATCCTCTTGCCCTGCAGCTCTCCTCTCTCATTTTAATTTGCTTTTCTAATTTGGTGCATTGTTATTTTGTTCTGAAAGAGCTTTAGGAGGTTGCTTTGTGTCCATCCCGCAGGGAAGAAGCAGAGCCACCCCTCCGCTCTCCCTGCTCCCTGGCATAAGGAGGCCTTTCTTTTCACCCTTTATTTTAGCACTTTGATGTCCTCATAATTTATTTTTGCAGCAGAGTTGTTTTCATGATAAAATGGAAATGTTTCCCATGGGTGGCTTTAAAATGAAAGGCTGAGTGAGGAGGCTAAAAATAGCATTGTGTGAGCCACTGGCTGCATGAGCAACTGGGCTGGGCAGGAGCTGCTTGCTGAGCTGGGGAGGGGATCTGGTGGTCCCCAGGGCTGTGTCTGAGGAGACCCTCGCTGATGGTTAGCACTTGATGCTTAATGTGGCTGGTTTATGGGTCAAGCTCAGGGTTGCTTTTCTCTAGAGCTGAGCTTGGTTATGCTGCATTTGGGGCAGACGTCCCCGCTCCTGGTGTGAGCTCTTGATGCTTGGATGGGGACACAGAGAATCCCCGTGGGACCATTGCAAATGGCATGGGTGCACAGGGCAGCCAAGGCAGTGCCAGTGTGGGGATGCTGAAGCCCCCAGCTTCTCTCCACCTCCAGGAAGGAGAAAGCCAGGAGGTGATGAGCAGGATGAAGCTAAAGGGCCGTTAACTCAGTAGCTGGGCCCACCCAGACCCTGCTTCTCTCCCCAGAGGTGCACTGAGGGCTGCCTCTGTGGGAGCTGGATGTGTCCTGAGTAGGATGTAGCAGTCAGCCTTTATCCACTGGAAGCGATGCTGCTGGGGAGAGCTCTCCTGGTAACATCTCTCATTACAAGAACCGACTGCCCCGCTAGCAGGAAAGTTCAGCCCTGTTTACCCTGTTGACTCATCTTCCCTTTCATCTTCTCTCTCAGATGTAGCTTATGATATGGTGCTATAAATAGGGTTTGCTCCTGATTACATGTGCCCAGCTCTTACCATTTCTTGCCCAGGCATGACGTGAGCAGAGAGCCTCCCAGCACAGTTGTGTAACATTTCGTTATGTCTCTGGGAATGGGAGTGGGTGCGTGGGCTTGTCTGGGGCTGTCTCCTCCTTTTATTTTTGACAGCAATAGCTCTGAGGGTGCCTCTGACCAATTCTCATCACAGCATCTCTTTCTGCTGCTGCTCATCCACATCTCTTTTGTCCTCCAAGTGCTGACCCCAAAATCCCATTGGCATCTGCCAGAGCCCCACTGCCTAGCTCCTGCCTGTCCTGGGACAGTGGAGCAAAACCATCCAGGCTGTGACCTTGCTCTACAGTAGCTGAGAGCAGCTGGGCAGCATGGCAGATCCCTGTCCCTGGGAACAAGGACAGTGCAGCCACTTGGCATCCCACGTTTAAGTCACAGGTCAGCAGAGTCCAATGTGTTTCCTGAATGGGGCTTCAGAGACCCATAAGTGTTCCAGTGAGGGCAGGAACACCATGATAGAAGGTTTTTTTACTGTGTAGCTGCATAGAGTCACCCTGCAGCCATCTCTGATGAGAAGGTGCCAGGCAGGCTGGCCTGGCACAGCAATACTCACGGGAGGCGTCAGCACATTGCTCAAAGGCGTTTGCTATAAACAGATGGGCGGCTCAACCCAAAAGCTGTAATTGTGTATGTGCCAGCACGAAATGGGAGTGGGTAAACACAGGTGGCTGCTGTGTCCGCCAAATGCAGCTCAATGACACCACCAGCATCTCACAAGTGTGGCCCAGTGACATAAATATCCCAGCGTGACTGCGATGTGGGGAGTGGGATGGAGGCAGCGACAGAGCTCGCAGCTCTGATAGGATGGCAGGCAGAGTCAGCAGAGCCAACGGGGCCTTCAGCCTCCTTGTCCTCCATGCAAATCTACACCTGGGAAGCTAAGGACATTGAAAACTGTGGTAGAGATTGAGCTCACCCTGACAGTGAGCACTGTGGTGCCAGGGATTTTTGCTGGTGTAATGGTCTATGCGGAGTTTGGGGTGCAGTTCCCACCCTAAGGCACGGTGAAGTCAGCTGTTTGCTGGGAAATTACTCTCAGCTCAGGCAGGCAAGGTTAAATTGCAGATGAAAGTCAAATATTTACAGCACTCAAATTAGTGCTGTGATCTTCTGGGTTGGGAAACCTTGTGCACTGATTCCTATGTTGTACAGAAATGTTGGCAAGCTGGCGGCAGCTTTGCCTAGCTCCAGTCCTGCCACGAAGAGCATGGACCCAGCTGGCCTTGCTTCCCAGTGCTGCCCTTGAGGGATACCAGTTCCCTGTGGGTTTTTGGTGCCAGTCACAGTGGGTGAAAGTTCTGGGGTGTGCTGCCAGGTTTTTAAGGCCAGGAAGAACAATGATCTCCATTTAGTGGGTCTGCTCCATAATAGGGACTATTGTGACTCTCGCATTCCTCGGTCAACATTTGGGTGGTTAATTACCCTTGCTCTTAAGTAAATAGATAATTGTGCCTTATTGAAGGGTGGATGTTGAAGAGACAAAAGATGGGGTATGGGCTTTTGCTTTTCTCAACTGCCGGGAGCTCCTCGTGGCCTTGCCAAGCAGGATGAGGGAGGATAGCTGACACCAAGCATGGGGCTTCATCTCCAGGCCATGGGCCACCACTGCAGCTGTGTCTTGAACCTCTTACGACACACTGAGGAGCCCATCTCCATGGATCTTGGGTGATTTTTGATGAATTGGCATGACTCAATGAATAGGGAGTTGATCACTTGCCAGCAGGGCTGGCGTCACCAGCCAGCATGAGAGAAATGCGACGGGAACAACCAGTATTTATTAAGGAGCTGGCACTGGAAGGGAAGAACCCTGGTGAGAGCCCTAGGGAAGCAGCTGGGTCCAGAGAGCCTGGGTTTCCTGGCAGATTTAGGCAGCAGGATCTGGGCAGCATCAAGCTGGAGGAAGCAGGAAATCTTATGGCCCTGATGACTCCTGTGCCATGGTTTCTAGTTTTGCTTTACACTGATGGCCAGAGACTTACTGGTTTTAACATCAAGGCTGAGATGATGGAAACTGCTTCATTGATGAGGAGTTTGTCAGGGCAGGGATGTGCGAGACCATGCTGTGATATCCCTACTTTACCATTTCCAAAGCCCTCAGTGGTAAGAAAGGCAGGAAAATGAAAGAACCACAAACCCACACTTTAAGCAACTTCTCTGTTCACCTAAAATGAAGGGGAGAAAGAGCTTGAGCATGTTTCCCATCTTTCCTAGGGCAGCCCACAGGAGTGAGGCTGCCTTGAATTTGCCCAGTAGAGATGCAGGATTTGAGATTCTTCAGGTGGGTAAGGAAAACTTTCCTGGATGGATGCCTACACATCACGTGGGTGCTCTGCCTGCAATGTTGATCAGCTGTGGCTTTCCTGTGTGGCACTGTCCATGGCAGGGTGGTACAAACTCTGCCCTGAAAGCCTGGGCTAAGGCAAGCAGCTCCCACCTCAGAGCTGCTCCAAGGGGGCTGCAGCCCTCGCTGAGGAACACAAAATGTGTCCCTGTGAGGTGACAGTGATAACAGATAACAACAATCCTTGCCAGTTGTCAGCAGAGGTGTGCCACAGGCTTCACAAGCAAGGATGAAGTGAGCCTCCTGTCAGCTTTGCGAGGACAGGAAACCCAGGGCCAGCCCCAGCCTGCTCCCTGTGGCTCCCAGCACATGCACACGCCACCGGCCTTGCGCCTCCCCACCGGCACAGCACCAAGCTGCTTGCAATGAGGGAACCAAAACCAGGAGGATTTTGCAGGCTCCTTCATTAACCTTGGCCCAGATACAGTTTGGTTTAATAATCCCTACACAGATTGCCCCGATCAGAGTGGCATTTGCCTCATCTCTGGGGTGAGGGAGAGAGAGAAAAACATCAGGAATATGTTTTCAGAAAACTTCATCAGCTCTGTGACCCAGCTGACGGATTGGCCTAGGGAGGGGGCAGCAGCCCTGCTACTGTGCCAAACAGAGCTCACGTTCCTCTCATCCCCAGCACAGCTGCTGTGCTCGCTCAGCTGGCGAAGCCTGCCCTACTTTGGATCAGCCCACAACATCTCTGATTTTGAGGTCAGTGACAGCTGCTGGCAAGCATGCACACCCTTACGCCGTGTTTACTTTTTAAGCAGCTCAATGTAAATACGAAACTAACAGCTTCCTTGGGCTGGTTTAACTGTTTCAGTATTCCTGCTGAGGAATTGTTGGTGCATTAGGATGGGGTTCGCAGCCCCATGGCTGCAGGTGTTTGCACCAGATGAGGCTTCAGTTCTGCTTAATCCTGGGTTTGATTATTGAGCCTTCACTAAGAACTGAAAAGGAGACTAATGGGAGACTTCATCCCTGTCTGCAGCTTCCTCACAAGGGGAAGCAGAAGGGCAGGCACTGATCTCTTCTCTCTGGTTACCAGTGACAGCACCCAATGGAATGGCATGGAACTGTGTCAGGGGAGATTTAGGTTGGATATTCAGAAAAGATTCTTCACACAAAGGGTGGTTAGCCACTGGAACAGGCTCCCCAATGAGGTGGCCACAGCACCAAGGCTGCCAGAATTCACAAACTGGACAACACTCCCAGGCACATGGTGTGGTTCTCTGGAGTTGTCCTGTGCAGGGCCAAACGTTGAACTCAATGATCCTTGTGGCTCCCTTCCAACTCAGGATATTCTATTATTCTGTGAATTTATAACTGCTTTATGCTGGGCTCACATATAATCTGCAATGTAACTGTTACTCCTTTTCACTTGGGGGATGGAGGGGATCTTTGCAGTTCTCTGATGTATCCTCTCTTCTGTATCCTCTCCTCTTTGGGGGATGCAGGCCTTTTCTGGTGAGGTGTTCATCCCATGCCACCCGAAATGCACCCCCTACCACCCCTTCCTGGAGCAGAGGCGCCAGAATACACCCTCCAGCCCTTCTCCATCAGACAAGCCCTCCTGCTGCCTCACAGGGAAAGCCTTGGCCCCATGGTGACAGGCAGCTGGAAAGCAGCAGGAGGCCAGCAAGACGTCATCTATGTGCTGGGAGAACGTGCTGTTCCTTTCTGCAAATGACTTGGGAGGAAGGAATTTAACTCAGAATTTCCTCCTTAAGAGCTCCAGCCCTTGTTCTAGTCAGATTCTTCTGGGAGAGGGATTTTGGCCAGCTGGGATGCAGGGGGAGGGCAGAGCATGCCTGTGGGGATGGGGATGCCTCTGGGTAAGGGTGCTTGGCCAAACTTGGATCCTCTGATTTCCTCATTTCTGCTAGTGGCTCTGACACAGGTTTCTGTAGCTCTGGCTATGAGGGAGGCTCAGAGATGGAGAGGTGGGGAGGAGAGAGGTTAAAACTTGTGGTGGCTCAGGCAGCCCCTGCAGGGCCCCAGAGGTGCTGGTATGCACAGGGACAGTGTCAGCATGCCTGGGGAGGCACGCCAAGTATTTGCAGCCTCTCCAGCACGCTGAGGCCTTGCTGGAGATCCCCTGCCTTTCCTTGCTGCCCCAGGGCTGTATCACTTGCCCTCAGAGAAAAGCCCACAGCTGTCCACCCAGGGGCTGCAGGGACCGCTCTGCCCTCCTGGCAAAGAGGTGCCAGGCAAAGCTTCCTCTTTGCCACGTGGCTGCTTGTGCCACCTCACAACCTGAGCCATCCTTCCACGTGGCTGGTCAGCACGTGAATTGCTCTTGCCCAAAAGCACGAGCCAGTTGCCAGGCTGGAAATCATGACTTTCCTGCAGTAGGAGCTCTCTCTGTTAGTTGCTCCGGAGCTGTGACGTTCTTGTTTTGGCTCAGCAGTGCTCTGGGCTCTGGGAACAGCCAGCATAATTAGCACTTTCGGTGCCACTTGCTCATCATGGACATTGAAACCCTTTGCAAATTTCTCTGTAAGAAGTAGGTCAGCATAAACTCTGTCTTTGGGAAGAGGAGAAGCACGGAGGATTAATTAACTTATGTGCTGTTGCACAGCCAGGCAATGGCAGTGTTACCGGAAAGCATCCCCCAGTCCAGGGGGAAACAGGGGCTCTCTCAGCAGGGTGCTCCTCCTCCCTGTCGGGCACCATTGAGATGCCCTGTGTTTGCTTTCCCAAACCAGGCTCCATCCGGCAGCTGGTGAGTGCAGCCTGGTTGTCTGCAGCCTGAGTGATAAAGTTTCCATCCTTACAGCCCTGCAGCCTTGATGCCTGGATGTTCTCCGCCGGTGCGGGTTTGAAAGCAGCAGAAGCTGGCAGTGATGTAACCAGGTACTAAAAATAGCCTGAGGAAGATTTCCTGAGGCAGCATGAGAAACTGCAGGGAAGGGATAGATGGGAGGGCTGAACTCATAAGAAATTACATTCCCAATCAATGCTGATTCAGTCCGTCCACTTGGCATTGCCTGGAGTGCTGCTGCTGCTGGGGCAATGGGCCAGGAGCATTGCTGCTGCCAGTCCTCTTCGGCCTAGAGACCCGATGGGGTATGTTCATCCCAGCTGGGAGACAGCACTGATCATCCCCATCCTTCCTGAATCTCATGTGGGTTTCTCAGTTTGCACTTTTATCCATGGAGAGCTGGTGGGGAAAACTATAGCTGGGTAGTAGGCCAGGATGGAAAGCCTGCAGAAGGGGCAGAAGGATGCAAGTCACAGCCATGGACACACATTATAGCACTTTTTTGGGACAGGTCTGCTAATGAGTGGAGCAATCTGCTCAGGAAGCCCCCATGAACTAAGCGTGGAACCTGCAGGAGCTCAGCCCATTCCTCCATGATGCCCATCACATGAGGCTGAGCTTCCCTGCTTGGCCATGGCCCTGAGGGGGCTCATGGCTCGTAGCCCTGGAGCTCACAGCTGCTGCCAGCCTGCCCTGCAGTACTCCAGGCTCTGCCATGAGCACCGTCAGCTCCTCAGTGGGAACAAAGCCATCAAACGGAGGGATTTTGCTCTTCCATGACTAGAGAGGATTTTTTCTGAAGTGAGCTAGACCTCCTGGTTTAGGAGAACCTGACAGAGTTTTTCCCTTCAAGGTGGGATGAAAATGCTCATCTGCAAAGCTAAAGGGTACCTGGTAGAATGTTCTGACTTCTACAGTGTCATCTCCTCCTCCCTGATGGCCACATAAAGGGCAGACTGGTAGGTGGGCTCTCAGAGAAAAGCCAACAGGAGGAGCAGGCAAGGGAAGGAACAGGAGGAAACCTGCATCCAAGCTGATCCCCAGGAGATCAAATGAGGGAGCAATGGGGGGCTGCCCCCAGGGGCACACTGAAGGGGGAAAGGGAAAGGGAGGGAGGTTTTGCTTCCTGCGGTGGGGCATTAGTGCCAGAGCATCTGCAGCCCAAGCCTGTGGTTATCCGGTTGCTGCAGGCTTGGTGGGCAGGAAACAGAGCTGCTGGTGAGTCTGTGCCATCACAAGCCAGAGCCACACTTGATTTCTGTGAGGAAGTAGGTCTCACAGAGCTCCAGCCCATCTGCAGCAAGATGGATGGCGATGAGTGAGGCGTCACAAGCACTTTCCTTCCTGCACAAAAGGTGCCCTGTGATGTGTGAAATACAGACAGTCCCCTCTCAGTTGCTATTTTTGCCAGCATTTATTTATCTTGTTTGGCTGAGTGGGGCAAAATCTTGCAAACATGGTTTGTTGAATGGGGATGTAAAGTTTTCTGTAACCAGTTCTCTTCCCAAGGGACTCAGTGAGGGGTGTCTGCAGCTGCTGAGCCAAAGCTTCTGACCTTCTCTTGCCTGCAGACACCTCCTAAAGGGTCAGAAATGCAGTGGGAGCAGGATTTGTGGTCTATCTTTGGGCAAAACCAGGCTGTGCAAAGTGGACACATGGTATTCAAAGGCTGGGGGTGGCAGGTTTAAAGCAGCTGAAGGGCAAGCTGACTTACTTTGATTGATATTCCTATCCGAACTGGCTTTTCCCTGCCTAAATAGCCTGCACGGCTGTGCTGTGCTGAGCAGTGCCAGTGACATTTCAGCAGTGCCAGGTGGGTAGGTGTGGTGGGGTGTGTGACTGTGGGATGCCAGCCAAAGCCCAGTATCACCCAGCTTGGGAAGTTCCCAAAATGTTCGTTGGAGGAGTTTCAGCTCTGAGTCATGCTACTGTGCATGCTGGGGAGTTGGGACTGTTTTGCTGAAGGCAAAGCCATGAAACTGTGACTGTTTAGAGGGCAGAGAGCAGTGTCACAGGTCTGTGTGCCCCAGTCAAGATCAAGGGTCCCTGGGTAAAGCCTGAAGTGGAAAGCACAATCCTGGGCACAGGTCTGGCCCTAAGCACCACCATGATAAACATAATTATTCCACAAATAATAACACAAATGGAGATGATTATTCTTGCCTGCTGGAATGGCCCTATGGGATAGGGAAAGAAGCAGGGGGATTCGTTCACCAAGGAGTGCCCAAGAGAGGCTGAGAACGAGCAGAATGAGCTGGTGAAGCTGCAGGAGGTGAGGCACTGGGGGATGGTGCTGCTTCAGCCTAGGAACACAAGAGGAAACTGAAACTGCCAACTCTTTCTGAGAGCTCAGCTCTTTCTCAGCTGCAGCTGAGATGGTCGCTCACGGAGCATGGCAGCACTGAAAAGGGAGGCAGGAACAAGGGGCTGACCTAAACCTGTGGATTTGGTTTTTGACTCTGGCTGTAAAGTCTGCTGTCCAGACTCCCCATTAGCCTGACAGATTCCCAGCACACTTTTCCAGAAGTATTGGAAGACCATATGTGAGTCATGCCACTGTGCCAGGGAGGCCACAGCTGCATACCTCCAATGTTACCAGTGCACACCAGAAGCTGGGGTCCTGCCTGTGAATTTAAAGGTTCTGCCTTGCCCACCAGGAAAACTTAGAAAAGACTGTATGGAAAAAACCCTCTGGCCTCTCCAAACCTTTGGGCACTTGCTATCTATGTATTCTTCTCATGTGTTTTTTGTCAAGTTGGCTTATCCTACAATAGCACATGAATTCTGCCATGGCAGCAGATCACTAGGTAAGAGAGTCCTGCTGGAGGGTTACAGCCTCAGCAGACAGGACTGGTGAAGGGAGGGGAGCCAGGGGGCACAGCTGTAACTGGCATTTTGTTGTCAGGAGCCCAAGCCGGATCTCTTAGCAGCCCATGGACACTGTCTCCAGGGCTCTGTATGGCTGAGTGGGCAAGGCAGGCTTTCTGGAGCTGGGGGACTCATCCAAGAGCCCCAGGAGTGGATCTGGCAATAGTCCTTGGTTTCTGAAAAGGCTGAAAATCTCCCAGGATGGGCATGGGAGTGGTTTGCATGTGTGGCTGGCTCAGAGGCAGCTCTTTGTTGCTGCTCTCTTTTCTGATTGCTCTCCTTCCTCTTTCCCAGGCAGCAGGACACAGGCACACACAGCCAGCCCATGGCTCCTGCAGAAACCCGTTGAGTGCAGGTTGTGGCTCTCAGCCCCTTCCCAGCAGGAGAGCAGTGTCCCCACTGGGCACTGCTGCTGCCCCCGCTGTCAGCACACCCTGGCTCATGTGTGCTCCCTGCTTGTGTGAAGCACAGCCAACAAACTAAACCTTAAACCATAAGTTACAGATGTTTTTGGTTGTGGTTCCTGGGTCTGGGCAGATCAGCTAGAAGGAACTTGGGGTGGAGAAAACCGTTGCCATTAATTACAGCCTTTCATAGGAAAGCACAGATCCTTCACCTGTGGTCCCTCACACCTTGGCTGGTGGAGCAGAACTGCCAGCTCTGCATCTCTGCAGCTCTTGAGAAATAACAGAGCTGAGCTTGCACCCTAGTAAACAAAGTCCAGTTGTGTTTTTCTTCTGTGACTCATCCATCAATATGGAATTGGTCAGGAGTAATAGAAAGTGCCTGGCAAAGGACAGGGCTGCCTGGCAGGTGACTGAACTGATGGGGCTTTGCTACTGCCCTGCACAAAAAAATCCCCATTCCTATCCTCCTTCTTCCAGCTCCAGTCTCATAATTATTATTTTTGACCTTGGGAGGACTGAGGATAGAGCATGGAATCTATTTCCGTGCAAGACACCTGTAAAGCATGACGTTTCCCTGCTGCTTCATTAAGTGCTGTCCTCTTTTAGTGGCCTGACTTTTTGAGTCCTGAATCAGACACATCCTCTGATGAAATGTTTTGTAAGTAAATAATAACTAAAACCATGTGCATTAATTTGAACTCCCACAGCCACGTAAAAATGGCACAGACCACACCATGCAGACAGAGCATGGGATTAAGACTGTGGGTGAGGAAAATGCAGCTAGAACACTGTATTGTGTTGGACTGGGTTGGGGAGAAGTGGCTGAGTTTTAGAGAGGGTTACATGTTTTTGATTCAGGGTTTCGGTTTGCATATAAATGAAATTTTGCAACCCTCACATGGTAAGAATAATACTGAATTAGGGAACTTCATAACAGTTCTCTGCTCCCTGTAAAAAGTTCAATTCTTAGGTCCTTAGGTCCTTAGATGACCAGCTAATATGCATTAACTTTATGCTCAAGGGTGTTCCCTCTGGATCGTGGAGCTGACAGTGCAAGAGGGAGAAGTTTGCTCTGCTGCTTCCTATATTGTACCAGCTTTGTAAATAACAGGAAGTGCTTGTCCTTTTAAACTGTCAGTCTGGCACTTTACACCAGCTCTTAAAAATTGTACATATGTGTATATATATACACTAAGATAACACAAGGGAGAGGAGTGTGTTTGTGGAATCAGAATGTTTGTTGCCTGTTTATTTTATGAGTGGTTTTGGCAGTGGGAGAAACTGCCTGCACGATCAGATCCTCACCAGCTTAAACGCTTCATCTCCTTTGTCTTGGTGAGGAGGAGGAGGGTTGAGCTGCGTTGCTGTTGCAGTGGCTCCTGTAGCTAAAGCGCCTTACGCTGGCCTGACGCCATTGCTCAGCGTGAAATGCTCCCAAGAAGTGCTGTGGAGTCACCTGGACGGCCATGCAGCCAAGGGATCAGCCTGCCTTGCCTGTCTGGGAGCACAGCTAGGTGGAGGTTCATCCTAGAGCCAATGGGATGGGGGGCTGGAAGTTTAGGAAGTGAGTAGGAGCCGTGTGCAGGCATGAGCCGTGCGGGAATGAAAGGCTTGCCAAGCTGAGCTCGAGGCTGACATCTTATTACAGGCATGAACTGTACCAGGGAAGCTGATCCTGGAGGAGGGAGGAGATGCCGAGTGACTCGCGTAGCCTGGAATTACTCCCCCGCTAATTGAGAGGAACGGAAAGAAGTGCAGTGAGGAGTGAGGCTTGAGGAAACCTAATGCCACTGTGAGCATGTGGGAATATTCCCGGCCTCTGGAGGGATCATGCAGCCACTCACTGGGGAAGGGCCCCATGGGATGTCACCTCAGCTCCCCTCTCCCTCTGGCTGGGGAACATATATCAGATGTGAGCCCTGGACCAGCTCTGGGCATCCAAACAAAGATTAAAACTACTAGCATGTGTCAATAATCTTCAGCTGTAACTGCCAGTTAATTTTCTTCAATATATTACAGCCTTGCTCTCTCACAACCAGCTTCAGCCCAAGAGGCATGGATTTGAAACAAAACTTTTAAATATCCAAGGGAAGTCATCCGTTTTAAATTGTGAGAGACACATACCAAACCAGATTTTTATATTAAGATGATCATGATGGCACCAGCCAGATAAATGAGAAGACTCTCAACAAGCAGTGCTGCTTGGCTTTGACTGTCAGCCTGATGAACAAGAGGCATATTTTAAGCAGTGAGAACTGGGGGATATAATTGTTTCTTACACAAGAGACTGTGCATGCTTTTACTTTAGAACAAAGAGAAATCAGAGATCTCTTGCCCTCTGAATCTGTGTGGTAAAGCAATGCTCACCTCTCCAAACCAACGAGCTGTTCTTGAGCCAGAGAGGCCCTGGGCCCAGGACAGGCAGTTGGGGAGCAGAGGTGGGAGGTTTGAGAAGATGCCCTGTGCAGCCCTGCCTTGGCAGCTCATGGCCAGAAAGGCTGGATCCCTTCTGGGAACAAAGCAGGCCTATTGCTGGGTGTGTTGTACAGCAGAAGTGTAGCGGTTTGCGTGGCTTTTAGCTCCCTGATCCTTACTTAAATGAAATGCAGAGTAATTTGTGTCTAAGTGGAGTTGTTCTGTCTCATTAGTGTGATTAAATAGATGGCAGAGCGTTACTAAGTTCATTGTCAGAGAGACTGTTGTTTAGTAATTTAAACTGCGATAATCTCATTATTCTGTCTTTTTTTCCTTACAATGATGGTGGCTTCCTTGTTACCCGCAGTTCATGGCCTTGCATGCAAACCTTCATAACTGCAATTGCATTTCAGACATCAGACACTGGCTCGGAGAAGTCATCCAGGGTAAAGCTGAGTGGGGGGAGCTTCCAGAACTTTCGGCTGTGTTTGCCTAAGTGAGAGTTTTGGTGGAACAGAAAGAGAAGCACAGAGTGAACAGTGAGCTCAGTCACACAGCCCTCTGAGCATCCTCTGCTTCAGGGGACGCTCAGATGTTCTTCCTCTGCATCCCCAACGGGGCTGAAAGTGTCACACGCCAACAGAGAAATGGCTTCCAAGCAGACACTAAGCTGAAGTGATTGAGAGCTTTGTCCATGACTGCTGCGGTCTGAGGAGGTGTAACCCACAGGCCAGGGAGGTGTACGGGGCTAGCTCCTGCCTATGGGTGCTGAGTGGTGGCTCCAAGCTTAGGGACAAGGCAGGGTGCCTGGCGAGCCCGCTCGGGCGGAAGGGCCGACACGGAGAGGCCGCTTCTCCCCGCGGTCCCGCTCCCCAGCCTGCGTTCCACCACGTTTCCCGTGGCACGGCCGGGATGCGGAGACCGGTTGGTTCCTCCCGGCCCGGCCCCGGCCCCGCTCCGCTGCCCCGGCTCCCCTGGCAACAGCGGCGCTGGCGGCCGTCCAATCAGCGCGCGGTGCCGCGGGCCCAGCCAATGGGGAGGCGCGCGGTAGGGCGGGGC
>VYXB01000582.1:563096-593439 GCA_013397135.1 Pachyramphus minor
GCGGCGCTTCCGGGGGGGGGCGCGGGGCGGGGGCTGGGCCGGGCCCGGCGCGGGGGGGCCGCGCCTGTATCGCTTATATCTGCCTTGCATCACTGGTATCTGCCCACCCCGGGCTGGTGGTCGCCCCTTGCTCAGCGGTTCCTTGAATCACAGGACGTTGTCTGGCCGTTCTGCCCGGGTGATGGGTAATGCTGCGGCTCCGACCGCTGTGTTGTACTCGGAAATAGTTTACAATGAAAAACGGGTGCTGCGGGATACGTTGCATAAGTGGACGTGCTGCTCACGGATACCCTTTTCCCGTGTAAAATGGGAGTGCTGGGTGATGCCTTGTTAGGAACTGGTGCGGGCATCAGGGTTTTATAATGGCTTGTTAACGTGGCTTGGGACCTGCAGGCGTTTAAACAAAAACACGTTCGAGGCTTTGGAAATAGGCATCCAGCTTAAGAAAATAAATGTTATCGTTGTTGATGGAATAACAACCCCTTGGTAGTTACACCCTGGTATGTCCTTGGCCTTAATTCCACTGTGAAAAGTACGCATGTTTAACACTGATATCTTTCCTGATATGTGATGGAATTTAATCGCCCTCCACTTCTAGGCTGTATTTTTTCATTTTGCCTTTTGATACAGTGCCTTAGTTGTTCCATATAATCAGGTGTTTCAGAAATTCATCCAGTGCCTATGTGCTTTTTTTAGACTCATGAGCATCTAAAGGAACAATTGTGTGTCAAATATGATTATTCGAATTTTGCTTTAATATTTAGTTCTGGAATATTAATGTTTGATTTAACTTTTCAGTCAGATGACGTATTATTGGCCATTACTCAACATGTAACACGGAAGTGAGAGTAGAACAGTTCAAATTTGACACTTGAGAACAACAAAGTCAGGGTAATTTTGGCCAAGAATTGGCATCTTTGCTCTTAATTTTGCTTAGAGAATCATAAAAACATATATAAGATAAAGACTAGTTATAAAATTGTCTTTAAGTTGAAATTAACTTGTGTTTTTTCAGGACCTAACAATAATATTGAGGAATAGAAACTGGGTTTATGTACACATGCATCCACACATAAACATGTGTGTTTTAAAAAGAGACTGATTGATTTGTTTACATTTGGCTGATTTGGCATCTTTAAGATAGTTTGTTGGTTTTGCTTTTTTGTTAAATCAAAGTAGATTACGGAACGAGGAAGAATGTAATGATTTAAGAATTCAGGAAAGTTTCTTCAAAAAAGAATAATTTTAAGTGCTCAGAAGTGTCTCCTGGTTAAGGGCCGTGGGAAGGATTACAGCCACTTATGTGTGAGTGTTTGTAAAAAATTTCAAACCTTAAACTTGTCCATGTAGCGTTTCATAAATTTGTATTTGTTTAATTGAAAAGCTATTTTTCTGCCTTTGCTGTCTTTGAAAGTTATACCTTTCTGAAGTAACAGTCTGTTATCTTGTCTGTGGTACTTTAATCATAGCAGCAATGTAAGCTGTTGCTGTTCCTTCTTGAGGAAAGATGGATCAGAGCTGTCATAACCCTGTGGTATGGTAATTTGGGAAGCAGCTGGAAAACTGGATGGTGGTCATATGAATGCTGGGTTTTGTGCTCTCAAAAATTCTTTCCCTACCAGTTGCATGCAAGGAGGACTTTGGGTTTGTTGGGAAAAAACAGGATGAGAAAAGATGTTAAAGAAGGGATGTCTTTGCTGCCTGTTAGTGGATGGGCTTCCATCCAGGTCAGTGGCACGGTGGTGCTTTAGTTGTTCTCCCATCAGCTGGGGAGTGTGAGGCTATTTGGGGGATGTTTTCCTTTTGAAGCATAGGGGAAGGGTGCAAACCTCGAGGCACTGAGGATGTCTTAGTCTGTCAGTAGTGGTGACACACAGATGTCTGCCCTTTTGTTTTAGGCTTAGGTGGAGGCAAGGAAGTGTGTGCTGTCGGGTTGGTGGTGGAAGACCCGCTTCACTCATGGAATTTATCAGAAGGGATAAACTAAATAGAAGTCATTCTTTAAAATCTCTCAATTCTTTACTGTCTGAATATGTTCAGCGAGTTGAATTAGATAAAGTCTGGGGAAATTCTGGAGTAACTGGTATTAAATATCAGTTCTTTCCAACAATTCTTATCTGATGGTTTGGAAATCGGGAGAGAGCTGAAGTGTTTCTTTAAAAGGTCGAGAGTGCTGCTTCTGCAGCCTTGTCCATTCCTGCCTGAGGCTGGGATCTGAGGTCCACATCCACAATAGGCAAAACAAGTGTCTTCTCTGTAACACAGCTGATGCTGGCCTGCCCAGGGAGCTGCTTTAGGTGAAAAAGGCTGGGTTTTTAAGTGAATCAAGATTTTATGTGGCTTTTAATGCTAAGCCAAGCTGTAGCTTCTTCGTTTTTGATGTAGTTCACTGGTTTTCTTAATATTTCTGCACCAGTGCTTAGACTAAGGACTCATTTAATGGGTAGAACCAATTCCAAAAGTTCAGATACTGCATCAAAAGATAGAGAGGACAGAAATTGATGTGCAGCTGAAGATTTTAACTTGGATGTGCTCTTTACTGCGTGTGGGGATAAGAGTCAAGTACAATGGAGCTTGAAGCTTTCTTAAGCTGACATTTTACATTCACACTAATTCTTGTTTTTCTAGTGAGCATGGGCTAGAACCATTATCTGAAAGCTGTCAGGGTTTTACACTGATGTGTGGAAAAAACTTGCCGCCTCTCATTCAGCTCATCCACTTATCAGCTGTTGAATTTGCTGATGCTGAGCTCGTCCCTGTTGGCAAGAAGCTGCGGTTGGTCTCCAGGCAACGCAGGTCCGGCTGAGCATCTCTGCCTTGCTTGAAGAGATGAAAATTTTCCATTGCGGGGAGAGGATTTTTCCTCTTGCTAATTCTTTTATCTGGCTTCCTGTCTTGCCCAAGGTTACTGCACCTTTGAAACAATGTAGGGGTAATTTATAAATATTAAGAGGTTACATTTTAAGAGCTCTAATGTATAACTGCAGATGTGCATTTTCTGTAACTTTTGTTAGAATGTCTCGTTAGAATGTTATTTTGGGCCCTTCTTAGTAACTATTTAATTTCAAAATAATTATTCTCCCCCACCCCCCCAAAAAAACTGTATGACATTGTATCATGTGCTGTAAGTAACTAGAAATTTCTCCTTCTGCAAAGTCTGAAATACTGGAAGGCATCGTGGAAGCAAAATTGTTTGTTCAAATGAAGGTCCAACATTGCTTGTGTTTAATTGGGTGTTTAGGAGCTTGAAATCTGAAATGTTCTGCAAATTCTTGGCTTGTGTAGCACAGTCTTTGAAGTCCTGAGTGTTCTCTGAAAGACAGGCTGTGTTTAGAATAAAGTAATGATAATCTTCATAATAGGTACAGAACGTACCACTCTACTGTTATCAGATACTTAACCTGCAGCCTTTGACCCTCTGTCTGGATTGCTTGGGCAGGTGGAGGATTGTCTCTTGGAGATGGCTGGAACCAGTTAGTGCCCAGTTTTGCATTGTTTTACTGGGAGAAGAAAGCTTTGCTCATGAAATGGTTTTGACCACTGAGAGTTTTGCTTTATGAAGGCAAACTCTGTGTGTGTGCCATGATGGATGGTAAGGTGAGAGACAGCACAGGCTGTGCCTGGTTTGGAGCTGTGCATGTGCTCACCAGCCAGTTAATAGCCCAAACAGAACAGGGAAGTTCTGAATTCACACAGTAGCCATTCAGCTGTACTGCCTCTCTTGGTTCCTGCCTGCTTATCTTCTATCCTGCTCTGTTGACATCTGAAAGGTTGGAAGGAACTGAAAAAGAAAAATCATTTGGATGGCTTGCTGAAACTGGTTAATAATGCCCCAGGTTGTTGAGACTTAAAACAAACAGGCTCAAGGACAGATGATAAAATTATTGAGGCAATTTTTCGTCAGAAATTTGTTAGAAGAAGCAAGGGTTTGGGGGTTTATGCCAAAGTCTGCATTAGAATGAGCACAGCAAAAATGATTTTATTTTCTTGAAGCACAGAGGGCTTTGAGCATACCCAAATAGCTGTGCAGTGCTGTGATGCAGAAATTTTCTACAGTGCCTGAAACCTTATCAGGAATTTTGGGTGCTGCTTAATTTTGTGCTTCTTGAAGATGACCTCTTTTCTTTTAACAACTGCTCTTTTCATTTTTTGTATCTTTTTCCAGAACAGTAATTTATTTGCCTTTGTTTTGGATATATGGAGACAGTGTGATGACAATTGATTTTTTTAATCATTATGACATCAATTAGAATAATGAGGTTCCTTGTTATAAAAATGAGAACTTAAACTGCTGACAAAATAGGCATCATCTTGATCTCTCTGAGGTGTTGGCACTTTCAGAAGGTTGATTCAATTTAACAGGAGATACGAGGTTAAACTGATGGGTGTGTTTGTTCATCCTGACATAACCATCATTGTAACTGGGAATCTGTTCAAGCTATCTTAGGAAAATTGGTTCTGGCTTAATGGCACCAGTCAGTTTTCTGAAGAGACATCTGAGAGTGCTAAAGTTGAGAGCATAGTTCCAGATAGGGAGGGAACAAAAGGGTTGGGAGAATCGTTTTGGAATTTCTGGAAAAAAGTAGTCTCTCAACGAGAAGATGAAGTAAATGCTGATGGAGGTGCAGTGAGTTGTGTGGTGAAAGGATGAGTGTCTTCTTCAAGTTGTTCTGTTTAAACAAAGTCTTTCACAGATTTAAGCCTAAGTGCTGAATGGGGATTATGTTTTAAAGTGCAAATAATGATTTAACATCACTATGCACAAAGTTTGCATTCAAAAAAGTAAAATTATTTTTTCATAAGCTTGACTTTTTGAAGGTTTTTTTTTCCCCCTGGCAGTGTGCTGATTTTTGGAAATGCAGAATTGGAACATGAGCACACTGCGAATGGTGGTGCTATGTTGCAGATATTTGAAGAGAAAATAGTTTTTTGGCAGTCATCTTGTCTGAGTGTTCCCTTTTTGGTGAGTGATGGTCTCTCTTTAAAGACAGTCATGGAGTCCACACTTGCTGGCTGCTATAAAAACTCCAGTAAAGCCACAGATATTTTTAAGGGAATAAGACATACTATAGCTGTGTCCTATTGCCTGGGCTAATAAATGTAGCTCGCTCTTGTGCATCATTGTGTTTTTCAGCTGCAGCAGGGATGAGAGCAATACAGCCAGGCTCCTGCTGAAGCTTCCTTTTCTGGGTTACTGAAATTGATAAGATTTTTTTTTTTCCAAGTGGTTTTGTACTGCTCTTTGAATATGTAAAGTGTATGGGATTAAAATGGATTAATTCTTTGTCAGTGATTATTATGGTGAGCCTGTAATTGGCCTCAGATGGTGTCCTATGAGATCACTCAGCAATGAAACATGAAATACGTACATAATTTTTTTAAAGCGTTTTTGAAGTACTGTGGAGTTGTGCTTGTACAGAAGGTCCTTGTCCCTTCTACTAGGAGGAAACTTCTTAAAATTAGTTGCATTTACCAGGGGAAACAGTCACAATTTTTTCCCTCGGCTTTGTTGTGCCACCTGAGAGTGTCATGTAAGACTCCTGTCCTTACTTGCTCTTGTCCAATCTGCTGCAGTTAGGCAAGAAGCACATTGAAATTAGTCTGTTGTATCTTTTGCATTTGAAATTCTGTAACTGCTCTGTCAACCCTGCAGGGTGTTGTGTTTTAATGCCTTAGGACCCAGTTACATTCAACTCTTTACAGAAAGAGCATATAGAGGTCACCGAATCATATAAACTGTTCCCTTTAAGATGCATATCTGGATTGTGTTGTCTGATTTGAGATGATTTCAGTAGTTTGAGATGTTTTGAAACATAAATACAATTTTAAAAGATACATTAAATTTATCTCGTTAACTTGATCTGTTCTAGAGCAAAAATTCCATTTATCATGATCTTGGAACCAACACTTGAAGAATTACAGATAAAAATGTGGATAGGCATTTCAAATCTGATGACTGTCTCTCCTCCTGGGCTACTTTTTGACTGTTTTTCTTTGTAAAGGGACTAAACTTGATTTGAGTTATATTGATGGTATAGAATAGACACATAAATGGATACATGAAATACGTTACTGTATTTTGGGTACCATTCTTCCTGTAATAGTTTATTTATGGATGATCTTTGTTTTGCTTTCCCTTGGAAGTTTTTGCTCAAGGAGTTAGTTTGGATTGTAGGGTTTAGTCATCAAAGCTTAAATTTAACAATCTTGTCCTGCGGGCCCCTGGTTCTTATGGTATAAAAAGTATTAGGGGTTGGGATTTCGGAAGGAAATAGTCAGGAGGAAAAAAATCTTTATGTAGTTCAGTGAATGTGAACTTTGAAAGGGACCTAGCACTTTTCTTCTTGAGCAGCTTATTATATATAGCAAATGGGTCACAACTGAAGGGCCAGTCACAAAGATTCCATGTTCGTTTATTGAGTGGCTGGAAATACAGTTCCCAGACTGCTAAATTCATGGTAATGAGAAAGGCATAGCCTTGGATTTATTTTAATCTCAGTGCTGGAATTTCTGAGGGTGTTGGTGTCTTAAATAATACTTTCATGTGTGTAATCCACACAATTTAGCTCTTGCTGTCATATTTTCAGAAGATTAAAGGCTGAAGGCTATTTTTTCTCCACGACAAAGGGCGGTATTGTCTTTTCATAGCAACTGGTGTTTTTAGCCACTGATGCCAGAATAGTGTTTTAAGATGGATCAGTTTCTAAATAGGAAGTTTAAGTAGCTTAGTTTTGGTGGTTCAGGTTTCTTAGTTTCCATAGCATTTTTACTTGGAAAAGAGGCTAGTTCTTAAATTACACAGTCCCTGAAAAACTGTATGGGTCAGAATTGCATGCTCTTTTCTGGCTGAATATGCTTAGTAACTTGTAACTTGGCTTTATTTTAGTTCCAGGGAGATAAAATAGCTTTACTTGAGAGGTAAAACTGGCATTTCTCCAGAACTTCATGTATGTAGGTGTTAAGCTTACAGATTACAAATGGTGTAGGGAAAGCTGAAAGCTGCTGCCTTTTTGGATGTTGAAAAATTGGTTATAATGAGCATTTAACCTCCTTGCATAGGTTTAAGAAATGGCAGTGAGGGGCTGCTCTGCCTGCTTCTGTTGAAAAGGTGGAAGTTCTGGGAGATCTTGGTGGCTTGCCTTGCCTTGTCTTAGATAAAAGGATTAGGGAACTGGGTTTCACCTAATAATGTAGAGCTGGTTGAAGGAAGATAGGGATAATGATTGTGTGAGAGGAGTAGTAATGACAGGACATTATGCAACTTCAGATTGGTTTGTTTATAGTTTGCTCCCTTAATGTGTTATGCTCAATGTTTCATAATTAGTTCTGCCTGTTAAGGTTGTATTCAAAAGTCTTTTTGGTATTGGAGGTGCCTCTGCAGCTGTGGTGTTAAATTTACAGGTGCAAAGACACGTCTTAACCTGGCCACTGTAGCCAGTGTTGGACTGTCCCTCTCCTTTCAGAGGGGAAAAAGATCTGGTACCCTTAGGTGTGACATACCTGGCACCCTCAGAAGAACCGAGGGCATTTCAGAATATTTTTCTGCAGTTTGAAAGTGGCAAAATCCATTCTTTCTTGGTGGGAATCTTTTCTTCACAGTCTGATGTTAAAAATAGGTTTACCTTTCTGCCTTGATGGGTCAAGACTGCTATTGAGTTAGCTGAGACACGTTCCAAAAGGGTTTTGCAAACATGTTTTGTAGAAACTTTCTGCATGAGTTTGTGTATAATTCTGGGTTTCTAGATTCAGTCTGTTTTATGTGATTAAGTAAAGAGTTCAAGGATTTTTTTTTCCTTATTTATGGAGAAATTACTTAATTTTTCTTAACCACAGCAATGTGGTGCTGCAATTACTAGCCATTTAGTAAAGATAAATTAAAAAATAAAGATAAAATTACATTATATCAGCATTTTTAACAATCAGGTGGCTTATTTTGTTGGTTTAGCCCAAGCACCCTACATTCAACATGAAGAATATGCTTTCCTGGCTTTTTGTGTCTGTAGGTGGTTATGACAGACGTGCCACTACAGTGCCTGAATCCCAGCATGATTTACCACTAAGGGCTACAGCCAAAGTATTCCTGCTTGGAAAGGGAATGCACACATAGTCCCAGTATGTAGGTATGAAGGAACTGGTATCTTGCTCTTGAGCTTGCAAGTGTTCTGATGAGTATTTTTACAAAACATCATGCTTACTCATCTTTGAGTACAAGTCACGTAAAGGTAACTTAATGATCATTATATTGATTGATTTGCTGCAGAAGAGCTTAAATAACCTTGACTTGCATAGAAAGTTACAGGTCAGCATCCTTTTTTCATCACAACCATTTGGTTTAAAGTTATACTTAATGAAAAAGAAGATTTTCTTTTTTTCCCTCCTCTTGTCCTAATTTTAAAGAAAAACTTTAGTCTTTCCTGTCCCTTGATGCTGTGACACTGCTCCTCTTCCCCCCATGATATTGAAGGCTACTAAGTCTGCTGTATTGAATTTTAATTACTTGCTGTTTAGGAGCCAGTTTTTTGTTGATAACTAAAAAAAAGTCGGAGAGTCAGCAATGTCGGCACACTCTTCAACTGAATATAACCTTTTTCCTCAAAATTAGTTACCATAAATAAACGTTTGCTTTCTGTAATCAGGCAGAATTTAAGGCTTCGGTTAAGACTTTTTCCAAAACCAAGATTTATACAAACACGTTATTACGTGAACTCTGCACCTCTGTCTTAATGAGCGAAACAGTTAGAAACTATAGCTTTTATTGCTTAGTTATATTACTACTATTGTAGATGGAAAAGGCTTCAAAAAGCATCCTAATGTGAGACCTGCATTATATTTAGAGGTATAATGCATCCTCGAAATTAGAAATTGATTAAAACAGTGATAAATGCATGCAGAGGTCTTTTTTCTGTTAAGAGTTAAGGGGTTGCTCTCTAATCTTATGCAGGTCATCTTCAAAATGTAGTTTTGTATTTCTGATACTGTTCCACAGCAGCTGACTGGGCACTAGAGGATGTGAATATTGCCATTCTAATTTTAAGAACTTCTGGAACAGAGCACACCAGAGCAACTTCAGTTCCTGAGCCAATCAGTAGCTAAAGTGAATGTTAGAAGCCACTCCTTAACAATGTTAGACTGGGCAAATTTGCTAATAAAATAGTACTTTGTGTAGAGGAATGGCATTGATTTTCATCAAAATTAATCACAGGCTGTGCAAGAACTTAGACCCTGAGCACACTTAACATATCTGATGCTTTTAATATTCTGATGTTGCATCCTCTGCTTTTTTTGATTCAAGGAATGTACCTTGCTCTTTGTAAAATAACACATTATTAGTAATGGGACATGTAGTTCTGTCATATGAGGACTTGTAAAATTCCTGTTTGATAGGTGTATTGTAGATTCTTATTATCCTGCTTCAGTCCTGAAGGGTCATTGTCTTTGAGCTTTGTGATGACTGGCTAACTCAGAGCTGAGGTACCTTCTCAGTTTTGTTCATGTAACAGTTGCTGGGTGGGCTCTCAGAAACACACCATGTGTTTTCCACCTTGATGTTTGCATCTTCCTGTGTCCCTTCTAAGCTAATATTGTTTCTTCCTGAATGTTCTTTGGGTCAAGGCAGCTTTCTCTTTGGCTGCTCTAATGGATCACTGATACTCTTTCTCTCCTGTTGGCTGACTGTGCCAATCCTCTGTTTCCTTGGAGCTTTGGGAAGGGGCTTTGCTTTGTCTAGTTCAGCAGGGTTACAGCACCCTGCAGCAGCTCTGTTCAGCTTCCTCTTTGCACTGCCCAGTGAACTGAGAAAAAAGGACAGGCAGAAAGCTTTGCTGCCTTGCTATTTCTGTCACTGTAAAGCTGATTTATGGCTATTTGGAGTTGAGACCACTCAAAATCAAAAGTCTGCACTAGAGAGAACCCAGTTTTAACAGGTTGTTTAGAAGGGCAGCTCTGTGTCAGTAGTTCTGCTATTATAAAGTTTTTGGAAGAGGTGTTAATTTTGAGATTGTTATGAAGGAAGGAGCTGTTGCTTAATTGAGAGCTGTACTCTCCAGAGGATGTGTTCATTAATACAATTACATGTGGGACTTAAGTCGAGGATCTGTAATGACATGAAATACCTTCCAAAGAATGCTGTCACCTGGGATTAATGTTAAGAGTCTGAAAACATGAGTTCACTGCGGTATTCTCTCAATGGTCATTGTCACGCATGATGAGAATGAGATGTCTATCCATGTCACTTCTGGTTTGCAGGTTTGGCTTTTAAACATCTTTTGCTGCTTACTGTAAGAATGACATTGCTCAAGCTAATGTTACTGTGTCTAGACACATTTTTGTTTGCTTCCTTGGAGTTATGTCAGATTTTTCTCTTAAAATGCTCGACGCATGAAGGATTAGTAAATCTGCTTTTTTTTGGCCGATGTATCCTTTGAACAAAACCTCTTAGCCCCAGGCACTTAAAAGCACACAGGAGGAAAAGGGTAGGGTACCCTGAGTCTGCATTTGGTATCTGGGAAGATTGCCTAAAAACAGCTGTTCTGGGCTCTTTCTTACCCAAAGAGCACTGAGAACAAACTGGGTGTAGAGTCAGAGGAAAGGCAATGAAAAACTGCGTTGTGCTTGTGCTGGTCAACGTCAGTGCCACTTGAAGTCTTGGTCTTAGGTCAAAGCTTTTATTTCTAAGGAAGTGCAACCAATTTGGCATACTGTGAGGCTGTTTATGGAATTAAGATATTTAGAAATGAAACAGTACAAAGTATTTCTGATGGGCGTTACAGTTGTGCTCCAGGTCCTGTTGTTAATCTGAATGGCAAGACTCCAAATATTGAGGAGAGCCAAAATGACAAACAAATCCTGATTGTTTGTAGTGGTAATGTTAGAGCACACAGCAGAAAAAAAACTTAACAGTTTGCTCCAAATCTTTTTGCGAGCAAGAAGAATTTCATTAGTTGAAACCAAAAAATTTCTTAGGTAAACAGTGTTTATCTTGAAAGGCTAAAATATATTAATTGTTCAAAGTGAAAACTAAAGCCTCATTGAAAACCAAATTGTGGAAAAAATTGTGTGGGCTTGCTGCTGCCTTGTTGAGCACTGTTGCTCTGTTCAGGTTATATATACATGTTAGGTTTATAAGAAGGCAGTAAATTGCTTTGCACAATCATGGAGCTTATTTAAGGGATGTACAGCAAGGAACTCCTTGCTGACGCTCATCTCAGCAGTGCCTTGCACAGAGTTTGTACTGCAGAGCTTTATTAATAGAGCTTTTTCAGCAGGGATTCGTACTACAGAAATCTTGTCGTAGAAACGGAACATGTGGGAGTTGCACTGTGGCTTTGAAAGATAAAAGCAGAACCAGAGCTTACTAATACAGGTATAGTAAACTCACCTTTACTTGTGTGAGCTTCCCCCTTTATGTCTGGTAGGTTCATGTTTGTCTTGTGGTAGTGCAGACAGGGTACACTGTGACTATGTATAGATGTTTCTAGCATTTCTCTCTCAAAAAAAAAGCCCCAACAAAACAAAAAAACAACCAAACCCAACCCTGTCTAAATATTCAGTAACTTATATTTTTATAAGTTATAATATAATACAATATAACAATAAAACAACTTGCTTTGTTATTCCTTGAGTGGGAAGTTATACTGTGTGATGTGCTGCCATATCTCACTTTTCCAGGAAAAGGTGAAGTAGCACGAGTAGTCCTGTGCAATACCGTGCTCTGCAATTTCACTGCTGAGTGAAGGTGATGATCCAGTACAAGTGTTGTCCAGACCACTTGGGCACACATGAAAGCAAACAAGTTGAGCTGCTACTAATGAGCTCCCTGAAGATCTGTTGGGTAAACAAGGTGTTGTGCATTGTCTGTGTTGCAGGTGATTTTTGCTAGAGAGTAATTTCTGTGGCGTAAACATCTTCACTCCTGAGGCAATTCTGTTACAAAGGGAATGGGGCAACTTAGATGGTGGAGGTTAAGGGATGTTGCAAGGTACTTTCTCAGTTTGAATCGCTGCAGCTGGAAATCGGTGTCTGGCCATCAGGGTAATTAGGAAGATGGCCATGGAATGGTAATGCTGTCTTGGGAAGAGTGGTCTTGTACTGCTGATGTTCTATGAGGCTGCTAAAAGTGGCTGTGCCAGTGTAAAGCTCTGGCACTGCAAGATCATGTATGTGTGTTACTGTGCCTCCAGTGAAACCTGGCACACTTCTGGCCTTCCCTGGGAAATTCCAGAAGACTGGAGGCATTGTTGGCTCTAGAAAATCCTAATGAAAAAGAATTATAAAATTACTGGTGCGTTACACAAACACAGACTGATGCTTAAAGTTTTTGTACTAGAAAATGGAAGCAACTCAGTCAGGGCTTACTGAGGAGCTAATGTGACTTGTTAGGTGTGTGTGTATGGTGCAGGCTCCAAGTGTGTTACATGTGCTGGTAACTCAACTTGCAGTAGAGCCTCAGGAGGAGCCTGTGGCTCTGCAGGAATGGGGTGGTACTGTGGGTGGCCATCGAGCAAATCTGTGCCTCCAGAGCACTGACAGTGTCGGCCAAGGCACACGGCTTTTCCATGCTGCCTGGGCGCTTCAGGGTTGCTCAGCTTTGTGCAGGTAAATAGGGGGTTGGAAGTGGCTTTCTGGGGTGGAACTGAGAGGTTTTTACCTGTGTGTCTCTGGGTTGTCAAGTTGTCGGTGTTGAGGTAGGTGAGAAAATTGGCCGGGGGTGCAGTAGCTGCATTAAAAAAATTAACTAGGAAATTTGAAGTAGTACAAAGAGAGAGCGAAACTTTACTGATCTTGCCCTAATCTTAAAATACAGAGTATCATAAGAAAGTACTGTTTCTGTGAAACACTGTTCCAGATTAAATTTTGCATTCATTCTCTTGAAGAGTTGATCTGAGTTTTCTATATTAAAAAATGTTTGTTTGTTTTTTAAAATAAGCTGATAATGTTTTGTCAAATAAGGTGCTTGGAAAAAAGGAGATAAAAAAAAGCCTGAGTGGTGTGTGCAGTGAGTTTAGGAAAAAAAAAAAAAAAAAAAGAAAAAAAGGGCAAACTAAAAAAAAAAACCAACAACCAAACCCACCCAAAAACCAGCAATGAAAACACGCTCAACTCTTATTGACCTGTTATCCTTAGGTACAGGTAAACATTCCAGGAGCTGGAGTTCATTCACTTGATCGACCTGTTGTTTCTTTAAGCAGTTTAGTTGTTTAATTCAATTAATGCTCTTATGTCCAGGGCATGCTGTGGGCGTCTGTAGTTCTGGTAGCACCGCTGCTCTAAGCCCGCAGGTCTCTGCTTTTCCAGTTAATGTAAAGCTGTTAAATATCTAAGGAGGACAAATAAAAATAGACCTGTGACCTAGAACACTTTGTAGTCTCTTTGAATTAAGTGCATTATTGTTCGTGTAATGATCTTCAGGCAAAATAAGTATGAGGTTGTTTTTAGCCGCAAAAAGTTAATGATTAAAGCCTTGGTCTAAAATTAGAGTAACTCGACTTAAAAATTTACTGGAAGGCAGAGACCAAGACAGTCATGTTTTGTTTTTCAGCCTCTCTCCTTTAATTGCTATTGAAGTGCAGGTTGCGTGACCCTGGCGACGGGCCAGGGCTGAGCAGCGTGTGGTCACAGGGTACAGTACAGATCCTTGGGTTGCAGCTGGCACGTAGCGCTGCCTTCTGTTGGATGCACGCGAAAATAAATTCCCGGGAAATGGCATATTAGCGTTACGGCGTTCCACTGGAGAGCTTGCATCGGTGTAGTATTTTCGGCGTTTGGCATGTTGTTGTGAATAAACCGGTGAAATGAGAGCCTGGGCTGCGTGCTGTGAGAATTTGGAAGGGAGGAACTGTACGCTCGGTGTTAATCCGCGGCTGGGTGGTTGGGATCGGGGGGACCCGCCGGGAATGACGGCGGGTGGGTTTCCCTTTAAGGAACCGCTGCCCCGCCCCGCGCGCGCGCCTCGCGCGGCCTCCCATTGGTGACAGCGCGCGGGGGGCGTGTCCGCGCGAGCCTGGCCGGCGGCGCCCCCCGCGCGCCCTCAGTCGGCTCGTCCGGAGCGCGAGCGGCGCGTCCCCGGCCCCGGCGGCACCGCGCGAGACGCCGCTGTGCTCTGTTTGCCTCAGCAGAATCGGCACCGCAACTAACGCAACCAACGGGCTCGGAGGCGTCAGGCTTCCAGCTGCCTTCACTGCTGTCGCCGCCTTCTGTCTAATGTGCTACAAGGATGAGCCCAGCGTTTGGAGCTATGGAAGTGGAGCACTATTCCAAGGGAGTCCTGCTGGAGCCTTTTGTCCACCAGGTTGGAGGACACTCCTGTGTCCTCCGGTTTAATGACAAGACCATCTGTAAACCCCTTATTCAAAGGGAACACCAGTTTTATGAGACTCTCCCAACAGAAATGCGTAAATTCACTCCACAGTATGAAGGTAAGTCACTAAACCTTTGAATGGGGTTGGGCTTTTTGTTGCTGTGAATGCAAGCGTGCTGTGCTCTGTCCTCTCTGAAATCTCTTCTGTATGGAGGAGATTTTAGGGGTTTCTTTTCATGTATTTTGATGTTGTCTGAGGCAGGCTGTGGAGATGCAGGGTGGAAATGCTTGCCAAGTTGGTGTTTATGCTGACTAACAGCATTAGAGTAGAGCAACTCTGCTGGTGATAGCCCATATATCTCCCTTAGGCACAGGTAAGTAACTCACAGCTTGAGAATATTTTCAGTAACTACCTGCTGCTTTTTTTGTGTGGATTTCTAATTTTTTTTTTTTTGCCACTTGTCTAATGTTTGTTTACAAGGGATTTGATAAGATTGGATGGCAGTGTTTTGTGTAAGCTTAGTTGTGGTCTCTTTGGGTTTTGGATTTCTTCTCTGACTTTCATTTTGATTGCAATACATACATGTCAGTAAGGTGTCTTGTTGAATACTTGGAGTGTTGTTTCTGCCACTAAGGAAATGAAAATTCATGGCATTTAGGTAGGCAAGGATCAAGTAGCCGTGATGAGGCTGAGTCAGAAGTTATGTAGGAGTGGAAATTCCAGTTCTCCTAAGAATTGCACTAGTTAACAGGAACACTCTTTCCTACTTCATCAACTGCTGCCTGGTGATTAATAAATAATATGTCTGAAGCACTTTTTTAAATGGAGTTGCTTTTTAAAGCACATTGATTTTAACAACCATAATGGTGATGAAGTTTTGCATACTGTTTGTGAAAGTGACGGAAGACTTCACAGATGTTTCAGAGTTAATACTCCCTGCTCACTTACAGAGACTTTTTGACATGTCTAGTTACAAGTTCTGTTGGACTGCAAGAAAATGTGGTCTTTGAATGTTACTTCTCAAAATGTAATAGAACAATTGTACTAGTGTATGTGACTTTCTGGGAAGTGTGGGGAGGGATTTAGGGGTTTTACTTGGTCCCTCTCTGTTATTTTTTTTCCAATGTAAAGCCAAAACCATTTGCTAGCTGGCTCCCCCTCCCTCCCCCCCACCTCCCTTTTCCCCCATTGTCCTTTCCTTTGTGACAGCAGGACTGTCAGAGCTTCTGCATTCCCTGTTCCAGCCACTATAGGTCTGGGACTTGCCTGCCCAGCTCGGAAGTTCCAGTCTCTCACCGAAACCTCTCCCGTAGCTAGTGATGAGCTGCAAGAACTGTGCAGACTGATCTGAGGATAAAGAGAGGACTGAAAACCAAAATAAAACCCAATCCAGACAATTGATACTGCTTCTCCATTAATCCCCGAAACTTGCTCGTGTAGCACTCAGTGCATCTGTCAGAGTGCTCCACTAAGACCCTTAAAGCACAGTGCAGTGCTCTAGAGACTCCTGAGGGGAGCATGAGGAAAACAAATGCTTTTGAGGTTCACCGTGTTTCTGTACCACAAACAGATTTGTTTTATATTGCATTTTTGTTACTTATTTCACAAGGTTGCCACATAACCAGTATCAATAAAATATATTCCAAAAAAGAGAAGAAAATGTGTAATTAAACATGATGATTCTAAGTGGAAGCTTTTGGATTAGTTTCTGTTGTAATGTGACATTTTCCTTGTTTTACTCTACTTGCACATCTTTCCTTTCCCCTGGGGATCTAGTAACCAGATATTGTTTGGATAAGTGCTTTTTGCTTTGCTGTCATGCAAAACTTAAAAGGTTTTGGTGTAAGATTTTTTTTTGTGCAGATCACTTTTCACTGCAAGATGTTAAGAAATGTTTTACATCTTATTTAGAATCAGACCAGTCAGTTTTTTTAAATTAATAAAAAAATTTCTTAATTGAAATGGTGTCCTGTTATTATTTGATTCTTGACTGCCTCAGAGAAAGAAAATTACTTTCTGTATCATTGTTTTGTCAATATGATAAATTGTCTTTTGTGAGGTGTCATTTTTGTCTAGCTCTTTTGATATTTGTTAGGTTGGCAGATGAGGTTTGGCCTGTGGCAAGATAGAAACTAAGGACCAGGGTAAGAGAAAAAATAAAGTTGCTGTATTCTTAGTGTAAAATAATGTGTTCTAAAAGACTTGCTTGTCACCTGAGCAATTCGTAACTGTCCAGGTCCTTTCTCTCTTCAGGTGTGGTGTCGGTGAGCTTTGAAGAGGATGAAGATGGGAACTTATGTCTGATAGCATATCCACTCAGTGGGGACCACGATAACTTAGAAAACTTAGATAACTCTGACTGTGAACCCAAAAGTAAGCTGTTGAGATGGACTAACAAAAAAACAATGTTGTTAGAAAATGAGAAGATATCTAAGGAATGGGTCCGGCAGCACAGGAAAGAGGAGAAAATGAAAAGGTAAGTTTGACAGGGGGAACTGGAATGCGGAGCCTTGAAGCAAAACATTTTTTGCTGTCCAGTTTTGGTCTTCAGAATTTCAGAGAATTTTCCAGAACTCTTTCACTTTCATTTTCTTTTCTTCTCTTGTTTCTTTTGTTTTTCCTGACCTCTTCAGTGCAGACAGGTTCAGTAGTGGAACTAGTATGTCCTCAGCCCAGTAGCACGTTGAATCTTCTCGGGGGTTTTTTTCTGCAGTGGTCAGTTGAAACAGGTTTCCCAGTGTTATTTTTGAAGCTTCAGAAAGGAGAAAAAATGAGAGCCCACAAAAGAAACACCTTCCACCCACCTGCAAAGGCACAATAGCTGTCAACCCCAAGCATATCTCAGTGTTACTGTATCTGGCATACCTTTGTAGGAATCCTGCTTCAGCCCTGTTAGTGACATTTTCCCCCTCATTCATTTCTGTTAGATGTGCCCACTGTGAACTGTGAGCTGTGATTGTTGTGCTAGAAACAGTGACCTTAGCAAAGGATAAACCTTAAAGCACATCACTACCTCTTGCATTACTTCATAGAAGTAATTCACACAGGTAAAGGATATACAAGTAGAATTATGACATGTTTTGTAACATTTGACTACATGCTAATTTATATTGGTATGGCAGTAGCTTTATAAAGGTTGAGATACTACTCATGGGCATCTTGTCCATTTGTACAGGGAGCAAAGTAAAGCTTTTGCTAGCTGTTAGTGAAGGTGAGCAAAACAGCTTGTTAAAACCACTGACAACCCCTTTCAAATGTTTATTTTTCTACTTGACCTGTAATTTGCTGCTTTGTTCTGTTTTTCTAGTCACAAATTGGAGGAAGAATTTGAGTGGCTGAAGAAATCTGAAGTCTTGTATTATACTGTAGAGAAAAAAGGAAATGTCAGTTCTCAGTTTAAACACCATAATCCTTGGAGCATGAAATGTCACCAGCAACAATTACAGCGGATGAAGGAAAACGCAAAACACCGAAACCAATACAGTATCCTTTCCTGAAAATACCTCATAACAATGGAAGGAGTAGGGCTCTGCCTTTTATTTCTTGAACACGCCAGATAAAAGTACAGGGCAGGCTTCACTGCAGTCCTGAGAGACTCTCAAGCTGTGATTTGTTTGGCGGCTTTGAAGGGATTGCCAGTGCTTCCTAGAAATGGGCTTTTCCAGCAAGTGATAAAGTAGCCTGGCTGGGAAACTCAGATAACTGAATTAAAATCTACAACTTGTAGGTTAGTTAGTGGACAGGTTTTACAGAAGAAGAGTTCTCTCAATTTTATTACTGTTTGTGTGATCTTAAAAAACAGTATCCTCTTCTTAGCAGTTTCTTAAATATAGAGGATGTTCCAACACCTGGAGTTTTCTGCTACTAGAACCCTCTTTTTTAGTGAACCTTTTTGGTAAAAAAAAGGCTGAATATAAACTGTCATTTAGGATTGGAGCATGAGAAAGAAAAACAGTGACCAAATCCATGAGAGCTGAAGCACAGTGCTTTTGTGGTGTGGAACTGTAGGCAAACATCTCCACCCTGAGCACTCTATGGAAAAAAGATCTTTCTGTGTGCAGGCTTGGATGCAACTGATAAACCCTGCAAAAGTAGTAGTATCTATATACTTAGGTAAACAAATTTCTCATGTGTGAGGACTTCTGGTGAATGGATTACTAAATGGATTACTAAACCTCCTTTTACTAATAAATTGTTCAACAGAAAGCATTTTCTGGCTGGTACCCTCACTTTTGCTGTAGATGATTATTCAGTTGCCTATGAAATGCGTGATATCTTTGGAACAGTATCAGTACAGATCTTTTGAAGTGTTTTTTTGACTTCTGTGTTTTAGAGATGGTGCGAAAATGCTTCACTAGGTTTGAATGGTAACAGAAGCACACAAAATCTTCATCTCCCACAAAAACAAAGTCTCTTGCTGGACATGAAAAACTTCATAATTCAAAGTCAGCTGCCAGGTTATGTTTCTGTATAGCCCTGATTACTTTTGTTTTTCACTTAATGTGGAAATTCACTAATCTTCTCCAAAGACCAGTAAAACTGGAACTGGTATAAAGCAGAGTGGATATCTGAGTTTACGTAACTGCAAATTTTGATAGGCTGCTGTATCCTGGCCATGTTTTGGCTATGCTTAAAGTTAAGACTGGGGCACTGTAAAATCTGTGATAACGTTTTTAAAACCTGTGTCCCTCGTTGTGAGGATTGTTCCTTAACCAATCAGAATTCATTTTGCTGGAGAACCTGACGTCCCGGTACGAGGTGCCGTGCGTGTTGGACCTTAAGATGGGAACGCGGCAGCACGGGGACGACGCGTCGGAGGAGAAGAAGGCAAATCAGATCCGCAAGTGTCAGCAGAGCACGTCAGCTGTGATCGGCGTACGAGTTTGTGGCATGCAGGTGAGGGGAAACCTGGCCATGTGTGCGGCAACAGGGGTTTTGGCTTTTGTACGCATCCCGTGAGCTGCTGCCCTTGAGGTGTCCTCCTTTTCCTTCACGGAGGGGAGTGAGGCTTTTGAGCATCCCTGATGAGTTGGAGGTGGCAGCATCTACAGGCGCAGTCTGTGCTCTGCAGCAGTGAGTGTAGTACAAGCACGCAGTCTCCTGCACAATATCAGCAATTTAAAGCCACAGCGAATCTACTGACTCTATTTAACATTTCAGGATAGCGTAGGGAACAGTTTAAAGGAGGGTCTGCCAGTATGTGCATTTTGAATGAAGCATGTGGAGGTTCGCTAGAATAGTGAGAAGCAATCGGTTCTGTCTCGTAGGCTTCGAAAAGCCACAGATCTTTCAGTGCTTGAAGTCAACTTGTTTCAAAGTGCAGGCGAGAAGTGCTTGGTCAATGTGATAAGACTTGTGGCCAGATGAGGGGACAGTTCCGTGGACTTTCACCTGAATTTTTTGTTTACTTGTTTCTGTATTCCTAGACTGACATGTGAATGAGAAAATGGAAACAACATGTTTGTGTTTGAGGCTTTTCTGAAGCCTCTCTCCTCCCATGGAGTAGATTCCAGGAATGCTAGCAGTGTTTGCTAGGACTTGTTCCGCAGCATGACTGTTGGCATGTGTGGTGTTCAGCTCACTGTTTAACTTGGGAGAAAAACATGAGGCAGAAATGAAAGTGTGGGAGCTGCATTTCTGACCACAGTGTGCTGGGGTTTGAGCAGGGCCTGCTTATTGTTCATTTTCCAGTATTGACCTGTGCTGGGAAACAAAGAGGAACTCGGGAAGCACCTGCAATCCTTGACCCAGATGTTCAGGCATTGCTGAGCTATGGGGTATATAGACCACTCTCCTATAGGAAGGCATCTTTCTGCAGGGCCACTTCAGACTTACTTAAATGCAGATGGTTATGGGGCACAGCTTAGTTTTGTGTACAAGTTTTTGCTGTCCCTCAGATCTCAGCATGCTGGCAGTCTGGTACATCCTAGGGCAGAGGCAGGTAATGAGCTGAATGAGTGGCTGTGGTACAGGTTGTAGCTTGACTTTGGAGATCTTGGCCACAGCTTTCCTAATCACATTTAAAGTCCTCATTCTTACATTCCTGCTGGAAAAGCTCAAATCTGAACTGAAGGAATCTCCCGCTTCCTCCAGGTTCCAAGTTCTGTTGATAACAATTTGTGTAATTGTGGAAGAGCAGTTCTAGTGACTAGTATGTCATCTTGTAAAAGCTTTCTGTAGCATGTTTTTTCTAATTTTTTTTTTTTAAATTTTTTTTTTTATGTCCCCTTAAGGCTTTGAGTCAGTATCACCAGCAATTTTAACTATTCCTTTTCTCTTGTGTTTGTATATGCAGGTCTACCAGGCAGGCACTGGCCAGCTGATGTTCATGAATAAATACCATGGAAGAAAACTCTCAGTCCAAGGATTTAAAGAAGCACTTTACCAGTTCTTTCATAATGGCAAATACCTGCGCAGGGAACTCTTCGAGTCTGTTATTAAAAAACTGACTGAACTCAAGTCTGTCCTAGAGAAACAGGAGTCTTACCGCTTCTATTCGAGCTCCTTGCTGATCATTTATGATGGAAAGGAAAGGCAGGAAGTTGCTGTTGACTCGGACCCAGAGGACCTAGAGGACCTTTCAGAGGAATCTTCAGATGAGTCTGCAGGAGCCTATGCCTACAAACCAACTGCCAGTACTGTCGATGTCCGTATGATAGACTTTGCCCACACAACCTGCAAGTACTATGGAGAAGATAGTGTGGTGCACGAGGGCCAAGACACGGGCTATGTTTTTGGACTTCAGAATTTAATAGATATTATTAAAGAAATAAGAGACGAAAGCAGTGAATAAACAGTGTGAATGCACATCAGTAGAAAGCACTATTGTGACTCTTTGTATTCCAAAATTATTGGCCACTTTCTGGTGGTAGGAATCTTTACAGGCTCTGCAGGGATGGTCCTGTCAGAGTCAGACTTGTTCAGAGGGCATTTACTTATATTGGTGCTGGACCTAGCACTGGCAAAACTTGGTATCCTTATTTATTTTAACTTTCTTAAACATTCCATATTTGATTACTCAGATACCTCTGTTATCCCTGTGTGTATATGTTCCAATAAAATTCTTTTTGGTCGTTGTAAGTGATGCTTCTGTTGTTACTGGTGACTGAGGAGGAGATGAAGCTCAGATCTCTGGTGTAATGCAAAAGCAGCGTGTGAACAGCCAGGCTTACCTACCGTGTGAGACTGTGGGACAGCACATCTGTCTTGGGCCTCGCATCAAGAGTGATGGGAAAGTCCAGCAGAGGGCTGTTTTTTGGAGCACCTGCCCTTGGAGGAGAGGCTGAGATGGGGTAAAAATGCTCAGAAGGACCAGATGGTTGTAAGAGGCCTCCAGAGGTCCTTTCTAGCCAGAATGATGACTGATAAGTGAGAACTTGCACTTAAATTCTCCAATAACCTGTTTCTTGTTTCAGGGTCTTGTAGCTAGGTCTTGTGCTGTGTAACCTATTTCTAGAAAGCCATAGACAGTCTTTAACCTGTGCTGAAGCCAAACTTGTAAAATTTGTCCAGGATTAGCTGCTGTGGCAGCGACTGGGGCAGAGCTGCAGGGCCTGAAAGGTATCCTAAGCAGCTTAAAATCTTACTTGGGACAGACACACAGGAAGGAAGCCTCAGAAAGTGAGAGGGCAGTGAGTAAGAGAAATAAGAGTAACTCTAAACCACTGTCTCTTTTAAGAGGAACATATATTTATTTATTTTTAGATAAATGACTTCTCCCCTTATGGAGCTTTTATGTCATCATGATAGGGTAGGAGAAAACTGGGTGTGGAAGTGCTGAGGTAAGTGTGGGGATGTTCTTGTCACAGATGCCCGGGATAAGCAAGTCAGTTTGTGCAGAAGAGTCAGGTGAATCATCTCCCAGGCCCATACTTAGCCTGCAGGCGTGCTGAGGAGACGTGGGATGTGACAGGAAGGCTGCAGATCTGCTGGTGGAAGGTCACCCTCTTCAACTGACTGTAGCCCTGCAGCTTCAGATTCATATTCCCCGGCAGTTCCCATCGAGTACTCCTGATCAAAGTCTCTGATGGCTTTCCTGTGCTCCTTTGTACCTTTTGAAGAGGTTTTTCACCTTTGCTTATACATGAGTGTGGTGGGTGGTGGGGTTTTTTTGTTTGTTTTTTTTTTATTAATTTTGTTTGCTTTTGATTGTTGTTTTGTTTGTCTTGTTTGATTTTGTGGGGGTTTTGTTTGTTTTGGTTTTTTTCTCTGGAGGGGGTATGTTTGTTCCACAGTGTTCAGGTAAAAACTGATGTCCGTGTTAAATAGGTAGTTTTACATCTTGCAGTCACCTCACTATTTTATGCCAGCACATGGGCTATTTTCCCTGGAGATGGGCTTGTCCAGCCTGAACAGGCCCTTTATTGCTGCTGGGTGAGTGTCCAGTGCTGGGTGTGTCTGACAGTGCCCTCTGAGCACCCTTCAAGGTGCTCCTGGCAGTGGCTGCAAAAAGCCTTGGGGAGGGGAAGGTTGGGGCCATTTATTCTTGGCACACTCGACTACAAAATCATTTGGGCACTGAGCAGCAGCACTCCTGCCTGCTGTTCCTGAGATGTGCCTGGCACAGGGAGAGGGGCTGTGGCTGCAAGATGACATTTCCTTTTCAGTTTCTAGTTTAGGATGCGATGCCCTCTGCTAACGAGCTAATGACGAGCCTCTTGGCAGGCGCTTCGGTCGCCTTTCACTGCTGCTGCTTATGAATAAGCCTGACTGTGCAGACTCATCTGATACACACGGTTTGACTTTGTGGTCTGAAATTAGCAGGGATAAAGTCCCCCTAATGTACTTGTGTTACGTAGGAACTCTGGAGGGAATTCATAAAATCCGATGAGAACAATCGCATTTGCTCTGATGCAAGCTGCCTCCAGAACAAGTCCTCTTTGTTTTGCTGCCTGCAGACAGGGCCCAGGGTACAGGCAGGGAGCTGCCCTTGCAGAAACGCTGCCAGTGGGGTAAGCTTGGTCTAGACCGGGTCTCAGAGCAGTGTGGTGTCAGCAGCCGGACCTGGAGCACTTGGGGATCCATATATAATAATTACAAAACCCCAGGTGGAACTGGTGCTGCTGTAGGAAGGTGGGGGGACCTGCCCCTATGGGCTCTGGCCTATGTTGCTAAAATCCTTTTGCCAATATTGTCTGAGGATTAAGAGAGGCTGTGCCACTGCTGCAAGAACAAGGTGGCTGGGAGCTTCCTGGGCTGCAGCAGTGGGAGTGGGGGAGCAGTGGCAGAGGAGACTTTTTTTTCATTAGTTACTTTAAAGGATAAAAGAGCAAAATGTCAGGAGGAAAAATCCCTTGCTTGCACCATGTCCTCGAAGGCTGAAGAGTGGGCGACCCAGATGCAGGTCCCTCTGAATGACATACTATCTTGCAAAGTTCAAGAGCAGGTTTGTTTTCCTTCCATGCTGTTCTGCACAAATCCTTCTGAGCAATTCCTTGTGTTTGTGGAAAGGCAGTTGTGTAACTGCCAGCCTGGGATGTGCTGGGGTGGAACAGGGTTCCCACGGTCCCTGTAAATGGCCGGGCTGCCCCTCGGCCCTGTGCCCGGCCTTCTCAGAGGACAGGACTAGGATGAGCAGGGTGTGGGGCTGGGAGGGGGTGTGTGGTCACCCTTCTGTTGGGCTGTGGTGAAGGAATAATGGGACAGGAGCACTGGGGCTGGGGAAGAGACCCAAGAGTTTTTTTATTCCTGTTTTTCCTGTTGCTGTGGCACCAGGCTGACCTTGGAGGAAGAAACTCTGGAGATGACCCTCCGGGCCAGGGCTGGCAGCAGGGTGGTGATGAAGCAGCCTGGTCTACGTGTCCTTATGAGAGAAAAACTCCATCAGACTGGAGCATGGGAACTAGTGCTTCTGCCTCTGCAGAAAGCGCTTACCTTCCAGGGACGAATCCTGCCCTTGCTCTGTGTGCTCTGAACACGGCTCCCCACGGCTCTATTCATCCCCGGGTGGTCAGCTTCCCACTGGTGCTGGCTGTGCCAGCAGGAGCACTGGGAAGGGCAGCTGAGCTGGCTCCCTGAGCTGTCCTAGGGAACCCTGAGCCATAGGCATCTCCACAGAGCAGCCCTGCAGCCGGGTGGGGGGACAGGGGCTGGGACAGCCTGTGCCCTGGCAGGGTCACCCTGCTCTGCGGTTTCTGCAGCCTCTGCTCCATGGAGCACAGTGCTGAGCGCACGTCTCTGTTCCTCAAGGCTCCCCTGTGTCTGGTCTCCTCCCTGTCCGCTTCCTGATGCTCGGAGAGGACCCACCTTTTCCTGCCTGCCCAGCCTTAGCAAGACCATCACCCAGGGTGGCTGCAACATGCTAGGGCTGACCCTGCACCGGGGGCTTTGTGGGGGCTGCTGAGAGAATCCAAATGGTCCAGCCTGGCTGGGCCCTGGCCCCAGGCACCCGCTCCTGCTTCTTCCCCATGGCTGCCCCTGTGGGATGCTGCAGCAGCCCAAGGCTTGTGGAGAGATTGCCTTATGTAAAGAGGTCACTTCTAGCCCAAAACTGGGGTGGCTGCCGGGAATTGTCTCGGACCAGCTGGCCAGAGATGAAATGCATTCCTGCAGCTGGCACCGGTTTCTCCAGTGAATTGAGCTCTCCTTTGATGGCAAGGCACTGGGGACAGAGGTGGGGGCTGAGCATGTGTCTTTGGACCTGCCAGGATGGTTTGGTAGGTCACCTCCCTGGTATTGGGGCTGGGCAGGGCAGAAGCAAGGAGAGGCAGGGGAGAGATTCTGAACCTGGAGGAGAGGGCATCTTTGTGCCTGTGCTGTCCCCATCCTGTGCTATCCCCATCCTGCAGCACTCCTCATTGTGTAGCTGCTGGACTTCTTCCCCCAAGCTGGGTCCCTGCCAGTGGGGAGGGACACACAGATGTCTTTTATGGAGCAAGAACAAAATATTTCCTTGTGGCCGGGCAGTAACATCCCCAAAGGGCAGCAGCCTGATGTCATTGTGATCCCTGCCCAAGGAAGAGTGGTTCACCCCACGGCCCCGGGGCTGCAAAGTGCCTCAGTCCCAGCAAGGCACAGGGCATGTCCTGCCCTCAGCCTATGGGGACACAGTGGCTCTCAGTGAGCAGGGGCAGAGGGACCCTGTGCCCTGAAGCCTCTATGCCACCCACTGCCCAGGGACAGTGAGTGTTCTGTGTGTCCCAGCAGCTGTGCTTTCCCTGTGTCTAATGGTAGTGGAGTCAATTTGTGTAACTGGACACTAATTAAACTGGTTTTAATCTTCTTCTATGGTGATGCCATAGTGGGACTGGGTGCTGCTGTCTGTCCATCCCATGCAGCAGTCTATCCTTGGCACAGGTCCTGTGCTGCCATGTGGCCAGCTGCAGGGTTGCCCCAGCCTTGGAGTCATGCAGGCCAGCACAGAGGGGACAAGGAATAGCTTGTGTCCCTGGCTGGGAGTGCCAGGGCAAAACCACCTTCCCTCAATTGTATGGAAATGAGGGCTTCCTAAGGGGCCTCTCCCAGCCACCTCTCCCCGGCCTTTGCTCGCAGCCTGAAACTCACCAGTTGGATGAGAGCAGAGAAAACTCCGGTGGGGGTGCCTTGAGACAGCCCCCACCGTGCTGAGCACCCTGTTCCTTCAGTGGGGAACCCTGTCCCAGCACTCCTCACCTGCCCACCGGGGCCTGCTGCACCCACCCACCTGCCCAGAGCTCCCCCTCAGGCAAGAGATGAAAGCAGAGACACAGTCCCCTCCCTGCTGCCCCACAAACTGTGTGCACAGCCAAGGGTGACGCTGGCAGCAGCCTCACACGATGGAGGCTGGTGCCTGCCATGCCAGGCTACCAGCTCCAGATGGGGTGATGGGTTCTGTCCCCTTCTCGTTCTTGGGTTTGCACCACAGCAATGTCCCCACCAGCCAAGCTGTGACAGGCTGTGCTGGCCATGTGGAGCCTTTTCAGTTTCTCTTTGAAGGGAAAGCAGAGGAGCTCCTCCAGCCCACCGGGCCAGGATCTGTTGCTGCTTCCCAGGCAACCCCTTGCTTTGTAGCTGTTCCCAGGCTGACACCTTCAACAGGGGAAGGATATGAGAAGGGAGGGGAGGGGTGGGCAAGGCAGCACTGTCTTGTTTGGAGAGGTAAACCCAGGAGTGTCTCCTTCACCCTGGCAGCCCTGCAGCTGGAAGGACAGTGTGGGGAGCCCGGGCATGGTGCTGCACATTGCAGGGCACCCTGTGCTCTCACTGCTGAGCACCTTACCCTGGCCCCCTTCTCTTTCCTCATCCTTCTACCCACACCCAGGTTTTTCACCACAGGCAAGGTGCAGCAGGGAGCCTGGCTGATGGCAAAAAAAGCAGCAGTCCCTTGACCAGGCTGTTATCACAGCATGGCATTGGAGCCTGCAGAGCTGCCCTGGTGAAGGAGAGCTGGGAAGGGGCCGTGCCAGCAGGCAGAGTGTGTGGGCTGGCAAGGAGCTCATCAGGTCAGGACACGAGCAGAGCTTAACGAAGAACAGGGTGCTGCTGTGTGAAAGCAAAGAGCTTGTTTTCCCGAATCAGAGCTGCAGGGCAGGTTGGGCTGCGTGAGGCTCGCCTTGCAACCTGCAGTGCCTCAATCCTTCCCGCAGCGTCTCCCAGGCCCCCCTGCGCTACCCCTCAACTCTCACGACCTTCTGTCTTCTTCATTTCCAGGAAGCACATCTGTTGGCAGGCGCTGGCTGCTCCTTCCTGCGGCCGCAGGAGGGGTCTGGGTCCCAGCCAGCCCCGGCTTTGCGGAGGGCGGGTTGCGCAAGGAGCCCCGCGGACACGCCGGCGCTGCGGGCGGGCGGAGCAGAGCGGGCCCCAGAGCCACCCACCGCCCCGACGGCTTCGGCCCCTGCACGTGTTGCGCTCCACGGGGAAGCAGCTGCCAAAGAGCAGCCCCTATCTGGTGTTTTTCGGTTTAGCAGGGATCACTGCGTTCCTTGCAAGAGGCAGCAGTACGGTTTGCTCCTGCCTGGCGGAGCGCCCCTGGCAGTCAGCACTGGTCTGGGGGCTTCTCCCATAAGGGAGCAGATGTAGTTGGAGTAGTGAGACCTTCTGCAAGTGATGTTGGTGTGTGCATCGGGGGGTCTTATCTACAGCCTTTTAATGAGGTTTTCCAGGAAGGGAGGGCTGTCAGGATATTGGGAAATAGGGACATGCCCAAGAGATATCCCAATGCCTAGCCATCCTGCTAATGGACAGCCCCAGTCCCTGCAGAACACGCTGAGCGCGTTGTGCCAGGAGCTGTGGGCCCAGGGTCCTCACAACACCTCACATGCCCTATTACTTTTCACCCAGAGAGGGCTGGTGAGAGTACAATAATATTTGTATACCTAAAAGTAGAGCGATTGATCCTGCTGCTGTTTTGCAACGTGTTGACGAGCAGGCAGTGCAGAATTATATAAGTGTATGTGGAACTGGCAAGTTTGTGTTCCAATCATATGAGAGCTGTTGTGCAACTCTTCCCCTCCACAGCCCTTGAGGAAAGCAGGAGTGTGGGGGCTGCCATGCACACACAGAGCCCTTCACAGCTTACAGTGATCCCAGTCCCCACAGCTCCAGCGGCAAGACTTGCAAGTGTTATTACCTGAGGTCTCAAGTTCATCTTTAAAAGTCACCTGCAAGTGATACAGTGGGATCCTTGCTTGTTGCCCCTCCCTGTCCGATACAAATCACCTGGCACTTACAATTCAAAGCTGATTCCTGAGCAGCAGGAATCTGTGTTGGGCCCTGTATTCTACTAAGATGCAGAAGGGTTTGCAGGAGCCCTTGCAGAGGAAATCCAGGCTCCTTCCCAGCCACTGTCTGGCAGAGCTGGGATGCTGTGTGGGGCAGAGGGAGAGGCCAGGGTGCTGTGTGCGTGGGAGGCGGGTGCCTGCATCCCCCCTCAGCTGCCTTTGGCTGCCAGCACAGCCTGTGCTGCCGACTTCGGGGAAACAAAGCGCCCTTATTCCAGCACAAACAGCAGCTGGGCACGTGCCAGGGAGTGGCCAGGGCTCACCTGGAGTGGGGACACAGCTATGAGTGGAGCCTGTGGCAAGGTAAATACTGCAGGCAAACCGGGCAGGGAACGGCTGAGTGTTCCCTGCTGGCCTTGTGGGATATGGGTAATACCAAGAGTAACGACCCTTCCTTCCCACAGAGCTGCTATGCAGCTGCCCACCCCTTGTCCACCATCACTCCATGTCCTGCCAGGCATCTGGAAGGGACCGTGACCAGGCAGGGAACCCAGATTCTGAAAGGCTCTAAAGGATTCAGCCCCAGTTGCATGTCACAGTTCCCAGTCAAAGCAGCCCATCATTGCCTTTGCAGCCCAAATGTGCTCAACTTCAGCTCCCAGCAGCGATTCCCGGCACCACCACAGTAGGGGAGCCTAGGCAACCACTCACTCCTACTCCACCCTCCATCACCGTAACCAGGCTCAGCCAGGATTACCTCACTGGCAGAGCTGGGAAAAGCAAAGCGCTGGGAGGGCCATGCTGGGAGCAGGCAGGGAGCTGTGGCCACTGTGAGCCTGGCTTCCATTATATAACCACAGGCTGGGTCTGTTTGTGGATGGTTCCTGGATGAATTAAACTCCCCCGTCACTGTGAGCAGGGGTCTGTGGACCATTCCATCTCTGCATCCCTCCATCCCTGCATCCCAGCAGGATGGTGGGGGTGAGCAAGATGGGTGAGGGTTGTCTTTGTGGTGGGTTTGGCTGCAGGAGTGTGTACCAGCCCTGCTGGGATCCTATAACAGCCCCCACCTGTCTTGGTGCTAAAAGCCCCATGCTGGGCTCTCCGTGCTGGCTTTTCCAGGTGGAAAATTCCTCTTGTTACTGGGACAGCATGGAGAAAGGCCTGGCTTGGGAAGAAGGCAGGGAGGGTAGTAAGTTGTGGGGGTGATGTGCTGCAGGGCTGCCACTCACCTCCCTAGGGCAGCAGGAAGGGCTCAGACCCCCTGCAGGGACAGTGAAGCCCAAGGGAAGCTCCTGATGTCTGGGGAGGGGAGCTTTCAGGGGTCTTGGGCTGCTTGGGATAGCAGCCCAAACAGTTGTTTTCTTGGAATGCAGCATCAAGAGATGGATGGGGCTGGGGACAGCTGTGTCTTCTCGGAGTGCTCCTGGCCTCACAGGCCCTGTCCCACGGCCCTGTGCCAGGTCACTGTGTCCGCTGCAGACACGGCATTGGGCCAGAGCCTGCCCTGGCCGTGCCCTGTTCCTGTTCTGAGGGAAGGGATTGGCCAGGGGTGGCTTGCCAGGTGAAGCCCCCGTGGCGCACAGGGGGGGACTTTGAGGGTTTGATGGTGCTGGTTGGTGCTGTGTGGGACTCCCAGAGGAGGGGCTGCTGGGTGGCACCACCGGCACGGGGAGCGGGGGGCGGTTTGTGGGAAAAGCGATGCTCCTGTGGCCACCGGGCACGGCGGGGTCAGAGGGGCTGGGGGCAGGTGGGCGATGGGTGGGAGGCGAGAGCAGCGATCCCGGGACCTGGCGGTGACCCGGGATATGGCTTGATGGAAGAGGGACACCAGGACACAAACGGGCCAGTGCTGGGGAAACGGCATTGCCTAGTGGATCCTGCCGACAGCCCGTCCCCGGGGGTCAGTCTGGAGGGTCGGTCCCGGGGGTCGGTGCCTGGGTTGGTCCCTGAGTCATTCCTGGAGGTCTTTCCCGTGGGTTAATTCCAGGGTCAGTCACTGGGTCTGTCTCGGGTTGGTGCCGGGGTCGGTCCAAGAAGTTATTTGCGTGGGTCAGTTCCAGGGTCGTTTCCAGAGTTGGTCTCTGGGTCGGTCCCCGGTCGGTGCCGAGGTCGGTGCAGGGGTTTGTCCCTGGGTCACTCCCGTGGGTCAGTCCCAGGGTCATTTCTGTGAATCGGTCCAGGGGTCACTCCCTGGGTCATTCCCAGGGTCACTCCCGTGGATCACTCCCAGGATCACTCCTGGGGTCAATCCCGGGGTCACTCCCAGGTCACTCTCAGGGTCACTCCTGGGGTCAATTCCGGGGTCCCTCCGGGGGTCAATCCCGGGGTCACTCCCGGGGGTCACTCTCAGGTCACTCGCAGGTCACTTCCGGTCTGTCCCGCTGCTCTCCCGGCGCTGCGCGGGCC
>VYXB01000582.1:593996-648196 GCA_013397135.1 Pachyramphus minor
CTCGGGAAGCGGGTGTGCGGTTCCTGTCGCTTTGGCAGGCGGGAACCTTGTGGGACACCGTGTGGCGTGGGAGTCGGGAGGTTGCAGGGAGGCGGGAGACATCTCCTGTGGGTGTCAGGTTTGGGGAGCACCAGCCCCCCGGGTCCGGGATAAAGTGAGAGGTCAGCGGGATCATCCCAAGGAGAGGGGCTGAGTGTTCCCTGGGTGCTAGCTCCAGGTCAGGAGCTCAGGGGTGAAGGGCCGGTGGGCTGTTCACTCCTGCAGAACTGGGAGAGGAAAGCAGGAGAATGCTTGTGTGATGCCCTAGGAGATGATGAGGGGGATCCTGCTCCCCGGAGCATACATGGCTACAGGTGCCCTGGACTCTCCTGGCCAGCGGCCCCAGTTGGTGTAATTCAGCAGTGCCACTGTGGCCATCTCTGTGCTGGCTGTTCAGCCCTGGGGGCTCCGTGTGCTTGGCACCCCTGCACCAACAGGGCAGTGAGGGGGGTGGTCGTCCTTCCACCATGACACCCAAAGCACACCCATGCCATCCTGGGGGCCAGGAGAGGCCATGGCAGCACTTACAGCCAAACTAGTGATACTGGGAATTACAGAAGGTCCAAGCAACTGCTGAAGCTGGGGTCAGAGGAGGGAGAGCACCTTTGGGCTGCTGGGGTGTGAGCCCTGTGCCCATGCAGCTGTCACAGGAAAAAGAGATTGCTTTCAGCTTGTACAGTGCAGGGGGCTGTTTAGTGGAGGCTTCTGAGGGCAAACATGGCTTCTGAAGTTAAAACAGGCCTTTCATATAAAGCTAATTCATGGGGGATTTACACGTTTGGACCTCAGGGGATAGCTGTGGGAACTGGATGCTGAAAACTCTTTGCATCAGTGAGTGGGTAACTGCACAGAAATGCACATGAATGTTACAAATGGGCCTTTTGGATTCTGTCTGAATGTGGTGACAAACCCCTTTATTTCAGTGTGCTGCTGCTGCTGCTCCTTCAGATGCCATTGAATTTCTGATTAGCAGTAACTCAGGCTGTAAGTAAGTGTGGGTGTGGGCTTTGCAGAACACTCCAGTGAGACGAGCATTATCTGGGGAGTGTGTATATGTTTGTTAGGGCAGTGCCAGGTCTCTCTGTTGGCCGCCTGGTCTGTCTGTCCTGCAAGGCTGGGGCTCTTCTGTAGCCTGGCAGGATGGCCTGACAGGAGGGACATCTTGTGTATCAATAAGCCCTTAAGCTATTTACAGGAGCTATTTAGTTACACAGCAAAGACCTTATGAACTGCTAGATTTTAAAGCCCCATGGTGGCAGAGCTCCAGGCTGCTGCTCATGAGTTTCCTCTCTGCAGTCCCCTGCTTCATTTCCTTGTGGCATGACGTCTTCTTGCTGCTGTGGGTGCAGGAGCCTTCTCCTGGGCTGCTCACTCGTACCAGATTTTCTCACAGGTACCTCACCAGCACATGTTTCAAAATCTTACAGGAAAAGCATCTCTTCATTGACTTTGCATTAATTTCTCACGTTATATTTTGCTGCAGCCTGTCAGGCTGGCTCCTGCCAGGTTTTTAGTAATGTATTGATATTAAAGCAGCTTTGCTGGTAACTTTGTGAGTATTCCCCTCTAGTTCAGCTGTAACTTTCCCAAATGCTCTTGACCCTGTAGCAGAAAACCAAAGAGTCTTCCCTGCATCTGCTCATCTGTGTTTTGGCCATTGAAACATTTTGGCCATTAAATTTCCAGCACCTGAACTTGCCTGATGATGTGTGAGGCAGCAGGATCTAGTCTGCTGGTCTGCTGTTGCCCTAATGCTCTGTATCTGTGACTGACTTTCTTCTGTTGCGTTCTGCCAGCTCTGAAGAGCTGATGTGAAGTCAAAACCTGTGTTTGTTCATGGCAGAAGGCATCGAATCACTGAAAGTGTGCTAGAAACTGTTTGCTCAATGTCCAGGATGAGTGCAAACGATATGCCACCCAGTTTTGGTTCAGTAAAGGCACTGAGACTAATTAGTTGCAGTGATTTGGGAGGCAATTAACGCTGCCTCAAGCACGGCAGGGAAAAAACACTGCTAATGATTAGTGTTAGTGTGCTTAGCAGGGAGAGAGAGTGGCCAACAGGAGTCACCATTGTAAAGGTAAGCTTGGGCTCCTTTAGCAGTGCAGTCAGGTGAGCAGTAGGTTGCAGAACAGTCACAGCCCCTCACAGCACATCTGAAAGCCCCTCGCTGATGGGATGGTCACAAGGGAGGCTTGGGCTGCTGTTGCTGTGTACTCTTAGGAGCATTACCTTTCTTCTGAGCTCCTCTTGAGTTTCAGGGGGTTTTTTTGCTTAGCTTTCATTGATATGGGAAATTGATGTCTTGGCTTATCTAGAGAAAAAATAATTCCTAGTTATTATTTAAAGCTTATTCTTGGCTGATGTAATTTCACAGAATCCTTGTAGCTCAGTGTTACTGTTAAAGGAGGGTTAGTTGTAGGTGGGGAAAAAGCCCCACCAACAAATCCTTCTTAAAAATGCCCTTAAAAAAACAAGCTAGGACTTAGCCAGAGCACCAGAAGGTGCAGATGATGTGAAGTTAATTTGAGTCAATTAGAAACGCCCAACTTCAGCTGATGTTCTTTCTGTAGTTCCCTTTTAGCTCTATTGTGGGTTATTAGGAGTCATTTTGAGTGCTGTTCTGGGGTTAGATGCTGAGGCCGTCAAGCAGCAAGAGGGAAAGATTGGGCTGTGCTGCTGAACAGGGGCAGCTTGTGAACCACAAGCAGAGTGAGCTGCTTCTCAAAACAGTGGCCTCGTGTGGACTAAGCCCCACCTCTGTGCATCCATGGCCAGAGATCTTGGACAGTGACACCAGGATGGCAGTGCCCAGCAAAGTCATGAACTCAGGGGGTGGTGGTGCTGCTGCCTAGACAGGTGAAAACACGTCCCCAGTGCTGCACCAGCTCGTGACAGCACGGAGGGTAATTGCCTCCAGCTCCTGACAGAGCAAGAGACGTGCTAACACCTAATGCCAGGTGAATACTGCTGCAGCAGGGCTGTCAGCACGAGTGCCAGGGCTTCCAGTTGAATGGAAAGGTGCTTGTCAGCACGATGTTGGTCTTTTGTCTCCAGCTGTGTGCTGATGCTCAAGTGATGCGTGAGTGGCAGAAAACTGTGGGGTCAAAATGGAGCTTAGAGTGTCCTCTGGAGCCACACAGTCACTCCAGAAGACAGGCCTTTCAGAGCTTTGTATGAAGCTGTAAAAGATTGCATTTGAAAAGTTTCCTTAGGAGCAGGAGGTTCACTCAGAGTCAGGAAGGGACAAATGCTGAGTTCAGCAAGTAATACAGGCCCTTCTTTTGGGTTAAATAGCCTGTGTGTTGCTGTTGTGATGGGACATGTAGTTTTGTAACAGGAATGTGAGCATGAAGCACGTGGCTCTCCTGGGAGGATGCTGAACTATGGGTGACACTTGGCCTGTCAGGAAAGCTGATCTGCTCTGCTCCTGGTGGGACAGGGCCTGGCCGTGGTGGTTTGCTCCTGCTGTGCCACCCACGTATAGGAGCAGCAATCTGCTTCAGCTCCTGGCCTCACCAGGCACCACAGCTGATCCTGATCCCGCCTTGTCTCATGTCTGCGCTGACCCGGCGGAATTCCCTGTCAATGGAAGTGTTAACATTGCATGCCGAGGAGGGGAATGGCAGCTGTAAAATGATGTATTGGTAAATGCCAGGGGTGCAAAAATAAGTGCTAAGTTGCAGGGGGATGTTTCCCGCTGAAGTGGGAATGGTTTAACATGCTGGCTGCTGCAAATCAGCTGCTCGGCTGCATTAAGCCATTAGGAAATAGGTTTAAAATGACTCAGAATAACCTTTCCAAAATTACTTGAATTTTATTTGGAATAACTGAAAAATTGTATGCAATGTGAGCTTTGGTTCTCTGCTCATGCTTTCACGTGGTCCTCTGGAGGAGCAAGAAAAGGTCTGTCTGAGTGGAAAGGTGTGTATGGTGATGGCCAAGAAGCTTTGGTCTGCCTGGTGACAAAATGGAGCCAAGCAGAGTGTAACAAGCATTTTGAGGATGCCTTGGGTTGCTGTTTGCTGTATCTTTTTTTTGCAAGAATAAACAGGCATGTGATAAAAATAAGAGACTGCTTTGTGCAGCCTAGCAACAACTTAAAATTCTCCTGCAGCACGAGCGAGTGCACAGCGGCAGAGTACAGGTAGTCCTGGCCAGGCAGACACAGGAGTGGTGTGTGCTGAGCTGCAAAGAGAAGAGAGGATTCTGTGAAGAGTGAGATTTGAATGCTCTCTGTTTCCCAAAACCCTTCTGTCCTGGTTTGTGCTGTAGAATTGACCCAGGTTCAGGATTGGAACTGCATGGTGCAGAGTGAGGTAATGTAGGAGCTGCCTTCCCTTGCAGACCAGGGCATGCCAGGGCTCAAAAGTGTGGGTCTGGCAGCTCCTGGCCACTCCTTCAGCCTGATCCCACATCCTACACCTGGCCCTGTGCTCCAGCCTTCCCCTGAGCAGCTTCTGCTCTTGTCAGCCCCACTCTCAGTTAATTCAGTGCACCGGCTCGCTGGAAAACTCTTTGTTTCTAATCAGGTAATGCTTCCCTGCTGGCACAGCACATGCATTGGTTCGGTGCTGGAGCAGCACGTGCCGAGGCTGGTGTCGTGTAGGAGCACTGTGGAAACAGTGAGCTGTGATAGCTCAGGTGCTGCCAAACCCTCCACAGTAGCACGGAGACAATGATGGCTTGGAGCACGGAAGCATAGGGATGATGGTGGTTGTGGAGCATGGAGTTAATGATAGAATAGTTTGAGTTGGTAGGGATTGGAAAGATCACCTAGTTCCAACACCCCAGTTGGTTGTACAGTGCCAATCACAGAATTGTTGGGGTTGGAAGAGAGCTCTGGAGATCATCTAGTCCAAGCCTCCTGCAGGGTCACCTGGAGCAGGTGACACAGGAACGTGTCTAGGATGGTTTGGAATGCCTCCAGAGAGGGAGACTCCACGAATTCTCTGGGCAGCCTGTTCCAGTGCTATCAAATCAGATCATGAGACATTCTGATAGCAAATCCCCAGTCGCTGGAAACAGCTTTTGCAATTGTGCTTTGCTGCAAGAGTTTTTCCCTCCTTCTACACAAAATCCAGTTTTAAAACTGGTGCTCCTGACCCCTGGCTCTCGCTGCTCCTGGACAGAAGGTGATGATTGTACAGAGTGTTGTATGGACCACCCCCTGCACTGGAGCCTGCAGTGTTATTTGTCATCTGCTGCAGATTTGACAGAGCTTTCAATGGGCGTGAGAGCTTAATCGCAATACTCACATAGATCCTGAGTAAGTCCTTAGGCTAAAAATAAAGTTTTATTTTGGAGAATAAGCAGCTGGTAGCGCTTTATAGCTGAGGCTGCATTTCTTGACATATGCAAGAAAGTGAAAGAATGAAGCATTTTTCTCTGGGCTCTCACCATAGCAGAGATGCTATCGTGTCAGAGCTGCTAATGCTTTGAGATGAAGTTTTATTCTTGAGACTAAATTACACAGTCAGGGGAATTATAACCATTTCTAATTGCTTTAGCTAAAGACTTGAAATTTGAGCCAGAAGTTCTACAATCTTTCATGGTCTAGAATGATTAAAGTAGAACTACGGTAATGATCTTTAGCCTTGACTGTGAAGAAACGTTCTCACTTTTACTCTGATTAAAAATAATTAGGCTTTTTGATATCAGATAAAATTTGCCTTTGTGACCTGGACACCCACGTATGAGCAGCATTGGTGGTGTGGGCTTATCACTTCTGCAGCTGTGTCATGAGTGGAGTGACACTGGTGGATGCATGGATGGTTCCAGTGGGTTTGCTGGGGGCTGGAAACATTAAACCCATTTCAGGGTTGAACACCATGAAGGCTGCCTTGGTCAGGCATGAGCAGGCAGCAGGGAGATGTCTGAGAGTCCATGTCTGCTCTTGAGTGATGTGGGTCTAGCTCTGTTTGCCTTGGAGGAAGGGCAGGATAAGGGGCCAGACTGGAAAGAAGAAATGGGCCATCTTCTTCTCAGTCTTTGGAAAGGCATTTTTCCAGAGCAGACAGACGCAATCTGGTTCCTGGCTTCCCTGTGGGGTTGAAGCATCTGCCAGGAGCTTTACTAGAAAGCACCCCTGCTTTCTAGTGCTGGGCTTGCCATGAGCCTTTCACCATGTTGCACAAGTGTTAACCTGCTGTTATCTTGCAGTTTTACTGATCAAATCTTTTTTTGTTTGGGTTTTTGGCTGCCTACTGTATGGTTTTTGAATGCTTTTCATCAGAAGATGGCTAGACTTTCTTCCCTGTTTTACATCTGGATGATGATCACCTTCTTTTTGCACTGGGAGGAACTGGCAGTTTTGAACTAGGAGCATCCTGCTTTGTGCATCTCTTCCCATGATCATACTCTTGTGTTTCCTTTCAGAATTTCCAGCATCCTGTCAGGTGAACTCTTACTAGAAAAAACCAGAAACAAAACAGAGGAGGAGATATTTGTATTGAAACCAACAAACCAGAAAGTTCATGGAAATTGATTTTCTTGTAATTGTTGCTCTGTGGTGAAGTACAGAGGGAGCAAGACACTGAAGAGCAGGGAGGAATTCATGTTGCTTGTCCTTGGAGAAAAATGTGCTGTGTTAGTGATTATGGGAGAAAAACGTGAAGAGTCTCCTTGCAAGAGAACAGTAACCTCCATGCTTGGAACAGCCTGTATACTGGGAAAGGCTTTGACAAAACCAGAATGTATCATGGTCACTTGCTGACCTAAGATCCCTTGCAAGGCCTGAGACATATTAATTCCTGTGGGAAAGGTCAAATCCCATGGTGTAAAGTGGGTATTTACATTTGTTTATGGGTGAAACATGGAAAACAGTTGAACCTGTCTGTTGAGGTTGTTGTTAGGAGAGCTTTGGTTCTGGAACAGAAGCAGCCTCTTTTTTCTTCCTTTCCTTTTGTACATAAAAATAAACAGAATTTTTAAGTGTCCCAGATTTACTCCCTCCCGAAGGATTTCAACTTTGTCATTCCCAGACAGGATTATGTATTCAGCATATGAGCTGTCAGTCTGGGCCCTGGAAGAAGGACAAATTCCAGAAGGGATTTCTAAGGAGGGAAGTGCAAGCAGCCTTAGTATGCAACTACAGCATTAGATAGTCTGCAAGAAAATTAGACTTCACAGATACTAACATCCCATGTGGCCAGTATTGTAACCAAAATTTTACAAGCCACAGGTTCTAACAGAGCTCTGTGTGCAGAGATTTTTAAATTAAAATGCATGTCCATTGTATTTCTTCCAGAGACAACACCTTAAATTGAGGCTTTCATCTTGGCCATGGCAGTTACAGTTGGCTCAGTTTGTTTCACTGAAGAGGTGGATTTGTGTATGGACTTGCACGGGCTGTGAGGGCTGGAAGTGTTTGCTGTTGCACTGGGAGATCATCTGGTCCTGCTGGACTGGTGATCGCTGCCTTCCACTCTTGCTGTTGCTGTGAGAACTTTTGGTGGGAAGAAGGTCCTGTTTCCAGGGCTGGCCTGCTTTCTGCAGAGAGAAATCAGTGCTGGTGTTCTTGGAGGACCCCACTTTGTGTTTTTTCTCTGAGTTGGAGTCTGGAGCTGCAAAATGCTTGTTATATTTAGAGGAAAAACTCTCATTTGAAATGGCAGTCCACTGGAAATTCTTTCTGTGGACCCTGGGTGCCCTCATTGCCTCAGGTCTGAGTCACAGCAGGAATTGTGTCCTGGTCCTGCTTCTGGAGGAGCATCGCTTTGCTTCCTCAGCCAGTGGCTCATAAACGAAGTTTTGACCTTTACAGGAAGGTCTTGTCAAATCTAATTTGTCTTGGCTTTTATCACATGGCAAAAGCTTTGATTTTTTTTTTATTTTTTTTTTTTTTAATGGGGTTTTTAAGCTTGTCATGTGAGAAGTGGAACAGAGGACACGATTCATGGAGGCATCTGTTTGCCTCCACTCCCCTTAGCACCCCATCACATTCTTGCCACAGGAATATTGGGCAGTATTCTGGAGAAAGCTCTGTCAACACTTGCAGGGAAATAGAACTGTCCCAAAGACGAGACCCAGCCCCTTAGAGCAGAAGAGAGGGGTCATCTTCATGTGAGCTTTTCTGTGTTCATGCCCTGCGATGCAGAGTTTGCGTGTCAGAGCTGTGTGTTTCCCTTCCAAGGGAACAAAGAGCTAATCCTGTGCCCTTCTTGCATGAGCCTCAGGCAAGAAGGGGAAGTAAAATTTTGTTGGTGTGTGCTTTTTAGGGTGAGGTGGGAAGTTCATGGGTTTGTTTTTCCTGGTTATTTGCTTGCCTGTTGAAGTTGTTTAGAAGAAGTTGTCACTCCCTTCCTCCTTGGAAGCTGCTTTTGTCTCTGAGTTGCGAAGCCCATTGTCCTTCCTCCTGTCCATATGGAGCAGCTGAAGGGACAGAGTTGCCCAGCTGTGAGTGTAGTGAGCCCATTCCTCTGACTCAGGCTGCTGTTTATGCTGGTGGGATGTGCTTTTGGACAGGGGTCTGATTGCTGTCCTGCTGCTACGTCCCTCACCCCTGCTCAGGCTGGGTGGTGTGCACGAAAGCGGTCTGCGAGGTGTTGATTTTTGTGTCACATTTTCCTGTGATCTGAAAATGCCACCATAGGCTGATATTTTAGCTTGTTCAGCTGCTCAAGAGTTATAATTAAAAATAAAAAAAAAGAAAATCAAGCTGTTGGACTAGGCATGCTAGATAATTCCATGCTATGGGTTGTTTCTTGCTAAATCACCAGTTCCAAGTTCAGATTAGATCACTTCTAATAGCTATTAATTATTTCTTGTGGGTTTTTTTCTAGTACAAGTGGGGACAGTGTCTAGTAGTATGGAAACCTGAGGGCAGGCCCCTGCTCCAAACCTTCTATTAAACTGAATAAAAACAAAGGGTTGAGGGAGAAGATGAGGCAAGAGCTGCAAAAATAGACACTTGCCCACGAGGAGGCGGGAATCGCCTGGAAGCTGGGATGATGTCTTGATGAAAAGGTCTTGAATGCCTGTCCATGGCGTTTGTACCTTCACAGCTGCTAATGTGGTTGGGTTGTCACCTCCCACTGTTCCCTCTGCCTGCTTCCACTCCACTGTCCTTGAGCTTGCTGGCCATGAGGCTGAGCTCCGCCTCTGAGTTTCATCCCCTTCCTCTGGAGGTGGGAAGAACGCCTTGATGGACCACGCAGGTGCCTTTCACCCACTCACAGGTGGGGGGTGGAAATGGTGGTGGACAGGTTTTCAGGGTGGAGGGCTCTCCGTCAGTCGAGTTCAGTGCGTGTGCTGTGATGGTTGTACAGAGAACCAGGGCAGCTCCTGTGAAAACCAGATGGCTGCCTAGAGAGATCAAGTTGAAGCTCTTCACCAAGCAGACAGATGGAAACCTCCGTGGCCTCTCAATCTGATGTGGTGACAATTTCTTTTTGTGTAAACTCAGTGGATTCTGTGCTTTTCCAGGCTGCTTGAAGATACCATTTTTCCTTCTCCTGAGGAAAGGATGTGTGTTTGCAGTTGGATAGAGTGGGGCACTGTGGTTTGAACATCATGTTGCACCCAAGTGACCTGCCAGAAGGCAGGTCTGTGGGCCCTTTTCCTCCATGCTTAGGCTTAGCTGTCCCTAGGGAATATTTGGGGAGAAGCTCAAGTATCAGGGAAACCCACATTTTAGCATGTTAAAAGAATAATTGCATGAAAACACAGCACCTCAAGTAAGAATGGTGATTATAAAAATTCATTACCTATTTATTGCAGAAGCTTAGGGATTTTCCTGAGCCTGGCCAAATCAAAGTGTTTGTAGCTAGAGACTTTTTCCATTTGACATCAAAAAAACAATGTCCCTTGAAGTGCTGACTTCTATGTAATGAAGTTTTTGCCCTAGAATCACCTTTATTGACTTAAACTGTAAAATGCATCCCCTTTAGTTTGTTTTTTGAATTGATTTCATGTGTCTGTCTTCCATTACCTTGATGACAAGAGATAGCAGCTGCATTGAAATAATTGTACAGTCATTATCAAGAGACCTGCACAGTATAATTCTTTATACCAGGGCTGGAAAGAAACCCCTCCAGCATCTGGTTTTGTGAAGCATCATCTTGTCTGTGGTCTCAGGCTGCCTTAGAAGCATTGCCTAGTGATGTAGGGCAGCATCTGAGCCTTCACATTCATGAACACATTTGAACTGTCTGTGTTCTCGAGCTCTTATTCAGAAGCTTGAGATCTTAAAATTATATTGAGCTCTGGGCAGTTTAAAAGCTTTTGAAGACTCCTAATGACTGAGCAAAAAACTTCTCCCAGCAAAACCACTGTTGGCAGTGTTTGGTCTTGTGTAACTCTAGATGTGAAGGACCACCCAAACCTCTCACGGCTGGAGGGAGTTACAAGTGGTGCAGAGTAATCAGCCCTGACCTGGAACAGTTTAGAGGGATGAGGGAGAGACAGTTTGCACATGGGTTGTGCAAACCATGCAGCTTGAGAGTTACTGTCACCCCTTGCTTGCTGTCAGGCAGCTTCCACCACCTTCTCTGCCCCAGGTTGGCCTTGTTCACCAGAGCACTCTGTGGAGGGGCCACCAGATGGGTCGGGAGGAGGTGATCTGAGTCCTGGCCATCTCCTTTCCTGGAGGATTGGTCCTGCTTGATACGGGCTGGGAAGATTTCGTGGCATACAGTGATTTGCTCTCCCTGGTGCCACTGAGTGAGGTGGATGCTGACAGAGGTGATTGTGGCGTGTGAAGGAGCGGATGGAAGAAATCGATCCTGTAATGAGCCGTGGGGGCTGGGAGCAAGTTTTGCACATGAGAATGGAACAGTCCAACAAATACAGGTTTTTTTGTTCACTGCCTCGGGAAGCGTGGAAAACAGGATTATGGCTGTTTTGCTGCCTGTAGCACAATGTCCTAAGAGGACATTCCCTTCCTGTCCCCATTTCTTCATGTTTTCTGGGGAGCCTGTGCCACTCTAAGCTGCAAAAGGAGATGGGATTATAAATTGCAGCTAAAGCAGAGGCTGGTTTTCCCCTGGAGATACTGTGGGACACTAATGAATTGCTTTTCTTCCATGACTCACCTCTTACCTCCTTATAGGTGAAATGTCAACAAATCCAGTTGAACCTTTAATCTGTTTTTAAGGTAAAAAAGCCCAATGAACAAACCCCAGAATTTGTTCTTGAGCTGAATCTAAAGATAGCAGCAGCAAGTTAGCTTCATTCCTCTGATAAACAGAGCTAAACTTGCAATTCTCAATGTACTTTTGTAGGTCAATGGAAACTGTCATTCTGTCGAAGTTTTGCAGCACAGAAAAATCATATTTCCCCCCTCTGCCAGTCAAAAAGCAACTGTAAGGTCTTTAGTTCACAGTTTTCTGACGTTTACTTTGTCTTTTGCTCTGTCTTTATGATCACACATGTAACAGTGAAAGACACTGTTGTAGATCTTAATGGTATCTTCATTTATTTTGGACTATGAATTAGCATTAGGTTTATCATTGCCCCAGTAAAGCTCAGTTGTGTTGACTCCCTGGATTTGGTGAGTGTCAGGGTGCTGATTGCTTCAGCAGAAACATCCACTTTACCAGGAATAAATGTGCTTGTGGGAGCAGCTCTCGGCTAACAAGGACATTGGCACGCTTGGGTATTTTGTCTGTGGCCAATTAGCATGATCTCCCTCTTGACAGCACAGCCTGCATGCAGTATTTCAGCCCCACTGACACCCCTTCCCTTGCTGCCCTGCACCTGCACCCTCAGAGGTCTTAAAATGGCTGTACTGTAATTTGCTGGCACACCTAACTTTGTGTAATTCTTGTGAATGGCACGGATAAGCCAAAAGGATGAATAACATGTACTTGATAGTGCTACTCTGAATGTGTCAAAATACATTGCTACCAAAATCCATGGCATGGGAAGGAGAGAGATGCCTGTTTTCTTCCAAATGATCATTTGAGGGTTATCTTTTACTGGGGGCCTGGCTGTCACACTTCTTAAGTCCCTTAATGAGTTTTTTGTACCCACATTTAAGTCATAAGGTTCCTGGCAACCAGAGGGAGGCTGCTGGGTGGACATGGCATTCTGCTTGTGTGGAAGACTGGTTTGGGGTTCCCATGTTGGGAAATACCTGCCCAGCACAGGGAAGCTCTGTTTCCTTCACACTGGTGGGAGCTGGCCTGTGCAGCCTGAAAATGTTGAGAAGAAGGTGTTTGAGTATCGTGGGGTTTCCTAATACTGATATTTCAAATACCTGTGTCTGTGACCCAGAAGAGGCTGTGAACAGAAGAGAAATTGCTGGTGAGATCCATACTGTGGAACATTATATGGAAATGAGTTTTTTGGGGGGACCTACTGTGGAGAAACGTTCTAAGTGTGCTTTTCTCTTGGGTCCCTGGTCTGAAATAACATTAGTGGGAGAAATCCTCAAGGATCTTGGTCATGCTCATGTGCTTGGGAACTGTGTAAAGGGATGATAGTAAAAGTTTGTAAGTGATCCTTCCACCTTGGAACAAGCTTTGATCCATGAGAATGTGGAGCTGCTCTGTTTGAGCAGAGGGGCAGCATAAACCCAGCCTTTCTGTATTTGCTTAGGGGAATTCTACTCCTGGCAAAAAAATAGTCAGGTTTTTCCATATGGTGGTTTGTGGGTCACTTTATTTTGGAGCAGGTTGCACATGTGATCTGATCACATCACTGTGATAAGCTGAGTTTCGGGTAGGATGCATCAGTAACTTGAGGAAGAGAAATGCTCATTACAGAGGCAAGCACTGGGTTTTCTGTATCAGTTAATATGTTTTCTGATCCTGTCCTGCTGGCTGTCTTTTTATTTTGGGGTGTGCAGGGGAGCTGCATCCCTTTGTGGCAGAAGAGGCAATGTTTACTCTGCATGCAGAGTCCAAAACATAGAAAAATTGTTTTCTAGCCAGACTGTTAACAGATCCTGCAGCAGCAAGCTCCCTTTGATCCTCCCGACTGGAATGATCTTTTGGGAAAACTTTTCAAGGCCTCTCTGAGGTTTGCTCATGGTAATGCAAGGCAGGTTTTCATCTTTGCAGTGACAGCTTAGCAGGAAGGAGCCTCGGCTGTGCCAGGCCTGGCAGCTCTGATCCTGGTGCTGCTCAAAAGATCCTGGGGATTCATGTCTGGTTTGCAGCTTACATCTGTCCAGGTCTGAAACTCACTGATGACTTTCCTGTGGTTGCCCCTTGAGGATGGAAGCTCTTTTCCCTCATTAGTGGCTTTAATAAAGTACATATGGCTGTTCATCCAGCGGATACCAGAGAGCAACACTTGTTCTCTTTGTGGAAGATTTGAGTTGTTCATGCCCAAGCCCACAGGTTCTGTGCTTTCTTTGGATGGTGTCCCTTACACCCTCCTTGCCCCTTTTCCTTCATGCCTGGCTGGCGTTCCTGGGTTGTATGTCTGTGCCCGCTGCCAGGTCTGCCTTCCCATGTTCACTGGGACTGAGATGGCAGGTCTGTTTAATTTTCCATTTTCCCATTTTCTGTAAAGTCAATAAGCAACACTTTATAATTTGCCCATAGTTTTTGTGTTTGGGAAACACGATATCTATTCCCAAAGCACATCATAACTGCAGTGTGCTGCCTTCTGATCCTTGCCAGAGCACTGGTCATGGGACAGGGAGGATTTTTGGAAGAAAAGCTGATAAATCATTAATTCCTGTGCAAGATGCATCACCTGTTATTACCTCTTTCTCAAACATGTAACTGCCAGCTGTAAAATCAGTGCCTGTCTGTGGCATGTGGGAGGAAAGTCCCTTTCAGTTAACATGTAGATACGTGCTCTTCTCCTGCATCTGTCTTTGTGCATCAGTTGAATTGCCAACTTAATTGCAATTTTTTCCTGCTTGACCTTGAAGACTTTACTTACTTGATCCTCATATGCTGGAAATGTGCTCCGAGGCAGAGGTGAATGGGAAGGGAGAGAGTTCTCTTGAACGTGTCAGAAATTTGAATTTCTTCGTCCTACTTCTCATATGACTGTCACCTTTCTGGCATATTGCTACAATCTCTGCTATGGAAATAGATTTTGGAGGGAAACTCAGCCTTCATCTCTGAATGCCAAAAGAGGAGCCAGGAATTGACGGTTTCCCAGGCTTGTTCCTTCCTCTGGGCTCTGACCTTGCCCCTTGTCCTGGCAATGCTTGGCAGACCTGATTAACTGCAAAGTGTGTTTCTGCAACTGGATCTTCAGCCCACAGTCCACAGTTTTGCCAACTCAATCAAAACAAAGATGGGCTGAGATTAGCACCTTGCACTCTTCCCAGCACTCTGGGAACTTAGAAATTAGTTGCATTTTTGATCATAGTTAATATAGAGGCTTTCTTAAAGAACTGTGCTGATTGTGTGCAAGTGATCTTGGAGCTGTGCTGAATCTCAGTGAGCAAAGGGCATCTGTTGCTGGCTTTTTTGGCTGCCAAGCTGAAGACTGTGCAAAGACTGGCACAACCCCTTCTGTTGGCCTTTTTTGCAACTTTAAGTGCTAATATGTTAAAAATCCTGGAATAACTTCTAGCGCTTCCCTGTAGTGTCTTTCCTTCCACCTTGATATATCTTGGTTCATAATTCTGAGCTTTCATCAAAGCAGAGGCTATCTACAGTTTTATTTGTCAGTGTAGATGGTAACTCCAATATATATATATGTGCATGTATATATCCTTTATATATAAGTATATATGAGTCGAAATGTGATTTCCCCTGCACAGATGCCATGTTGATCATGTCAGTATTGACTTGGCTTGACAATTGCGTTCCAAAAGGATGCTGAACAGGTAAACCTGAACAGAGGGGCAGCTCAGTTGTCTGGAGGCTGTTCATCCAGGATAGGCTGAGCCTGGAAGTCCCCTGAAGCATTGAGAGCAGTAAGAACTAAGGCAGCAGAGAACAGCAAGATATGTAATTATGTGTTGATTGCTTTATTTCAAAAACTTCTATCTCTGCTTTTATCCTTTTAGAGTGTTCTGCCATGAGACACATATTCTGGTTACTGAAGGGCACAGAGTTATAAGGGGAAGGAATCAGTGGCCAATTCTGATCATCATGGCCAGTAAACAGGGTCTGACCATGGCTGGAGAGACCCAGGATGAAGCCTTTCCACCTTGGAAAGTCCAAGCGTGCAGTGGTGGGTTGCATGTATTCCGCTGTCTCTCAGCCTGTCTCTGCCCCCTTCTCCCTGACTCCAAAGCTGCCTGCTCTTGAGAGAGAAATCAGTCGAGGTTTGGTTGCTGTGCATCCCTCTGCTGCCTTCAGGGTTCTGTTTGTTCCAAATGCCTCTCGTGCCCGTACTGTCCCTAGTTAATGTATCTCTTTTGCCAGGAGCTCTGGCTTTTGCTTTAGCGTGATTTGCACAGCTTAAGCCCTTTCCCTGGCCATCCTTTCTCTTCATTTCCCATTTGTGCAGGCTGTCCGCTCGAGCGGCTGCTGTCAGCACCCAGTGGAAAAACACCGATCCTTTAGAAACCCACTACAGCGCATCAGCAGGAATTCCTGATCTGCTCCTGGGCTGCCTCTTTGTCAGAAGAGCTCAGCCATGTCTTTGTTTGCTCGCTAGCAAGTCAGATGCTGCAGGTTTCTTCGGAGCTTTTCTCATCTTATTTGCTCAGGAACCAGGACAGTTGCCCATTGTTTTTCACTTGCATTTTTATCGTGTGTTTTTAAGTGCCGCGAGGCGCAATATCTTCGTGCCGACAAGAATAAGTTAATGCATATCTCTTAGCCAACAGCCTGGGGACTACAAATTTCTGATTGGGGCTGCAAAAAGGGGAAGAGGAAGGAGCTGAATTTCCCCCAGCAATGCAAAAACCCAAGACTCAGCCCATTTGCTTGAGCTGTGGTCCCGAAGGGGGGACTCGGATCTGGCACATCACTCTGCTGCAGACAAAGGATACTTGACTTTTGTAAATTGGTGCCATGATCATTTAAATCTGGAAGGAATACAGCGTGCAGACAGTCTGGCGGTGACTGGGGGCGAAGGGCATGTGACCTAAGAGGTGGTGTTCCTCTCTGATTTGAGTAACAAAGAACCAGCCTGTGCCTGTGTATGCCAGTGGGATAAATATCCTAATTTCACCAGTGGTCCGTGTCAGTGCAGCTGCATGAAAACTGAGCTGTCACTGGAGACAAAACTTTGTCTGTCCTTTGTTGTCGTGTTGCAAGAGCCGGAGCAATGAGATGAGGGTGAAGATCAGCAGCCCTGCCTGGGCACCCTTCTGGTTGCAAAGGCAGGCCCAAGCATGAGGGCACTGATTCCTGCACATGCAGAAGAGCAAATGCCCTTCATCACTAAAAACTGGGGAGGTAGGGGGGGAAGAAAAAGCCATGTTTTCTTGGATCAGCCCCCTGTGGAGGCAAAGAAAAGGCTGCCATACGTTAATGGGCCACTTTCATAAATGTGGGAGCCTCACACACGCAGAGTGGCTCAGCCTGTCTGAGCTGATGCAGCTGTCAGCCTGTTTGTCTAGAAAATGCTTTTCTGAAAGGTATGATTATTCTAGACTGTTGAGCAAGTTCTTCTGTGTGAATGCATTTAAACAACGCCAGTGGTATGCGTGGAAGGACTGAAAACAAAGAGGGAGGGGGCAACATTTTCAACAGCCAGGGAGGACAGGAGAGGAGGTTGTACTGCCTGTGCAAGGACACCAGTAGTGTCTTCTGAAAGGCTCATGTCTCTCATCCGTCCTGTGCCACACATCCTGTGCAGGTGTGCTCTCTTTGGGGAGACTGCTCTTGTGGCAGTGAGGATGGGAGCAGTGTGAGCTGTGGAGGTAAATGCATTACTGCCTGTGCAGGGCCATGTCCTGTGTTGGCTGTGCTTATGGCCCCAGAAGACATCCTGTAATGCTGCTTCTTAAAAGCCTGCCTTTGGCTCTGGTGAAGGCATCCTTCCCCACCTGCCCTGGGGTGTGCAGAGCACCCCTGGCTCTGTCGTCATCAGGTGAGAAGGAAATTGGCAGCAGGCTCTGGGGAGACCTTTTGTTTGCTCGTGTTATTAGCAAGGAGTGAGGAAGTAATGATTTATTGATGCTTCTGTGATTCTCCTACACCAGGCTATGAACGAAGTAATTCAGTTTCCTGGCTGCTATTCATGGCTCTAATTGAGCAGTAACTTGTTCCTGCAGGGCAGCTCACCTGTGGGGTGTGCTGACAGTGCCCCCGGTTCCCTGATCCAGTGCCCCATAGCCAGATGGGCCTGTGATCGTCAAGGGTCACTGCTCTGCTCTTCCCCTGCCCCTTGCTGCAGCCAGGCAGGTTATGTCAGGCTGCTTACAGAGCCCAGCGTTTCTCTGCTGCCGCATTTCTTTTGATTAAACCAGAAATATCTGATAGAGGGGGTGGCAACCACTCCCTTCTGGAGAGAGATGCCAGTAGGAATGTGGATCAGTACTTCATCAAATACCCTTGATCTTTACAGTATGTTGGGCAGAAGGTGGTGCCCTGTTGGTGCCTCTTGGCCGCAGCCTGGGTGCTGTCACCCCACACTGACCGAGGAGACCCCTGCGCTCACCCCGTAAGGGCCGGTGCCTTCTCCTGCCATCAGTGCCCTGTCCCTGCCCCCTTCTCTGCCTTTCTAGAGCCCAAGGTGTGGCTGTGCCTGGTAAGCTGGTAGCTGGTGAAGGACACAGTTAACAGCTCCTGTGCTGCGGTGGTTGCTTGGGGCTCTACCAGCCCCCACCCGTGCAGCTCCAGTAAATCCCGCTGAATTCCTGAGCTTTGCTTTGTACGTCTCCTTTGACAGCATGGTGTATAGCAATGCCCTTTTCATGCATTCCCTTGCTTCCATGTGAGCCTTGGCTTAGTCCTCTATGAGCAGGGTTTCATCTCTGGATCCCAGAGCATGGGATGGGGCAGGATTGTAGCGCAGGGCTTTGCAGGGCTTCTGAGGACCCAGCAGGTCCTCCAGGGAGGAGGAGATCATAGGTGAGACCTTGGCAAACCTGACTCTTTTTCAACTGCAACATGCATATTCATCCATCCTCCTCAAAGCAGTGGCATTTTGGTTAACCCCAGAAGTGTGTGGATTCCTTCGAACCCCATGATCTATCCAGGATACTGTTTTCTATTTTTTAAGTTTATGACTACAGTTCAGGGGATCCCCAATTGTGGGTGTCCTACAAACCTAGAATGCAAGGCAGCCCTTGTGCTGACAAACCCTGCTGCCCCCCCGCCCCCAGCTCAGCTGAGAAAGGGAGGAGATGATTTATGAGCTGCATCAACAATGTCATAAAGTGCAAGTGGCAAGTTAATGCTGCTTTTTTATTCCAGCCCTTTGACAGGGCCTTGTTAATAGAGGGTTGGGGAGCAGAAACAAAGAAAAGAGCACAGCAGCTAAAAGCCAGTTGTCACAACACTGTTGCATTAGCGTGAAGATGTCGTGTTTTATCAGAAAGGAAGCACCCTCTCCATTACAAATGGCATTGCACAGCAAGGAGCAGCTCTATAGAAGCACTGCTCCTATGAAGACAGGCTGAGAGAGTGGGGAGAGAAGGCTCTGGGGAGACCTCATTGCTTCCAGTAAAGGGAGCTTATGAAAGGATGGAGAATGACTTTTTACACAGGCAGGTAGTGATAGGACAGGGAGGGAATAGTTTTGAATTAGAAGAGGAGATATTTAGATTAGATGTTAGGGGGAAATTTGCTACTTAGAGGGCTATGAGGCACTGGAACAGGTTGCCCTGAGAAGTTGTAGGTGCCCCATCCCTGGAAGGGGTGCAAGACCAGGTGCAACTGGGGCTCTGGGCAACCTCGTCTAGTGGGTGACATTCCTACTCGTGATGGGGGGTTGGAACTAGACAATTTTTAAGGTCCCTTCCAACCCAAACCATGCTATCCAGCCTGTGGATTGCTGTGGGCTGTTGATGGTGCTGATGTGCCCTCCAGAGGAGGGCAGAGACGCTGACCTGTTCAGCAGGATGCAGTGCTCTTACTGCAGTATTCCCTGGGATGGATCAGACTGAGAAAGGGTTGAAACCCACGTGCATGAAAGCCTGGCAGGATGGAGAAGGTTGAGAGAAGGTAGCACAAAGGGCTGCAACTTTTGGAGGGGCTGGTTTTGGACGGGGTGGTGGTGAACGTGGAGGGACTGCAAATAGGGGAACAGGGAGTGCACCAGGGCCAGTGTTTGGAGGCTCTAACAGGAGTTGTGTTGAATTTTGGGGTGGGAGCTCCTGTGGGACTGCGGGGTGGTTAGTGGGCTGTGCAAAGGTGGGGGGGCTGCAGTGCTCAGAGCAGCACTGGCATTCCCCTGGGGACAGCAGTCCTGGAGACTTCTGCACTGCTCCCACTCCCCCTTTCTAGAGAGAACATACAGCTTGCTGTAATTTTCTCTTATCTTTTCAGAAAACGAGATGAATTCCCTGAAATAACTTGCCGTTCCTTCCAACCCTCTTTGGAATGTGTTCAAATGTGGTTTGCTCTGTTTCCTTACTTAGTTCTGTAGTTGTGGTGAAATGCCCCCTAGGCCATATGGGGCTGCTTGAAGGCTTCATCCTAAAGTTGAGTACTGAGTGTTGGGTTTGTCTTTGACCCGATACTTTAACAAATTTGGTTTTATTTTTTAAGCTTTCCCCAGTTGCTTTCTTCCCTATCTCTTTTTCTTGGGAAAACAAACCAACAAAAAAAAAAGAAAAAAACCTCCTAAATTTTTCAAAGCTGAGTATTGCAAAGGAGGCCTCTCATCCACCTCTTGTTTTTTTTTCCCCCTCACAGTCTGTGGTAGCTGTTAATTCACATTTGGATAAGCAATTAATCAGGATATAAATAATACATATCATGTTATCAGAAAACTGCATGCCAGTGCTATGGAGGGAGGCACTTTTGGCCCAGGCGGGGAGGGTTTGCCTTCTGTGCTCTGCAGCCCCCTAAGGCCAATTAAGGTGCATCCTTGATGAGATTCCAGCCGTTCCTTGGCTGGATAAATAGTTGTTCTGATGCAGGGAGGAGGACCAAAGCATGTGAAGATAAAGGGGGGGTTTAGTGTTCAAGCAGCTGCAGTGAGCCCTGGTGCCCAAACATTCCCCTCCTCCCCTTGTGCGTGGGCTGGAGCTGGACCAGCAGGACCGAAGGGACAGTGCAGGCACCAGTGGCAGCTTGTGGGAGACCTGTGGGTCTGCTGGATCCAGGGCAAAGACTCCACAGCATGTCCTTTGCCTTTTGCCTTAGTCCTGTAAAGGTCTTTTCTCCCAAAGGCATGTCAACTGCTGATAAACAAAGCCTTGAAGAGTGTCACAGGTGTAGAAATCTGCTTTACCTTCCTGTTCCCCTTTGCTACAGCTCTCCCAGCCTCCTGTGTGAGCCCAGGGAATGGTGTCTTTGGTATTTCTTGTTTCAAGGACAGTGTTTATTTAAGCTGCAGTAACAAGCACTAAAGTGGCTGGCAGGAGGAATAAATGTTGCTGTGACAGTTTGGGTGGAGATTTGGAAGAGGCACTTCAAGTTACAAAACAAGTAAAAAAGCCATTAAGAAAAAAGTGAGCAAGAAAACCAAATGCAGAATCAACGGACTCTGGAGGCCACCAGATTTCAACTCTGTGTTTCACATTCACAGCTGTGTATTTGCCCCATAGCAGGCAGTAAGAGAAGGAATAATTGAGTTTGGGATAAACTGGGCTTTGCAATGGGATTTCAAAAGCTCCCTACAGCATGCTTGAATATCCAAGGCTGCTGAATGGTCCTGAAGTTCTGTCCCTGGTGTTCCTGTAGGGAACTTTGATGCTTGTAACAGTGACATTCTTTTCCAAATGTAAACTCTGGGAGTTTCCCTTACTGGGGTCTCTCCTGCTGTAAGCTCTGGTGCAGCATAACCGCAGCTGAAGCGGCGCAGTAATGTGTGGAATGTTGTTTCTCAGGTGCTGGAGCAAGATGTGGTTCTCCAGTCTATTGACCGTGCCATTGAGGCTGTGCACAATGCCGCCATGAAAAATGGGGGGAAATACAACCTGGAGCAGAGGGATGTTCTCCAGTAAGTATGACAGGCACCTGGGAGAGCTGGTGGATGGAGGGTGGTCAGTGTGTGATGCTTATGTGATTCTATCCTTGGGGGTCAAGCTGGACATCACTGGTTTGAGCCCCTGTGCTGCAAAGTGACTGCTGCACTCTGAGCCTCCCAGTGTTTGAGCTGGCAACTGCTGCTACTCCTCTTGACAACCGTGTCCAGCAAAGCAGAACTTTGGCCTTGCCCCTCTATCCCTGTGAATGCCAAGAAGAGGAAACTCTGTGCTGCATTGTAGGCTTGGAGGAGAAATCCGAAACCTTTCTGGCTGCTTTTTCTCTGCCCTACCAGCCAGGAATTGTATGGGTTGTTGGCATGTGGCAGAAGGTCCTTAATATGTTCTCAAATAATTGTTTGTGAGGAGGATTTTTGTTTTTCTCTGACACCTCACGCTCTGTGCTGAGGCACGCTGGTTTAATCTCAGTTGAACAGCGTTTCTAAAGTGCAGGCAATTTCTGAAGCTTGCAATGCAATATGTGACTCTCCCCCGAGGAAGAGGCATTTTTCTCCAGCGAACTGATGAATAAATTATGGGCTCTTGCAAAGCCTCTTCCTTCCTCCCCCAGAAGTACTTCCTTAGTTGTTAATGAAACTGGAGTTGGTGTTCAGAGTAATGTAGCCCATTCTGGCATATGTAACCCAAATGCAATAAATCAGTTAAAAAATACAATTTAAATGTTGCAGCATGGTTGCTCCCTTGAGCTTTGCTCTTCCTGATGTCATCATTCTGTTTCAGAAAACTGATCCATCACCGGAAGGAGACTGTGTCCCGCAAAAGCCACTCTCCCACCCCGCAGGGGACGGTTATGACACAGTCCTCCAGCGACCACCACCTGGATGTGGCACGGCAGCCCAACGGCGTGTGCCGGACAGGGTACGAGCGACACCACAGTCTTCCAAACACCGAGTTCGAGGAGGAGGATGAAGGTCTCTACCAGGTAACAGTGGCTGGACACTTTCTAGGCTCCTCCTCTGGTGGTGCGACATTGCTTGTCCTGTTTGAATAAAATGCCTTTGCAAGTTCAGTCACAAATGGAGTGTTTGTGCTGCTTGCCTGTGATTACTGCAGTGTAAAGTGATGGTGTCTCTGTGTAAGGAAACTGGAACAGTCCCTCTGCCATTTACACTTGTGATGCTTTTTTGGAATCCTTGAGGGTCCATGGTTTTATAGTAGCATGTAAGATCCACTCTATATGGTGTGACTGTCTCTTGGCAACATTTTAAAAGGATTGCAGGCTCCCTGGAGAATACTTTGAAAAGCAGTTTTGACGTGAGCGGCAGAACTCCCTCCAAGTACTGAGCTCTGCTTCATTTTCCCCTTGTTATGTCTGCACAACAAGATCACTGGTCCTTAAGCATTTTATCTGCTGTGGCTACCTATTTATACTACTCTAAACAAAAAAAAACCCCAAAACCCCAAAGATCCCGCTTTGTCTGAACATTGCTTGTCATGATGAATTAAAGGTAAATTGCAGGAAATACAATTTAGAGCAGATTTTTTTTATCTTGGTGACACGGAGTTCCAAGGTTACTGTGTACCACCAGCAAGGCTTCAAAGTAGCAGCCCAGGATGGATGTAGTGGTTGTTAGGGATGAAGGATGTGGCCGATTTCACTGTGTAGGTGTAGCTGGATGTTAGGGCTAAAGGCGCCAAGCAAGGATGAGCACAGAGGTATTTTTTTTCTCCTACAGATGAACCTGTGCATTGTAGTTTTTCTTCATCTCTCTGGACTGAGTGTTTAGAGGCAGTGTGTTTATAAGGTACTGATAATGCTGTCACTCCTAGCAGATGAGGCTTGTTTTACACTTGAAGAACTGTGAGTCTGTGGAGATGAGAGGTAGCTCTGGCTCACACAGAGCACATCATTCCCTACAAACCCCATTTTTCTCCTTGATATTCTTTTTTGTTCCTGGGCAGCCAAACCAGCTCCATTCCCAAGCCTGTACATTATGGGCTGAGTGAATGGGGGCACCTTACATCCCATTCTCCATGCTGATTGCCTTTCTTTATTTGTCTGTGGTTTGGTTGCTTGTCAGAAAAGGAGGAAGACAAATTCCTTGGCTGACAAAGAACTGTTTCTGCCTGGGTGGCACTGAGGATGCAGTCGAAGGGCTTCCAGCTTAGCCCTGTGCTGAAAGGGCTCCTTGAGATTTTAACAGCTCAGTTGATGGATTTCCTGTGTGCTTTGAAAATACAAAGTGGAGGAAGCAGCATTTCCTTCTTTCACTGGTTATGCAGCAGCCTACGAGGAGACCTACTGCAATCCAAACTTTGTAACTAAGTCTGGAGAAGCAGAGGTCTGGCATGTGCTTTTCACTTCTTGGGATTTTCAGGTGTGTTCAGTGTTTGCATCTGAAAACTTAAGCAAAATTTGAGGTGCAAATTTCTTCTCAGTGGCTTTGCTCCCAGGGCTGAACTGGCTGAAGTACTGGGTGATGGCAATGGTGCTGAGTTTCTCTTCAGCTCCTCCACAATTAGCATAGGGTGGGAGGCTGGGGCAGTTTCATACCAGCTGTCAAGGGAGGAGGTTGGGCTCTTGGATTATTCTAGTCAGTCTGCTGTGTTTGTGCATGCTCAGTGGGTTTGTGATGCTCATCTCAGAAACCTTTGCTGCAGACCAGTGTGTCTGGCTTGGCAGAGTTTGCCTGGAGGAGGTGGTGGGTGGGAGGTTGTTCATTTGGTTTATTGTTTTGTTATTTTGTTTAAAGGTTCCTACGGTAATAGCATTGTTCCCAGGAGTTGAAGGAGTGAGTGGTGGTGTTCTCTGCCTGCCTGGCTGGGAAGGGAATGGGAGTGTTATAGTTGAGTCAGCTCTTGTCTTGAGCCGTGCAGAGTGCAGAGCCTCTGCTAGTAGTCTCTGCAAAATGGAAAGGGGGAGGAGGCAGATGTGTAAAATCTGCAGATTTGGGGAAGTTCATGGCTCCCTTGTAGAGGCCTGGGGAAAGGGAATATACAACATGAGTATAGTTGCTTCCCTCTGGACTCAAGCTTAGTAAGGTCCCTCATCTTCTCCCCTCTGGACAGGTGGGATCTGAACTGCACACAGCAGCTGCACAGGGAATGTTTTCTCCTCTTACCTTGGGAGGGTTGGTGTTGTACATCCTCCTCTTGGCCCCAGGCAGTGGCTGGGATGTGGGGTGAAGGCTGGGGATGGCCATCAGTTACACCTTATGACTCCTGACCCTGTGGCACCTCCCAGCCTGGGCAGGCGTTGGGGAAATTCATGTGATGCTTCACGTTCCCATCGCAGCCGCTTGGACTGTGGTGTGTGGCCGTCTAAGTGAGGCTGGCAGGGCTGAGCTCATGTTAGCTGTACATCTATTAATTTAAGCACTAGCCTGTAATAACTGTGTTAAACCTGTGTGGTAAATTTGGAAGAGCTAGTGAGGCCATGGAAATACTCCAGAATGACCCAACCCTAGCTATCTCCAAATAATGTCATGTGTCTGCTCTAAGCTCCGAGTCTGCCTGTCTATTAAATCCCATGCCATGTCAAGCTGCTCTGACTCGTGCTGTCAGCTCCATCCCTCTGTAGAGAGGGCTCTGCTTTTAGCACAGCTGAGCTTTCTGGATTTGGGACCAGCCTGCCAACCATGCGGTGCAGAGACCCTTCCTGATCTGCTTGGCCTCTGTCAGCTGTGCAGTCTCTTTTTGGACTGACAGATCATTTTTGAAGCAATATACAAGTATCATATAGCATTGCACCCAGAGAACAATGTGGGGTGGATTGACAAGAGCAGAGAGCTCAGCCTGGGAGTCTGCGGCAGCATCTCATGCTACTCCACCAGCTGAAGGCACTCGTAAAGAAGTGACTTCAGTGACATAGTAAAAGATTGGATGTATTTGGTGTTGAGTGAGAGAAAGGGAATGAGAGATGCCTTCTAAAAAGTCTTTGTGCAAATTGCTGCATCTTCACTTGTCTAATAGGGTCCAGTCACAGACTGTGAGCACCTGTATTGTCAGCTTTTGGCATCGAGTCTTGAACATTTGAGGTGGCTCCTGAAGTGTCTTATTTTTGCTCCTGTTTCAGAGGAGGTTTCTGCCCTTCCTGAATCCATGGGGAAAAATACATTTTTCATTCTCCTTGTTCTGAGCTCTGTATTCACCCTTGTGATGGACTAAATTTTGCTACAGATTCCAATAGGCTTCGGCCTGGGTTACCTGAGACACTGAGGCTATCACCTCCTTTTCCTTCCTGTGCTGCCCTGGGTGGTTTTGCTGCAGCCAGTGATTGCAATATCCCATAAAAACAGAGGCATGTTTCAGGCAGCAGGCTCTGAATTGCACAAGTCCTAAGAGGATCCAAGCCAAGTCTCCTGTCCCTGAGCTGTTGGGCTGTGGGGACTGGAATATTGATGCAGTGTGCTCCCACCTGTCTTGGCTGCTGTGTTCAGTGACGTCCTACTGATCAGAGTTTAACCCTGAGGCTGCACCTCCCCAGAGTAATTCCAGGTCAAAGTGATATCGGTGATCGTGGTGTTTAGATCTGACAGGAAAAGATGAGTGTAGTAATCTGGATCTGGAGCTTGTGCACTGCTGGCTTGGCATTCCTAGAAAAAGTGACTTACAGGAGGAACTCCAGATGCAGGGAGTTAATGCAAATCCCTGGCAAAAGCTTTTTCCAGCAGGTCTTGCTATAGGTAGTGTAGTACTGCACAGAGGGTCTATCCCTGTTTTCTCCCTGCATGAACAGAAGTAGCTCTGAGAGCATGGGAAAGGCATTTACATGTCTCCAGTCCTTGGCTTTGTCTTTCTGTAGGGGTATTTGTAGCTGATGTAATGGATCTCTCCAGAAGAGTGTGTAAATACGCACGCTGTTTGCAGCCTCTGTGGAGCTATTGAGAGTAATGTGGAGACACAGTGAGTGTGTGGGATTGCATTTGGAATAAAGGAGGAGTAAATGCTTGACAGGTCTACACGATGTATGTGCCGTGTGCCGCTGAACACAGCAATTAAACAAGGGCTGCTTTGCCTGTCACAGGGAGGGGATGAAGCCAGCTTGAGTCCTGCTTTGTTCTTCTAGGAAGCCGCCTATTAATATTTGTCCTCCTGAGAAAACTTCCCCGAATGATGAGAGAGATGTAAGGACAAATGTACACACACACGTGAGAAGGAAGGTTTCATAACAGAGAATGTCTTTATTGTCAACCTCCTTTGATTGCTGTGAAATCTCTCCTTATAGATCCCACCACAGGCCCGGCGTGCTGCTCCTGTCACCCCCCCACCTCCGGAGAAGCGCAAGAACGCACAGATTGCTGCTCCCATTAAAAGTAAGGACAAACAGCTTTCCAGATCTCAGGCACGAAACAAACACTGGGCAACGTAACAGCCAGGGTGCCTGGATGCTTTTGCTTTGTGTTTAGAATAGCATCCTAATCTATGTTTTAAATTCCTGTAAGGTTTATATCCTTATAAATATATCTCTATCTATAACATATATATATAGCCTAGATTCCTGTAGGTTTTAATATAGTGGTCCTAAGCTGGTGGTCCATGGTTCTTCAAGCCTTCTTTGATTTGGGAGAGTCTAGGCAACCTGATGCTTGTGGATAGGTGCCAGATACAGCATACTCCTGCTCCTTTGGTGTCTGTGGCCCTGGGAATCATGGTGCTCTCCAAGGAGCAAACTCTCTGCCTGCTTATGGGGCTGGTGTGGCCAGTGCTCAACCTCAGTGGTTCAAGATCCTTTTTTTCCTGCAGACTCAATGACCGTCTCCCAACAAGGCAGAGGGAGTGTTCCCTTGCAGTGCAACAGGGGGGCTCACTGGCTTTTAATTGCAGTCTCAAGTTTTGCTTTTAACTCCCACTCTGTCAGGCACTTTCTCTGTACAGTGGTGGGATTTCCATAAAATCGGTGGCTTGTGCCTGTAGGGAGCAGTAATAATACCAGGGGCACAGCTGCCAACAGGCAGAGGAGCAGCTAGTGAGGAGCACTTCATATTAGGACCATGGGGCAGACATTTGTCCATCTTCAGCATGGTTGGGCTGGCAGAGGCAGTCGTCATCCTGCAGAGTCGCTGCCAGCTTGCCCAGGTGCTCTCCTGTGCTGTGATGGTGATGCCATTAGTGACACACAGCCCATCTCGAGCCCACTCGTGTCCCCTTGTGTGGAGCAGGGCACAACTATTGACTTGCAGGTAGTTAATTGAGACCTGGGACTGGCACCAGCTTCCTTAATGGTACTTAATGGTATTGAGCCATTTTTCTCTGTGGTAGTGGGAGTTCACAAAGGTCAGTTTCCTTCAAATCATTGTCTTGATTTAATGAAGCATGGTGGGAACTGTGATTCATGAAGGTCCTCGATGAGGAGGAGGATCAAGAGGAATGCTGAACCCCTGTGGGAGTGAAGGGCTCAATTTTTCTGCTAGTCAGTGCTTGCCTTAGGGTGGAGCAGTGGATGGAGTAGTGGAGGGCTTCCAGAACTGATGGAGCAGGAAGGGTTGGAGTTGCCTGCAGAGGTGCACCAAAAGCATTTGGTGTCTGTCCCACTGCTCCTTCCACTGGTATGGTGGGGAGTAATTGCCTTCCTTGAGAGCTGGGCTCCCCATGGGGTGCAGCTCCTTCTGTTCCAGCACTAACTCCAGCTGTTCATGGGAAGTTCTAGATAGCTCACTGTTTGCCCAAGTAACTGTTTTCAGTCAGGGAAGGATCCAGATATGTTTCTGCCTGCTAGAAACTAACAGATAAGACTTACTGAAACTGTATATCAGACTAGGTTAATAGAAAGAAAAATCTTGCTTGTAGTGGATCTTTTCCCTTGGAAGGTTGGTCTCCAACTGCTAGAGCTAGTCAAAACTGGAGGTGGGGGGACAAATACAGTAGAGCAAATAATGTGAAGGCTTGTGAAAGCAGTGGGTGCTAGCAGGGCTGCAGGGCTCGTGATCAAATGTTGGAGAGTGCTGAAAGGGAGAGACTAGAGGTGTCGTCAGCCAAGTGTTTCCTTCACCATCAGTGCTAACCATGAGGTGCGTGCAAGAGGGAGGTGCTGGCTGGTGTGTGAAGCCTTTGGTGTCTTGCAATTCTGAGGCACCATCATTCAGAAGTGAGGGCTTAGCTCCTGAATGCAGAAAAAGGCCCTTGCTAAGCCAGGGGGAAAAGACTTTTCTGTCCCTTAGTCCTGTCTGTCCCTCCCTCCCTCCCTTCCCCTGCGTAAAACACTAAGCCCTTTGAAGGGTATTCATCTCAATACAGTAGCTTTCTCCTTTCTAAAGAGGTGATTGTGTGGGAATGCTCCAGAGAGAACTGGTACAATTTTGCTTTGAGATAAGTGAGGCAGGAAGAGGAGTTAAACTGCTCTGGCCGCATGCACAATGAGCCTTTTAATGGACTGTGCTGTAGCAATTTGTTTTTTTCTCTCTTCCTTTGATGCTGTTGCTAAGGCATGTTTAATTGTTCCCTTTCAGATGCTGTTGAAATTATTCCTGGGTCAGCTTCTAGTGCCTCCTCTATAAGCACGACATCCCTGGATACCTTGTACACTGCTTCTTCTGTGTCAGAGACCATTCTCCCGACGGCCACCTCCAGTCCTGCCAACACTCCACCCCCTGTCCCGAGCCGGAGCGTCCACACCACGATCACACGCAACTTGGACACCGGCTCTGTGTCCCATTCCCGTTACGGGACTTCCCCGAAGGATGGGGCCAGCAAATCTCCCCAGTCCAAGCGCACTGCCCCGGCCCCGCCGGCTGATGGGGGGACCCAGAGGTCCCACGCTGTGGATGGGGAGAAGACTTCTCAGGGGAAGAAAGCTGCTCCGGCCCCGCCAGCGAGCCTGGACGCCTTCAGCAACCTCTGCCTGGAGGACAAGAAGGTGGCTGCGGTGGAGCCGGTGCCACCAGAGCCCAGTGGCCTGGTGGCCTCCGTGCCCAAGACAATAGGTGCCGAGCTGATCGAGCTGGTGCGCAGGAACACCCACCTCAGCTACGAGCTGTCCCGTGTGGCCATTGGCATCGTCATCGGCCACATCCAGACCTCCATCCCTGCCACCAGCAGCATCATGGAGCAGATTCTCATCTCGGTGGTGGAGAGTAAGGTAATGCCTGCAGGGCTGGGCTGGGGACTGCTGCAAACCACCTCCTGGCATCGAGGGTGAGGTGTGGTGAGCTCAATGAGCTCTCCATGTTCGGGATGAGAAATGCAGTGAGATCCCAAAGGAAAGGTGCTGGAGGAGGGTAATTGTCTAGCCAAAGGAACTAGGGTCCAAGTACTGGTAGAAGTGGAAAACTGTTGAGTTTATTCCCCAGATGAGCTCTAGATGTACGACGTAACCTTGAGTTTGGAGCTGGGGGTTATCGGCGGAACCAGCTGAGAGGGCTCCTGGTGCTGGCAAGCACTGGTAGGCTGTGGTGGAAGGGTGGGTGTCATCTGAGATTGCAGTGTGTGGAGAGGGTGATGAGGTGGACAGCAGTGAATCGAACCACATGAGCACACCAGTGGGTTCCAGAGATGGCAAAGGAGGCAAAGCAGCCGTGGGAATGGATGCAACAGGACTTGAGGCACACAGAAAAGCTCAGAGAGGAGTTGTTGACCTCTCGTTCTGAAAGATCACAGATCTTTATGTGGCAGCATAAAATCAGAGAAAGAAATAAATAGTGACTTTTAAAAGAGGTATTTTCTGTTATAAACATGACAAATAGAAGCTGAGGAAGATGGAGCCTGCATCACAAGTGCTTCTGTATAGAAACCTTTTATAAAATAATGAATTGTAGAAACTTCTCCTATGGTGCTGCATGTCCTCTGTGTAGATTCAGCATGCCTATGCATACTATAAATCTGCACATATTCTTGTCCCTTTGGATGATGGAGCACCCAGAATTTCCATATGTCTGGCCTGGTCTTTCATCACAGCAATGAAAACTGGTTTCCATAGAATGTGAACCTCTCTATTCTGTAGCACAGGCCTCAGCCCTGCATTTTTTTAAAGTCTGTGGAAGAGTAGTTTTTCAGCCACTGAAGAGCACTGTCCTGAGCTTGGTCTAAATAAACCTTATGCCAAAATAATCCTATATTCCTCCTTCTGCAGCAGTCATTGAAATGGTGAAGTGCACCTGGGCTGCTTTAGTTGGAGGGATAATAAATTTCAGCTCCCACTTGCTGAATGCAACCCTGAGGAGTAAGCTTCATATAAACATCTAAGATTGGAATTCCATTGCTAATGGCAAGATTATAATGAACAGTTCAGAGGCATTTGAATATGGAAAACTAATGACATTCAAATTTTAGATCAAATCATAATCTGGTTGACTGTCTGCACTGAATAGAGGGTCCTGTAAGCAATCATCAAGTCTCTGTTTGTGGCCATAACCCAACAGTTAATTACTTCCTCCTCCAATTACAATGCCCTGACAATATGTGATCTAGATTCAGCAAAAAAATTTAGCTGTTTCAAGCAAATGTTCCAGCTCTGACTTGAGTGCTGAGAAGTTCAGTTTTCTGTTTCTTGGACCTTGTCCAAGATTTGAATACTATTTTTATTGTTAATACCTGTACTCAGGATACAATAAGCTTAATTCCAAGTCATTTAGTGTCAGGTTTCTGCTGAGGGGATTTGAAAAACCTCAATTTCATGGCCATTGCTGCAGACCAGCCTGAAAAAGATGGTAAGAAATTCTGATGCTGGTGCAGGGACAAATATGGGTCTACTCATATCTGGTACAATATCTGTAATCTAGGACATCTGTGGGACCTTAAAATGACCAGTAATGTATGGAGACACAGCAGAAGGTCCTGTCCCATTTCGTAATACCTCATCACACCTATCTTGAGCAGTACTGCTTTCAGGAGAGCCTAGATGAGCTTGCAGAGTGCTCAGTGTAAATGTGGTTGTGCATTTTTCCTCAGTGTCCCACACAGAGGATGTAGCTCTGCTGATATGTGGGGACCTGGTCCCAGGTGAGGTTGTTCACCTGGTATAGAAGACCAGCTCTAGCAGCTGGAAGGGCAGTCATGTGTACTTGTGGGGTGGTTGTACTGCCATAGCTACACCAGTGTAGTTCAAGGGTACAAATTATTATTGTTGACTTTAATGTTGTTCATTAAACCAAATCATTCCACAATCTCAAGGGTTTCTGTGTAGAATTGTTGCTGAGTCGTCAGTTCTAGGTCAAGGACTTTTTTCTTTAATTTGTAACTTCTGAAATCCCTCTACTCCCCAGTTCATGCAAATATGTGGGCAATTCTCCTCTTGCATATTTTTCAAGGTTCTTTTTCTTCCACTCCCTAAAACAGAGTGAGATATCAGCTTTGATTTAAAGCTTTGGTCTGCTCATAGAAGATACCATACCTGTTTCAACCTTTTGTATCATGTTCTTTAATTAGTTATATCCTTTCTATTCCTATTCCAGTCTTAATTTAAAGTCAGCTCAGTGGTTTACTAAATCAATTCCAGAATCTATTATCTTGCTTCTATCCCCAGTGCCTTCTGAAGGTTGACTGGCAGTGGCACTTCCCTCTTATTTACCTTGCTGATCCTCCAGCGTGGAGTCTGCCCAGGCAGTGTGTTTTAGAGAATAAAAAACTCTTCTGGGATAGCATCCTGCTCCTGCTTTTAGAGAGGTGACTTAAGGCTAAGCTGGGGGAACAGCAGAGACAAGGAGCATGCTGAGGAGCTCACACCTTAGGAAAGTTGCTTTAGAGGTGCCATACTATTTGGGGAGGCCTGATCTGCAGGAGCAAAACTGCTTACTTGGCTTCCCTATGTCAGCATTTACCCTGGCCTTGGAAATGGCCCCTCTTCTTGTCCCTGAGTGGCACAGTGACCGGGCAAGATGTGCAGAGGGAAATGAAACCTCTTTTCAAAGGCATTGCTGCAATGACTGTCTAAACTGGAGCTGTCTTTCAAGGCAGCTTGTTGAAAATTTGGACAGAACTAATGATAATACAGATGCTGCCTGGTTTTTGAGCTTCTAGAGAATCACTTGGATTAGTATGTTTTGGTGATATGTGATTGCCTTTAGCTCTGCTGGATTATCTCCCATCTCAGAGGAGGGAGTAGCACTGTAGATGTCTTGTCTAGGCAGGTTGATTTTAAGGATTTATTAAACTCAGTGTGTGGCAGCAAAAATTGCCCAGTGCACAAACTGGCTGCACCTTGAGATGGAGCACTTAGAAACCACTTACCTGCTTTTTATTACATTAGCATTGCTGTGTTATAGTTGTGATTCAGACCTATCTCTGGTTGCCTTAAATTTAAGCTTGAAAACTGCTACAAAGATGTGTAATACAGTTGGATCTTATAGACCAACCCAGACTGCTGAGCAGGGTCAAATTCTTCTTGGATGTGTTGGACATGGAGGTACAAGTCAGGAAGTTGGTGTGTGAGGTGACATGTTTCTGGAGGGGGTTTCCCTTGTAGTGCTGGGCTGTGACCTGCTCTGAGCTGCCTGTCACCAGCCCCTGTTGTTCTGTTCCCAGCAAGCTCTGACGAACCTCATGGCCAGTGTGGCCGAGCCCCTCTCCTTCCCCTGACGCCATGGGGCTGCCTCCCTCAGCTTTGCTGAAAGGAAACTTGCTTTTGATAAGATACAAAGGCTGCTCTGGGGCTCAGCTTCTGCCGGTGGGAGCTTTGTCTCCCTGCTCCCCTGAGAGAAGGGGAAGGTCAGCAGGGTGAGTGCTTTCAAGGCCGAGTCCTTTGGCTGGGCTGTTGGGAGGGCTCCTCCTCAGTGAAATACTGTAACAAAAGGGAATCTGGAGGGTGGGAAGAATACATTAGTGCTTAGGCAAGTCTTTTCTTTGCTGATTTCAGGAGACTTTATGAAGGTCCGTGGCAGGGTCTTCATGCACAGCCATCTCAGTTCAGCTGTAGTTGGGTCCCACTCTTCCAGAGCTGCTGGGAATGAATGTCTGTGGAGCAAATGTGTGACAGACTGCAGGTGCCTGGGACCTGCTATATGGTTTTGGGACTCATGTGGAGAGAAACTGCTGGTGGATGTGTGTATCCATGGCACTGGTGATCCATCATGCATTGGTGGGGTGGTGGGGAGGGAAGAATGGAAGAGAGTGAAGAAGAAATGGGCAGGATGGCAGCTGGGTTTGTATGGCAGATGTGAATCACCTCTGAGCAGTGTGGGTATGATGAAGTTCCTCAAATGGTTTTGGGCTACTCAGGAGGAACGAAATCCCTGCAACAGCTTGTTCAGCTTGGTGGGGGGGAGGGAACCATTTGAGCAAAATGGAATTGTTAGAAATACCAAAACCTCCTTCTGCTTATGGGCTCTCCAGCAGATTCCTGTAAACCACCATAGGATGCTGTAGGTTGTAGTAGCTGCCAAGATGTTTAATAAGCAGAGAACTGACCCCGGTGATGAGAGGGCAGAGAATGGTGCTGAGACTGCACTGAGATAGTGTGGATGTAGTTATACTGGTTGGGAGCCTGTTAATGGATTGATCTCATCCAAGTCCATTAGGAGCTTGATGCTGGGGGGGAGTTGTCAAGGGTGGCAGATGAAGGATTGGAGAAAGCAGATTAGTGATAAGAGGCTGAATACAGTGATCATTAAAACAAGTACTCATTAAAATGATCATCCAGAAAGATGTCCCAGCAGTGCCCCAGAGGTAGGACCAGCCCTGCACTGCTCTGGTGAGGAGGATGCAAAGTAAGGAACATAAATGGAGAACCTTCCCAAGCAGCTGGGACGCATGAGGACAGACAGGTGACATGGCAGTGCTGTAGGTCCTTCTAAGGAGAAGGGGGAGATCGCAAGATTAAGTGATTCTCTTAATGTATTTTCTCCTGTGATAAATCACCATTCAGTGGGAGATTCTCTTGTGTTTGTCCTGAAAGCTGTCATGCTCTCTCACAGCTGGTTACCTGCTTTTCTGCCAGACTACTCACAGCTTCCCAAAAATTTAAGACTGTACAGAGGCTTGTGTTAAACCAGCACACTCCTTCCTTCATTATCTGCCTCACAAAAATTATGTAACAAACAGCAACAACAGGAAAACTTCTTCATTGTGTAACTGAAGCGTGGACTGCAAGTCCTAATTAATTCATACCCAAATACCCCAAAGCAAATGACTAACAGTTCTGTCTCCAAAAAAGCAGGTGAGACACTACTGTTAAACCTGGAGTAGTTTTCCCAGAGAGGGCTGGAGGGTGGGAAGTGATCAAGAAGGGTGCAGCTCCTGCACTTGGCCATCCACACGTTGATGTGTGACTGTGTAAGTATTGCCACTGGCACAGGACATGGGCTTGTGTCTCCTTCCACTGTGCTCCCAGTGGAAAGTCTGCTTAGGCTTGCTGTCCCTGCATGCACAGCCAGCCTGTTGGAAGGAGCTGTACCAGGACAGGACTAAATCTTCTCTGGGTTTCCAGGACAAGACACTGTAGAGGCCTTTTCCCACTGAGTGATCATGACTTCTTGCTGCATGTGGTGAGACAGCTTCATCCAAAAATTGTTAAGAATTTGGTCTCAGTGAGTTTGTTTTCTCTATTGTTTGAATTTCTCAGCTTGGTTCTCTTCCACCTTGCTATCTCCTGCTGCTTGTTGTCACTGCTGCCAGACCCTTGTGTGTATAATTTAAGTTCTTCCATAAATTAAACTTTGCCTCTCTTAATGGTGCCTGGGCTCATCACCTGTGATCAGCTCAATTCCATGTACCAAACCCACCTTCTTGCCCTAATTTCAGAAAACCATGTAGTGCATATGATGTAGTTGGGTCCTAGAGGCTGATCCTAAATTGCAGAGCACAGCAGCTGTTGGGGCAGATTAAACACTGCCCAACTACTCCCCTCTCTTTCTTGAACGAGAGGAAAAACGAAGGAAAGACAACCAAAGAGTGAGGCCTTCATGTATGAGGTAGAAGTGGTGGGGATGCAGTTGACAGCAATTTGAGAAAGGAGTATGTGCAGTAAGATTTGCTGAGTAGCTTCACACTTCAGAGCTGTGGTGGTTTGATGTCCAGGACATGTCTGTTTTACTAGGGGTGGTCAGGTGCTGCGCAGCAGTGGTCCCAATCCATGCCAGATGGGTTTGGTTTTGCCCATTCTCAGGATGATTTTCAGAATCTACAGAGAGTAGAGGCTCCAAAAGTATGAGAGCCAAAATAACATGTGTATTAAACTTGCTGGTTTTGTACTGCCAGCTCTTGACTGAATGAGGTCAGTTGCCAGTCCTGAGACAAGATTGGAGGAAACAGGCACCCAAACAACACTGAGCTGTCAGGGCCCCACTAACCAGTGGCTTTTGCTGTCGTGCAGAACCTGAGTGCGGGGCTGCCCTCGGGCCAGATCTGCCATGATGAGCAGCGGCTGGAGGTGATCTTTGCAGATCTGGCCAGGCACAAGGATGATGCTCAGCAGCGCAGCTGGGCACTCTATGAGGATGAGAATGTCATCTGCTGCTACCTGGAGGAGCTGCTTCGTATCCTGGTGAGTAAACTTTTCTCTTTACTGCCAGAGCAGAGTAGACAGCTCTGGTGAAGTTCCTTTTCCTGAGCTCCTTCTCCGCTATGTTGCCATCAGATCTGCTGTTTCCAGGGGCATAGGTTTCTTGTTCATCCTTTACTGTCAGAGTGAAGCCCTGCCCTCCTGTGTGGAATCTGTAGCACTATTGAGCTGTCTTCTACTCTCCATTCGACCTTACAGAGCTGTTCTAAAAAGTGTTACTGAGCTATTCTTCATCGTAGCTGTGGTATTTACCTATCACAGTAGAGTATAAACCCTCACCTCAAAAAAAAAACCAAGCTCTCACAGAAAACCTGGAAGTCTGCTCTGAGGGTTGTTGCACTCCTAGGCCCATTTAAAACATCTTCCATTTAATACATCCTCTGTTGTTGGGAAATATCTGTGAGGCTCATTAAATGTGAAGAAAATTCTTTGGCTGCCTTGAAAGTGAGTTTTAAAGCTGTTTCTGTGAGAAAGTACAAAGCATCTCACCACATCTGTGCATATAGGAGAACTACATCCCCACAGTGAGCAGCAGTACAAGCACATCTGTGTCCAGGGAGCGTGATGATATGGGAGCTGCCCTCAGTGTAGTGACATGATCTGTGTTAGGGGTTTGCTCTGGCACTGTTTTGTGTTCCTCTCCAGTTCTGACATAAGCAGAACAGGTAAATATTCTGTAATAAATGCTGGGATCTTTGTCACTCAAGATACGGCCTGTGTCACCTCACTGGGGGCCTGCAGGGCAAGGCAGAGGAGGGGTTTGTGCAACTATTCCTCATAATTCAGGGGTGGAAAGAGATGTCTTTCTCGGATGGGAACAGTGCTGGAGCTGCCCTGTGTGACTGTATGATGCACTCAATAAGGTGCTGCTCAGGTCAAGTTTTAGATGTTTTCAGCCCGAGATGTGCTGTATGACACAGGCATGTCTCAAGAATTCATTTTGCAGAGTCTGAAGGGTGATGGTTCCTGAGCTCTGCCTTCAGTTTCTTTGTGAGCTGTTTGGGCTGGGGTTACTAAGATCTGAAAGCAACTGGACTCCCTCAAGGTCCCTGCAGCAGGCACCTCATGTCTTGATGTGTCACTGGGCTGACCTGTCTATTCCTTTTTCCAGACAGATGCAGACCCAGAAGTTTGCAAGAAAATGTGCAAGAAGAATGAGTTTGAATCTGTCCTATCCCTTGTGGCATATTATCAGATGGTAAGGTGGCAGAATGCACCAGTTCTCTCTTTTTGAGATTTCCCTGAAGATGCAAAAGAGCAGGGTTGGTATGAGTAATGTATATAAGATGTTTGCCATGGACAGTTCTGTGGTCTAGCTGGAGTTGCAGCATATTCCTTTTAAGTGTTGGCTAATGCCAATGCTGTGCATGCAAGTTGTGTGAAAGATGCTATAGACTTTGAATCAGTAGCTAGCACTGCCAAGGGTAAAGCTCTCTGCTGTCACCAGCCCATTGAGGGACAGCATTGGCATCACTGGTATCTAGAGAAAATATTTCTGAGGATGCCTTGGGAAAGCTGACAGGCTGTGACTGCTCTTCTTTTCATTGATGCACTCCTGTGCATTAGTAAAGAACTTTGCTTAGGAAAGTAGGTAGTGAGTAGAAACCTTGGGAATGAGGAATGAAATCAGTATTCAGAGGAAGAAATGGAAGTCTTGCTTTCAACACCCATGCAGCATTGCTTTGCCCCTCTCCTTCCTGTAATGTACTCTTGTAGGACTCCGTGGGGGTTGGAGACTTGTTCCCATCTTCTCCCAAAGTCCTCAGCTACAGCACATCAAGTCTTGTGGCATTTCACTTTCATCTGGCACTTTAGTGTCAGAACTCAGCATCAGGGCACTGTAGCACATCTGAGAGCTGAGGGAAGGCAGGCGGGGCACAACAGAGCCTGCTGGCTTTCACTGCCTGCTCTTCTCTGACCAGGACTTCAAGAAAGCCTGACCAGTGGGTCTCCTGTCCTGGCAGGTGTCATGCCCAGTCCCAGGGTTTAGCTCACTTCTGTTCTCTGAACCACCTGGAGTGGTTGGCTGAGTTTGGAGTATGAAGGTTACCCCAGCATCAGAGTTCCTCCGTGGGAGCTACAGGTTGAGCGTTGTCTTTGCTGGAATTCCTTGCATTTCCCAGAACTTCCAGATTATACCCTCTGCTCCCAGCACAAACCCAACAGCATCACAGTGGAGGAGCTGCTCCTGTCCTATTCATTGACCATCACATGCTGAAGAGGGTTTACAAATGTTGTGTTGTCAGGAAACCTCAATCAGAGCAGCATTCAGAAAACCCTAGTGTGCTCAGGGAATCCTGGCTCCAGCATATTCAACCTGTTTGCTGGGGATGGATGTAGGTTGCTGGTGTGTTATCACATTTAGTGGATGAATTGGGGCACCTCAGATCTGCGCTCTGGCTGCCACATGCCCTCTGACCACATGTGCCAAACACCTGTAGCCAGCCCAGTTGTGAATGTTATTGTCTGAACTCCTGTGCTGTTCTTAACACCTTGTAGAGCTTCTGGGTTCAAAGTCACCCTGGGAGGGTCTGTGGCTTCCCAGCAGCGGGAACTTCTAGGAGTTATGTCTCTGGCTCAGAGTCAGCCCTCATCTGGGACATGGTTTGAACTAACGACTTGTATTTGCAGGAACACAGGGTGCCATTGCGGCTGCTGCTGTTGAAGTGCTTCGGAGCCATGTGCAACTTGGATGCTGCCGTCATCTCAACGCTTGTAAACTCTGTGCTGCCGATGGAGCTGGCCCGGGACATGCAGACCCACACACAGGGTGAGCCAGAGCTGCTGTACCCAGGTCCCTGGAATGTGTCTTTCCATTAAATGATTTGCAGCAGCACTGGTGGCCCCCCGTTGCCTGGCTGCTCTATATGCCCAGTGCTCTGGGCAGAATGGTGTCTGATTTTAAAGTTATTCAGATTATTACAGCTGTAAATTGAGGATGCACGGGAGGGGATGTTTCAGTCCAACAGCATGAGGCCCTCCAGCTCTTGAACATGCCATTAATGATCTGTGTCACTTCTTATAGATGTCTTAAAGCACATTTTGAGCTGTTCCAGTTTTGTTTCGTGATGCTGACAAGAGACACGTGCAGATCTCAAGGAAGGTCTCTGCAGTTTCTTAAAGAGTTTCTCTCAGCACTCTACACTTGATCTTTGTGGTGTTTCTTCATGGTGAATGAGATGTGTGCTGGTCAAAGGAAAGGGCGTTCTCTCCACCACTGTGCCAGGGGAGATGGTAGTGTGGTCTTGGTGCAGGATAGGGCCACAGCCCTGCTTTTCCCAGCTCTTTGTTTTCCATATCTAGGCTTTGCCTTCAGGTTCCTTCTACTTCATTCTCCTGCTCCTTTTGTTAGAATGACCTGTCCCTGCTATGAAGAATAATGTTCTTTTTCCCTTTGAGCTCCATTTGCTCGAAAACTTGGTGGTGGTGGTGTGGCCAGATTTTGCTGGTGTCCCTCAGAGCTCCCGTCTAGCCCAGTGTCCTTTATCTCCCAGCAGCCAGGAGCACATGCTAAGGAGGAACCTGAGAACAAGTTGAACATTGTAATAATGCTCCCCAGACATGCTTGATCCTGAGCAGTCACAGCTTTGATCCCCATTTTGAAGTCAGCCTGTAGACCACCAGTGCTGTCAGTGTCATATGGTTACTTTTTCCTTTAAAGGGATCTCGAAAATCCATTGTTTTGTGCTGATTGTGACTGTTCAGTGACCATGTGGATCAAATCAGAAGAGCCTGGTGTTTGCAGCCTTGCTGCCCTGGTTGCAGTCTGTAGCCTGCTGGTTTGCTGCAGGTGTCATGGAGCTGTGGAGAGGTATAATTTGGTGATAAGACTGTGTAGGGGTTGACAGGTCTGCACAGACCAGGGACCATCGCATGCATTTCATGTGAGCCAATGTCCAAGATGACCACCTTGAACTGTTCCTGTCCCCAGCTTCCCACCACAGACTGTGATGGACAGGACTAATGGGGCTGTGTCTTTGTGTTTGGAAAGGACTAGGTGAGGTGAAAATCATGCTTTTGCACAGCTTTGCATTCATCTTCGCTTAGCACTTTGAAGTGGAGACATTTCAGAGGTGAGGAGGGCCTGAAAAATAGTGTTTTGGGGCAGGTCAAAGGACTGATGGGGTGAGACTGTGATCATTACTCCAGTGTTGTCTGCTCTCTCTTTTTGTGCTACTGCTGCTTATCAATTCTATGTCATGAACTCATCATGCTGTTGGTGTTTGATCTGGTTATGCATGAGAAGCATCTTCTCCAGGCTGAGGTTTTCCTGCCAAGAAGCAAATAATACTTGGTTATGGGACTATGACTGTGCTTGTGCAGCAACATTTCTCCTGGTTTTTGTGCTGCCAAAAAATAAACTTTGTTGTGCCTCCATCACTAATTCACAAAGATAGTCTGCAGAGTGAGCATCCTATGCACCATGACCAAACAGGATTTTGTCTCCTGCCCTGACCCAGAGCTGCCTTTGTGCAGGCAGGGCAGGCTGGTCACCCTTGTTAACCCTTGACAGTGATGCTGTGTTTCGCCTGGGGCTGTCTCATCCCAGACAGCACAGGGTGACTCAGCCTCTTGGTGTGATGGAGCATTGTGCTCTGACCTAGGGGAATTCTGCACACCTCTGCTGATCTCCAAGTAGCGCTTAGGGCTGGAGCAGGCCTGTCTCCCAGCAAGTGTTAGTTCTGCTTTGGGGACCCAAAAATCATTGCAGTGGGAGTGGGTGAGAAGTGGCTCTGCTGTGTCCTCCAAGTTACCAACCTGTATCTATGCAGCATCTCCTCTTTCCCTAACTTCATCTCAAGGTGAGGGTTTTTTCCAGTACAGTTAAAGGGTGAAAAGCTGCTCTTCCTTTGCTGACAGACTGCTGTGTGGATACAGGAGCCTCACAAATTGGTGTCCTGATCCTGTGCTGCCTTCTCTGTGCTGAGCTTATGGCAGGTACTTGTGCAATGTCATCTATGCAGCATCCAGCCCTCTTGGCCTTCACAGCAGGGCTGCAGAGAAGTAACCATCCTTGACCCAAACAGGTCTGTCCTTCAGAGGTGTTTTACGGCTTTAGTACTTCCTTCCTGCCATTCTGATGCTTATGGCTCCATGTCCTGCCAACAAATGGCAAGCAGTACCTTCAGTGAAAACACGACCTTGAATCCTTGAGTTTATTTTGGTACTAAAAACTGGGGAATAGCAGCTGATCCGTGACATGCTGCAGAATAGCTAATCCCTTCTGTGGTGGCTGGCGCCAGAGCAATCAGTGCCAGCCCTGTGCAACTGGGGAGTGTGGAACTGGCTGCAGCAGCTCTGTGGGATCCCTCCTGCCTTATTACTGAAGAGCAGCTGAGGCAGAAGCTCTGTGCATGGATACTGGGTGCCTTTGATGAGAAGGACTTTTCCCTGGGACTAATGCAGGCGTGTTGGCTGCTGCCCAGTTCTTCTGCCAGATGCTTGGGTCTTATTGCTTCTGGACAGCCTCTACCCTCTGCTGCAGCTGGCCTGCACATCTGTCAGTGTTAGAAGACCTTATAATAAGCCACAGCGAGTCAGAATTAGCCAGAACAATCCTGAAGAAAACAGACAGGGATAATCCAGTCTGTAATCGTGACTTTCTCCCTTGTTGCAGCTCAGTGTATACACACGTCAGCTGTCGGGCTCTTCTCCCTTCAGTTGTAGACAATTGTGTCTGCTCCCAGGGCCTGAATTTTGCACTGCTGTGTTTAGAGGGTGAAAGCAAGGTCTTTGAAGGCCTCTGAGAAATACCTTTCATACATAATAGTCTCCTACCAGTATCTCAGCAGGCTTCGGAAATGAAAACAGCTGCATCTCTTCTGCCCTTCATGGCTACTTCAGTGATGCTTATCAGTTTGTCATCAGCAGTCCCTCTGCTTCAAGAGAGCTGCATTAATGCTATTTACTTTCTTGTAGCCACTGGTGCTGCTTTGGAAGGTTTAAAAAAAAAAAAAAAAGCTGTGTTTTGACTGACAGTTACTCTGTTCTTTGGCACTGTGAGTGTTGGATGAATCCTGCTGCAGCTGGGACACCCCAAAAACTTGTAGAGTCTGTGCAGCATGAGTGTGTCAGGTTTATCTGGATTGCCCGGAGTTCAGCTTTCTGAGTGATTTCAGCATCCTTTGATTTATTAATTTTTTTTTGTCCTTAGGGAAATAGAACAAGATTTGCCTCCTAGTCATGGAGTCTGCTGTCAGCCAAGATGAATGGACATCAGTTAATGGCAGATGGGCCAAGGACATGTAAAACTGCTCTCCTCCTTCCCATCTCTAATTAGTCTCTTCCTCCATATTTGCTACAACCATGTTTATCACTGGCTTCTGGTTCTCAGTTCATTATTTCATTGCTCCTGATGTGATGAGAGAAAATGTTTTGTTGATGAAAGCCTTTCTAGGAATGTGGGAACAGCAGATTCCTGTGTATCTGCAGTATTCTGGCTCCAGTACCCAACTTGTGGAGCCACAGAGGAAAGAATGAAGAAATTGTGAACAATTTGTCAGATCTCTTTTTTGCTACAGAGAGCTTTGGCATCACTGTCACCTTATAGCTGAGAGCTTCTTATATAAGCGTGAATTATAATTAAGTCATTAAATATCCTCCCTCCTTGTTTACCAAGAGTAAACAACCATTTCCAGCTTTCCTTTGCTGCCACATGGTCTAGAGTGCTCTTCTACAAAGTCTTAATCTTGTTAATGCTGTAGTATCTCTGGTTAAGCCCCCAGTGATCTATTTTTACTCAAAGTGTTTGCTATTTGAAAACTCAGGCATCTGGTGGAGCTCTGATAAAGTCTGTGTGTGCTTTGTTTATAGGGGCTTTGCTCACAGAGTTGACTTTTCCAGGGGCACAGGGCTGGAATGACTCAGTAGCATTTTGTTCCCCATGCTAACAATGAATCTGAGAGCTGCCAAGTGTTGCAAGTCTTTTGGCCAGGTCCAGAAGTATGTGGTGACAGTGAAGGCATCTGGCTGTGCAGTCAAAGCCAAACTGCAGGGTGCAGGTGCGCAGAGGTGGGTCAGTTTGTGCGTGAAGAAGTGAAATACCTTAAAGCATTTGGAGAGGGTACTGGAACCAAGCATGTGTCATGCAGGGCAGCAGTACAGCTGAGAGAAGCATCATACATTGAGGGAACTTTTTGTCCTCTAATGAAAAGTAGTTTTGGTCAGTTTTTTGTAAATAAACCCTAAGTTTCCTTGTAACAAATGCCCTGGGGTTCTTTCTGGCAGATGCAGCTGAACTGTATTTAGCCAGTATGTGTGGTGACCTATACACAGTAATACTCATTTTCCTATTGTCTTCAGACTTGCTGAACTGGATGGAGGCTACATTTGATGGTGACACAGATCTTATTCCATGCCTTTTTTTTTTCTTCTGCAAATACCTATTGAGATGTATCCATTAATTAAAATTCAGGAAAGGCACTGGCAGGGATTCTGGGGAGCATTCACAAATAGCTGCTGCCAATGGAAATTGTGTTGGACTAGCAGGCTGGAGAAACGTGTGGCCTGGGAGGTTGGCAGATGCACAGCCTGAGTCCTGAGCAGTGATCTGGTCTCCCCAGGGACCTTTTATACCTCCAGGCAGAGCTGAGGTAGCAAAAGTAGAGCAGTGCAGAGATGGTAACAAGCAGCATGGCTGTCCGGGGGTGGTGTTGGTTGGAACAGGCAGTATTTTGAGGTGGCCAGATGGATGCTTTTTCTGGGTTCAGTAATTACATAACTATGGGATGTGTCCTGGGACTGTGCAGGGGAGGTTTTTAATTATTCAGATCAAGTTTGCCCAGATCCTCTGAAGTGGAGAGGAAAAAAAAAAATCAAGGATTCTTGTTGTGATTATTTTTAAATTGCTTTGGAAACACATGGCACAGAAGGCGTGTGGTGTGCTAAAACAAGGGGAAAAACACCCTTACAGCTCAGTCAACACAGGACTGAGGAGCAGGCTAATCAGTGTTAAATGCCTGTACTAAATGTGTGGCTTCCCAGCTGCAGCTGGGGAGCAGTTTCACTCCCTCAGAAGAACTAATGGCAGGACCTTTGCCTTGCAGATCACCAGAAGATGTGCTACTCTGCGCTGGTGCTGGCCATGATGTTCTCCATGGGGGAGCCCCTGCCATATCACCACTATGGTAAGAGAGGGTTGTGCTCACGGCTGGGCAGAACAGCAGAGCTGATGGTGGGACAGGTGGGGTGTGCTGGCAGACACCAGCAAGGGGCCTTTGGCCAAGGTGGGGACAGCTCAGTGGAAGGCCCAGCAAGAACATGGTCTACCCTTTATCAATAGAACCTGACAGCTGAAGCACTGGGCTGATATGTTGGATTTCCAGGGAGCAGCACAAATCTGGGTTAGAGCAGTGGAGGACTGAATGCCACACTGTAGAAGAGGAGGATTTGCCCATCACTGTAACTAGGTGGCATTTTGGTTTACCTCTGGCCTCTGTGAAAGCACAGACCTCTTACTTGCTTTAGAGACTGTCTGCTGATGAGGCTGAGATCCCAAATCCCTCCCTGAACGCCCACTAAGGCTGTCAGCTGCATAATGTGGTCTCTTTCTGGTCTCTCTTCTAACAGGATAGTGCAGCCCTGTGTAGTTTAAGCTCTTAGAGAAAGTGAAGATGATTCAGGGTTTTGCAATCAATGATGAAGTGCAAATGTTCTGTCTGTTTTCTCCTCTGTCCTTTCAGCCTGCAGCCAGAAAACCCTGCCTGTTTCTAACCAAGGCTATGTTGTGTTCCCTGTATTTGGGAAACTCTGGGCTTAGTTTTCCTAGAAATGCAGTAGAGATTTTTATAAGTATCTCCTCAGCTGCTTTATTTTAACCCCCAGTAAACACATAGAAAATTTAAACTGATGCAGTAGAGACTGGAGTAAGCCTTCACACCTCGTGCTTTTCTCTCCTCATGTAACCCTGGCAATTATTTCCTGCAGGTGGACTTATTTGCATGAGCTCCTGAGCTTTCCTAATAGCTAAATTGAAAAATGGGTTATTACTAATGATCTAGATTATTAGGGTTTTTTAAAATAGATTAATTAAGCCAGTGGTCAAGAATACAAATCTCTTCCTATCTTGAAGCCTTCACTGGCAGCAGTAGTGCTGAAACAGAGCAGGATTTGGTGTTTTACTTACTCAAAAAAATTGCCAATGGGGGACCAAATTTCACTCTTCCCTTGCACTGTGGGTGGTTCTCTGAGCCACTTGTCTCTTACACAAAGACACTTCAGTGGTCTGTCTAGTCCACTGGCAGGGCTGTTCATTCCCTAGAGGCTGACATTAGCACTCCACTAATGGTTTTTAAGCACAAAAGCACAAAGAAGGGGAATGTGTATGGTCCCTTGTTGCTTTCACTATGCTGTAAATGCCCCTATCTCCTTCTGCAGAACATCTCAACTCCCAGTTTGTGCAGTTCCTGCTGGATGTGATTGAGGATGGGCTGCCCTCAGACACCACTGACCAGCTGCCTGACTTATTTGTCAACGTCCTTCTGGCCTTCAATCTCCACATTCCAGGTTGAATTGGTGCTACTCTGCCTTGGCAGAATTTCAGTGATCTGGACTGAGGATGTGAAGAATGGGGAGGGAGAATCTCACTGGGTCTTGATGGTGCTATAACCACCCCTCCAGATCTCCTAGTCTTGAGCACTACACTGTGTTTAAATATGGTGCAAAACCCTAGAGGAAAGTATGATCATGAGGACAGACAGTGAATCAGGTCCCTAGAGAAGGGCACTTGCCCTCAATCTGCCTGTGTGTTTTGATGCCTGTTGGAAAATTTGGAGCATAGTTTCAGGTCCTGCTAAAAAAGGCCCCTCCTTAACCCAGAGTCTCCTGTTGCTCCAGTTGTTCCATTTCTCTTGTTCTGCTTCATGGCTTTATCCTTGACTTTGTGGAGACGGGAGGATAAAGCAGCAATGACGTGTCCAGTAATTTACCTGTTATTTTGAATTGCACTTCATTAAAATTTATGTGAAAGTTTCTAATTTCATGTGAAAGTTGATTGCAGAGAGACTGATTAAGTATATCTCTGCTGCTTTCATTCATTACCCCTTCCCACACTTACCCATATCCTTGCTGGCTGCAGTAATTAGGCAGTAATGCATGACAGGCAGTGTGTTTCTGGGGATTATTGCCCACCTGGGGCGTAGCCGAGAGCAGTGACTTGTTCTCTGTTGCTAAGAATGTGTTAAATGATGTTCTGGTTGCTTATTAGTGGATTGAATTTTTTATTCCTCTGTCTGCAAGAGTCATCTGTGGTGCAGCGTTAGTTCAAAAACTCTTAAAACCATATTATATTGATAACCTACAATATAAAGGATCCTGAGGCACTTTGCAGCCAGGTGAAATATTACAGGCCACAGAAACAGTCAACGCTGTGCTGTTTGTGTGATTCTGAGCGTACACACACACACACATGTTAAGGCCTGCTGGGGTAAATGTATTTTAGTTACAGCAAATCACCCCCAAAGCAGGCTAGGGAACAGTTTCTAGAAGAAGTCTTCAGCTTATACCCTTGCACAGCAGAATGCTGAGGACTTTCCCTCCTGGGATGCTCTTGGGACCCTTCTTAAGAGAACTTTCAAGACTGTAAGTTCCAGCAGGGTTAGGGAGCCCACATGTGAATCAGATGTACAGAGAAAGCACCAAGGCCCCAGTGTTTCATGTGCTGTTTCTTGATTTATTTCACCTTCCCTCTCCCTGCTCATCCATTCTGTGGGGCTGAAACTTTTCACAGCCCTGATAGACTATGGTTCCCCAGAGCACTGATATAGGAGCCCCCCATTATGTGTTTTTATTACCATGGTCTTGAAGAAACAAAGGAATGTGCTGAACAGGTTTCTTCCTCAGTTCCAGAACACAGTGTGATCATGACTACAATAAGCAAGCACTCGAATGTCAAGACTTTCACAGAGAAGCTGCTGCTGCTGCTGAACAGAGGAGGTGAGTGTGTGTGGCACTCCTGTGTGTGCCTGGCAGGGGATGCAGCTCATGTTGGCTTGAGGAGACAAGCCTGGTGCTCATTACAGGGTGGGATGTCAGGGATGCAGGTAGCTGAGGACCTGTCAGCTCAGGCAGGATGGATGTGTTGCTTCCTGGTGAGTTTGTGAAGGTGACAGTCTGCATTGTTGAGGATGGAGCTGCACAAGGAATAAGGTGATGCTGATGGCATGTAGGAAGAGGGGAGTGGCCTCTGGGCTGCAGTTTCCATGTACTCCTGGGTCAGATCAGCCCCACCTCACAGTATGGCCAGCTGCCACCTGGGCAAGCTCTTGTCTGGGAGGAAAGCTGGTCCTGGGCCACTTCTGTCCTCGGACAGGCAGGACTCGGTGAGTGCTGGCACACAAACCTCAGCTGGTGCTGGCAATCATCTGCCCTGGGGGAGAGATCCAGAGGGAGCTCTTGCCTTCCAAAGTGCTGCCTACGGTGCAACTTCCCATTTTGGAATCACCAGAAGAGGGTTAGCATTGTGTCGGCTCCAGGCATGGAGTGAAATCCACTGCACCTTAGAGCTGTTGCAGAGCAGATTGCTGGAAAGCTGGAGATCTCTGTGGGAAGAGCAGTGCCAGGTCTTTCAGCCTGTGCTGCATGACACTATTGTGCTTTTTAATACCTTCTGGAGCACAGGGGCTTTGCTGCCTGAGATTTCATTTTGTTGATTCGCTGGAAATAACTCATCCTGGGATGCTTGCAGCTCATCTTACTCTGGCTTTAGTTCTCTTTGGGGTAACAAATCACTGTCTCCACACTATATCAGCTTGAGGGCAGCCAGCACCCCAGTGCTCTTCTGTCTGGCCTCCTCCCAAAGCCTTTGTTTAGCCCTTTCCCTGCCAGAGTCCCTGCAGGGATTACCTTACAGTGAGGAGCTGGGTGAAGAAAGAGGGGGGGACCACAACCTAATGAAGATGCTTCTCTTTTGCCTGCCTTCCTGACAACTGCTGGCAGGGCTGCAGTGGCCCAGAGGCCTCTTGGGGTCTGCGGGGATGTGTTTTGGAAGCGAGCAGGATGTGGTGACTCATTTAAACTTGGAAGTGTTTCTTTTCTTGCTTCTGGGACCGTACTAGCCTGCTCTCTGATGAAAGCTTAATTTTGGTAGAGGCTCTGATGCGCTTTTCAGAGGGGTCATTAGACCAGGCTTATTAAACCAGGGAGAAAATGTGTGGTGGCTGTTGAGCAAAGAGGGGAGGCACTGAGAGGCGGTGTGCTAATGAGCTCTCGCAACAGATGGTAGGTGAGACATAAACAGTGATTAATGCTAATCATAATGAGTTTGGTCTCATCTTGGTACCCTGCAGAGCTGCCATCCTGATTACACACCTTTGTGCAAGGCACTGAGGTCTGTGGGCACAAATCTCTCTATGGGCAAGGAAGGCCTGGATGAGGGCAGGGCAGCCTCTTCTCCAGAGCCAAAGGGTCTAATGAAGGGATGTGCTCTGAAGATAGAGGAGGGGGGGCAACAGGGAGTGTGTGACTTAGCATAGTCTCTCTGCCCTCCCCAGATGATCCAGTTTGCATCTTCAAGCATCAGCCTCAGCCACCACACTCTGTGCTCAAGTTCCTGCAGGACATCTTCGCCAGCAAGGACACGGCCAGCATCTTCTATCACACAGACATGATGGTCCTGATCGACATCCTGGTGCGGCAGATTGCTGATCTCTCCCCAGGAGACAAGGTGCTCACACCAACCCATGGGCATTGGGGAAGGGAGCACAGTCCCAAAGCAATGGTGTTTCTCCTGGCCCCCTGTGGGGCCTCCTGCTGCAGGCAAGAATGGAGTCTTGGGCACAACATTTCTGGGTGTTCAAATCAACCTTGGGAGCTGAGGAAAAAGGGGGGATTTATCCTGCCTGGCCCATAGGCATATTTTAAGAAGGTTTCTGGTGGTCTGCAGCCTTCTGACCAGGGACCTTTGGGAAAAGGGACCCTCTGTGAGTAGTAGAAGCAGGAGGAACCTCTCTGATTTGGTACCACAAGAGGCAGGGGATGTGCACATGTTTGAGGGTGGGTGAGGAGCAGCACTGGGTTACTGTGGGAAAAGCAGAGTGTTCCGTAGTTACTAATAAGCCTTAAGGAAAAGCAGGTGCCTCTGGAGTTGTGCTCTGGCTGGTGGAGCAGCAGCAGCTGTTCCTGTGCTCATGGTGCACTGGAGGCTGGCCTGCTTGTTTATCTCACTTTAAATCTTTCACTGTGCTCTGTGGTTTGTCTCCCCTCCCACTTGGCAGCTGAGGATGGAGTATCTGTCTCTGATGCACGCCATCATCCGCTCCACGCCCTATCTGCAGCACCAGCACCGCCTCGCTGACCTGCAGGGCATCCTGCAGCGCATCCTGGGCGAGGAGGAGGAGGACCAGCAGTGCCAGATGGACAAACTGATCATCCTGGAGATTTACAAGGAGTTCCCAGAAATCTCTCCCGGTACCAGCTAATGCTCCTCAGCTTGGACTGGAGTTTGAACCACTTGGATCGATGACGTCTCTTGTTGACACTTTCTCCCCATTCCCTCCCAGTACAGCTCATACCTTATATCCCTCTGTGCGAGGCCTAAGGTTGGGACAGTGTTCACCAGCCCTTCAGAAACGCCAGTGGCAGAAAGGGCATGGGGTGCCCCCGGGGCCTGGTGCCCGGGGCAGTTGGAGTGGGGTGGGCACTGGCACATGGTTTTCCTGCAAGACTCGGGCAGGAGCTATTTGGGCAGCTGGTGTTAGTGGGAAGGGCAGAGAGCTTGCAGGGGGCTTAGCAGCCAGTGGAGGGGGGGGTGTTTAGCTGCACTGGTGTCCCAAGGTCTCCTGAAGAGAAAGGCCTTTGCCTTAGAGTATCACTTCTTTTCCATGTGCGTCTCTCTCCCTGCAGTGACCAAGTGGAGTCTGCTGGTGCTTGGAAGAAGCTTTCGTAACATCTGTTTTGTTTTCTGCTGCTAGTGCCAATGTGCTGCAGCCCTGCCAAGGGAAGGTAGCTGCTCGCTGTCTAATGCCTCGTCTAGTGAGCCTTTCACTGCCTCCTAGCCCTCAGCGTTGCCTCTAGGCAGCAGCCCACCTTGGGTCACGGAGGTCTTACCCCAGCAGCTGCTTTTTTCAATCTGCTTTCTATAGTGATGTTTAAATTTGAATTTCTTGCACACTGTGGCAGCCTAGAAGTAACAGCCGTGTGGGTGAAGCTGCCTTTAGGAAGCCCTTGGCCCGGACATAGCACAAAGACGTGTCCTGCCAAGTGAAAGCTGCTGCTTGCCAGCCCTCTCGCAGCATTGCCTGCAAGTAGAGGGGCTGCCTGCAGGCAGGTGTGCTCTGTTCATGAAGCGTGTGGATTTCTTGCCTTGAGCTTCATAGTAGCTCTGCCTTGCTGCCCTCCCTCTCCCCGTGGCAGTGCTCGGAGGCAGCGTGAGCCTGGTGTCCAGTAGCTGTTTGTGACTACGCTAAGTGTGGGGAACCCTTATTTATATTTCCTTTAGGTTTCTAGTAAACGGGATTAACCTATTTCCCTGTTACAGATAGTCACACACACTTATGTGGGTCTCTTAGATATTTGTGTGCGCAGTCTGGTCACTCCCTGTCCCCAGGTCTTCCTTTGCAGTACCCAGTGTAGGAGCTGTTGGAAAGTGGAACTGGAAATACTGGGCACTGTATTTACTTTTTTTTTTGTTTTTATTGTTAGCTTGAAGTGATGACACGAGCTCTGCTCTGCAGGTCTGGACTGGCCACTGGGGCAGTGATGCTTGGGAACAGAGGGGGTTGGCCTGGCAGCCAAGGGAGGCAAGGACCTCCTGAGGTCAGCCTGGGAATGCCCAAGCTTAATAACCACCCTAGTAGAGAAACCTATTTTTTCCCCTGTAAAAATGTATGAATGTCAAAAGGGGTCCTGTATTTTCTTAAACACTAAGTGTAACCTGCAGAGGAATAAAAATGTCTTAAACTGGACTTCTGTGAGCGTAGCCCTGCCTGCCCCGCCCTGTCATGGGGGAACCGAAGTGGTGGGGGGACTTGAGTGCCTGCTGCCCACTGAGGCAAAGCAGTGGGTGCTGACATCCAAATGGGGGTAACCCAATAGTTCTCCCACACTGAGCTTCTTGCCTTGTGTTTTTCTGCCATGTTGGCCAACAAGGAGTGGTGGAGGGCAGCAGCCCTTGCTAGGGGCACAGCCATCATTCCTGGGGGGCTGCCCAGCATCACTGCTCCAGCTTAAGGGCTTGGCAGAGCTGGACTCAGCAATTCACTCCCTGCAAGGCAGGCGTAGCCTCAGACAGCTCCCAGCGGAGCTGCCGAGGCACCAAGCCCGGGCAGGAAGGGTTTAATGGTGTGTATCAAGTGCTAATGAATCGCTTTGGCTGTGGATGTCTGCTCCCAAACCTCAGCCCTGCGTGTGCAGCTTTGGGGGTGCCTGGGATGGCCCCAGGTGTGTGTAGTGGGAGGGCAGTGGGTGCTGGGTAAAGCTCTGCCTTGGCAGCAGGGAAGCTGGTCTGTGCTCCTGGCTGTGTGCTGAGGGAACCAGCCAGGCAGTGGGCTCAGCCCTGGCCAAGGGTAGGGGTGTCAATGCCAGGTGCAAGCTGTGCCACTCCAAACATGAGGACGGCATCAAGCACAGCTGCCTGCAGAAATGGGGCCAGGGCTGTGTCCCAGCTCCTGACTCTGACTCGTGTTTCCTAAGTGCCCAGGCGTGTGGCCTTGGAGTGTGTCAAGCTGCACACCTGGGGAGAATCACAAGGGCTACCGGCACTTTGTGGTGTCTCCCCTGCAGTGGCTCTTCTCTGCCCTACTGCTCTGGGCAGTGCATGGTTGTATATCCCCCTGAGCCAACCTTGGCTTGTTTCTGAGTGCTGCTGGGGCTTGTTGGCCCATGCCCTGCTGCTGTAGTGGGATGTTCCTCTGGCACTTGCCCTCAGTGATGCAGCCCGGGCTTTGCAGTGCCAGGCAAACCCAGCAGTGGCAGAACCCAAGGCTGTGCTTGCCAGGAGCCTGGACCAGCAGAGCTGGCGTCTCCTGTTGGTATCCCTGAGCCATTGCCATCCATGGGGTCACTCACCCCGTGTCCCAGTTGCACAGCTGCATGATATCTGCACCACCACCCTGCTGCCATCACAGCCAGGGCTGGAAGAGCTTGGGGGGAGCTGACTGTGGGGATCCCAGGGGAAAGCTGTATCCTCTGCCCAGGAAAGGCTGTTGCACGTTGCAGGGAATTGAACTGTGGTGTCTAAACTCAGCCTGCTCAGTGGTTCCTGCTCCCCATGTAGATGACACACTTGAGATTGTTAGCTGTAATAGGGTGCTATTAAAGCACTGTGTCCTTTTATTGGTGTGGTTTTTTTAGTGGTGCAACAGTGAAGGGGGTTGGGGGGCTGGCGTGGGGGGAGCAATGCGTTGCCTGTGACCTGCGCTTCTGCTTTATTGTCTGGAATGATTCAATTACAACTGTTTCGTGGCAGTAATACCCTGATAATTTGCTCTTCCTCCCCTGAGCTGTCAGCTGGGCAATTAGAACAAATAAACTTGAAAGCTGTCGTTACTTTTAAAGAGTATTGCCTCTCTCCTGATTCAGTTTCTTGATGGCACATCCCTAGTTTGAGGGGGTGTGATGGATGATCCAGCCAACATGTTCCTGTTGCAGGTGGGTGATGTGCTGCCCTCTGTTAGATGAGGTTTCTCGGGTGAGCTGTGTTTGGGGCCAGGGCTGCTCTGGCATCTGCCTAATGGCACCAGGAGGGCTCAGGTGAGTGCTTGGGGGTGCGGAAAAGAGAATGTAAATCTGGTGCACCACATAGGCATGGCTGGCATGGCCTCAGCCCCATCAGTGCTGGTGCTGGACCAGCCAAGCCAGAGGTGTTTTGTGGTGGCTGAGGAGTTAATCACAGCAGATGGCCAATCCTAGGAGTTTATAAATTAAAAACTAATGTCTCTGGAGGCTTAGAAATCCACACCCAGGGAGTACCAGCCCTAAGCATTGTGTAAGCATGAGGGGAACTTCTTTTCAGCACATCTTGAGGTGTGTTGGCCACCACTTTAGGGCCTGCTTGGTGTTTGCCATGGTGGTCCTAAAACCCATACCACAAGCACTTGGGCAAGGAAGAGCCCTGCCTGCCCTGCCCACTCTGTGGCTGCCCAGGTGGTGGCCAGGCCTCAGCTTCTTCATGGGTGATGGTGTTGGGAGACACCAGACCTGCATGGAAAGCCACCAGCCATGAGGATGGTGCAGGGTGATTTGGGGACATGTTGGGTGTGCTAAAGACCCCACGTTGTGTTCACTCAGTTTCCACCCTGGGAGTGAGAGCCTGCTTACTGTCAAACCCCCAGTCAGTGGGCAGTATGTTGTCATCCCACTCCCTCATCTATATTAACAATAATTTCTAGGGGACCATCTGTCACTGTCAGTGGAACCAAAGCTGGGGGAGAGCTGGTGGTGGTCGTGGTTGGTAGGGGGGCACAGGAACATGGGGCATCAGCAGAGGCAAGGCACTGGTGACATCAGGGTTCAGCACTGCAGCTGCAGCACGTGGGATGCCATGGCCCCATCCACAGCTGGAGCAGAGGGCACCACCACGGCGCTGGCAGCTGGGACACCCCGGAGATCCCCAGACCTGCTGTGTCCTGGGGCCAACACGTCCCATCTGACTCCCTCCTCACTGTGCAGATGGCCTGCGCTGTCCAAAGCAGTGTGTGGCTCCCAAGCCGCCACTTGGACCATGGGACCTTGCACAGTCTTGTGTTGTTTCCTGCAGGGTGGGAGTGTGTTGGAGAGTGAGCGTGGCTCCTGCTGTGCTGGGAGTGATGGCTGACCAGTGAAGCCCCATCTCCCCAGTCTGAATCCATCTCATGGTTAGCTTGTGAGGTTTTTGGGGAGCTATGCATGGGCTGCATAAGGGCTGCTCCCCAGCCTACCCACCTCAAACCATAGCCCATCCAGCACAGTGGCAGAGGGGGTTCTTGCAGCCCACTTGGAGCTGGGATGTGCATGGAGGCACTGTGTATCCCATGTACTCCCTGCCCTTCCCTACCCCATCCTAAATTCCCCTCATCTCCCAGATTTGGCCTATTTTCCTCCCTGATACAGCGCTTTCTTCGCAAGTGTTCACCCTCGTGTGCCCTCTCCTTCAACAGGAGTGGACAAGGATGTCCCCCCCTGTGGCATGGAATGCTAATGAGGACCTAAGCCCTGCTACTATTAAGCCTATTACACATTCAGTGGATTAGGCTTTGGTATTAGTTGATTGAGATCAAACCAAGAGGTAAGTTACGAGGCTGATGAGCTAGTGACCCACCCTGGTGCAATGGCCCCAAACTGAATTCTCCTGGGAAAAATGGCGGTTGTGTTTAGCTTTTTTTTTATTTACCATGGATGCAGGAAGAAAAACGTGTGACTTTATCCCTGGTGCTGATGCTTCACCTGGTGGGTGGTGGCAGCTGAGGTCTGCATTGGGAACGGGAGTGGGACAGCTCAATCTGCGCCACCCTGGGGGAGCGGGCTGGGCCTGGGGACGCTGGTGGCGGCACAAGGACCATGCCGGTGCAGGGGCAGCGGCGCAGCAGCGGGTCGGCGGGGTAAGCAGGTGTGTGCTGTGTCACGGGGTCGGTGTCCACGGGCCCTGCGCTTTCGGCGGGGAGGCTCCGGGAGCCCCTCGTCCGGGGATGGCCGGTGTCAGCCCCCCGCCCCAGCGGTGCCCAGCACCGCGGGGCTCACCCCTCACTGATGGGCGAGCAGGGGCACGGCTGCCACCGGCGGGCGCGTGTCCCCGCACGGTGCCCGCGTGTTCCCGGGGCGCGGGCACCGCGACAGAGCGGAGCCTCAGGGACGCGGCACCAACCCCGGCCGCTTCCCCTCACCCAAGATGGCGGCGGGGGCGGGCGGGG